>JAWZYU010000019.1:67775209-68166513 GCA_038380435.1 Ryuthela nishihirai | reverse complement strand
CATGGTGTGCAAAAAAGTGCCGCTCAGAGGTAAAACAACTCAACCTGTGTAAGAAATTGTTCATTTAATTATTTTGAAAACAAGATAATAAGAGACTTCATGTTTCGGATTCCAGATGTTTATTCAGTATCTTGATTTCATTTTGTGACATATGATGAAGTTATTTGACATCAATTACTACCTTTAAATAGTATAGGGAGGTTTCGGTTTCAACCATCTTTACACATGGAGAGCACAAATCAGGAAACAAAATTGTGAATAGGCTTAAGAAAATAATTATACAGATCGAAAATGCCAAAGATGACCTTATCACAATTAACCTCCGGTAGTCAAATGAGACAAACTGCATTGTCTTGGCTATGTTGCCAGTATGTGTGATTACAGATCAGCGAACAGAGTTACGAAAAAAGAAAAAAGGGGAGATCTAGGATGCAATGGACAGACAATATCACAGAAGACCTCGTTAGACTTAGCACATAATGGCCAAATGCAGCAGCTGTAGCTCAGGACAGACGTGTTTGGAGGACTAAATTTCTCAGTCTTGTTGGATCTGTGTAGGTCACGGCTGCTTGGGTTGGGTTGTTTTTACCTCTGAGCGGCCCTTTTTTGCACACAATGGACTAAATGGCCAGGTCACATGGACCCCGATAGCTCAGAGAAGGTTGGGGGAGGGGGACCCACTGGAACAGCTGTTGGGAGACAGATGGTAGCCTCCCGTCAAGGCCATCCAGAGTGTTCTTTAACGTGCACAGGGTATGGCTCTCCCACACACGGGGCCACGGCTTAACGTCCCATCCGACGGACGGCGGCCTTTCCAAACCCATCGGTGTCCCCTACTGACCGTGGGCAGGGCGATGAATGTTTACGGAGATAAATCTCAACGCTGACACAGCTGGGACTCGAACCTGGGAACTACAGATTACGAGCCTGGCGCGCTACCGACTGAGCCACCTACGCCCCCACGGCTGCTTGAGAATATTGAATGCTTAGAAGTATTCGATATTCTCAAGTATGTATATAGTCAGAAAAGGTAACAGATTAAAATGAATACACCTGTGAACAACGCTAAATAATCTGATTTCATCTTCATAGCCTTTGATAGAAATAGAAGGCTTTGCAAGCCATTTTTTGTTGCTAAACGAGGAAATAAAATAATCATAATCACAAAGCCTATAATAAGTATTTAATCGCTATAAAACTGTTTAAGTAACAGGATGAAGATAGGTATAAAAATTGTCTTGAGCCCTGTACGATCTGGCCTGTCTGTATATTGATATATCTATGCTTCAAAATCCGGAAAGCTCCAAATGTGAGCTCTGGATTCGTTGGTCTAGCGATTTTCAAACTTTTTTGCTCACGGTACACTATTTTTCACGGTGAATACTAGTAGAATACTCGCGGCACAGGGGCGGGGGTGGCTCAGTCGGTAGCGCGCCAGGCTCGTAATCTGTAGTTCCAGGTTCGAGTCCCAGCTGGGTCAGCGTTGAGATTTATCTCCGCAAAATTCCCCGCCTTGCCCACGGTCAGTAGGGGACACCGATGGGCTTGGAAAGGCCGCCGCCCGTCGGATGGGACGTTAAGCCGTGGTCCCGTGTGCGGGAGAGCCATACCGTGTGCACGTTAAAGAACAAGCTGGACGGCCTTGACGGGAGGCTACCATCTGTCTCCCAACAGCTGTTCCAGTGGGTCCCCTCCCCCAACCTTTTCTGAGCCTTCGGGGTCCATGTGACCTGGCCATTTAACCCATGGTGTGCAAAAAAGTGCCGCTCAGAGGTAAAACAACCCAACACATCTGCATTATCATCCGAAATTTCGCGGCACATTCTTTAGGAACCACTGGTGTAAAAGTCTATATTTTCTGTTAAACCAATACCTTTTCAAAAACAAACTTTGTTTCACAATCTTTCAAGAGTAATCGATTCTGAAAAATCTCCCTTTCTCTTATAGCAGAAGCAAATGGAGAAATAATCCCAAAAAGGTACGTTTGATCTTAAAACGCAGAAAGAAACAATTCCTCATTGTGTTACGTCAAAAGCACGAAATCCGCCCTAAAAAATGAACGCTTTTCTTAGACCGTTACTCGCACACGAATAAAACACATAAAATAATGAAGGAGAAGAGTTCTTAGAGCAGACTTTTCCGTAAACAGTCATAGCGTGCTGAACAGGAATGTGTGCTACTCATTTTCTTCATTTGATCAGATCTGGAACCCATCTTTCCCAGTTCTGCTGCATCTGAGGGATCTACCTGATGCTGATCGCGTTTGTTATAGAGACACTTTATCATTCGGAACAACGAAACGTCCTCGGTGCCTTCCGCATACAAAAGGCGAGTTTTCGTTGTCTGTGTTTTTTCTTAATTCTCCGCAACACGTGGTGCAGCATTTCCATTATTCATAAAGAACCTACGTGCCTCAGGTGTATTTACCATCTGCATTCCTACCTTTAGTGTGTAATATAGTTAAGGAAAGCCTGTTTTGTAAATAGAAAGAAATGCATTTTTTATGAACGACCTGTCTCTTAGGAAACAAACTCCTTCTTCACCTTCCTCCCCCCCCTCCTTATTCCCTCCTCCTTCGCGTTATATATTGTGGCAGATTTTTAATTTATCACGTGATATTTTTTCCGTTTGTTTTCACCCAAGAAGATGCAAGAAAGGATTTAGTCTGGGGCTTCGTTATTCCTAAAGTTCTTTTTACATATTTTTGCTTTAAAACTTCAGCGTCAGAAAGTTTTATTTCTTCTGATTCACCTTTTTCATATTTTTTTTAACCTTCTCCTATGTGTGTTTCCCCCCCCCCCTATTTCGTGCAGCTTCCTGTTCCTCTCTAACCTCTCCTCCTCTCACCATCTCTAGCATTCACAGTCCCCCCCCTCCCCCACCTGCGCTAAGCAGATTAACAACGAATCGACTTACTCTTCCTCTACCCCGTCTTCTGCTGTTGGGAAGAGAAACGCAGCATTCTTTTCTATCCATAATGAAACCTCTTTGTGTAACTTTGAAAGATTAAATTCGCGTATAGTAGACAAACATGCGTATGAAGAAAGAATCTTATAAAGAAAGGGAGTACGCGTAGGGAGAGAAGGCGGGGGGGGGGGGGGGGGGGGGGTTACGCACGCACTCCCTGAACCATGGAGCCGGTCTCTCTCGTTTCATCCCTCCTATAGGTGAATTACAGTCGGGAATGTTACCAGGTGTATTGTTTCTCGAAGTAAATGGACAACGTCTTCTGTGTATGTTGGTTTTAAATGCACACACACATATATATATAACACCCTCCAACATGTATTGGAACACTCCCACGTTGTCTTAATGGAAAGCCGTATTAAGGGCTATTAAGCTTTTCAAATAAGTGTCTTTTACCGAAAAATGAATCTATGGAAAAATTAAAGATCTTGATCAAATCTTTCTAAATCTTTAATTTCAACAAGATTCATATAGTATTCAACTTTGTTGAAGCTGAAACATAGACAGCAGATATAAACGTTCTAAACACCTTCCTTCGGAATTGATGAAAAGTGAAATAATCGTAGCCCACACTTTTTTAATTACACTTATCTATATTTACTTCATTAAAGGATTTGTCAAAGCAGTTCTTATTTGCATTCTAATTAACGTTTGCGGTGAATTCTTGTAACTTGAATCATTAACTTTATGTGCTGATTCTCTGGAAAATCTCCTTTATAACATGAACATCATCATCATCATCATCATCATCCTCAAGCAGCCATGGGCTACGGAGGTCCAACCAGACCGTGCAATTTAGTTCTCCAAGCAAGTCTATCCTGAGCTACATCTACTGCATCTGGCCACTGCACACCAATTCTAACAAGGTCCTGTTTGACATTGTCTGCCCACCGCATCCTAGGTCTCCCCTTCTTTCTGAGGCCTTTAGGCACACTGTTCATAACCCTATTCGCCAATCTATAATTATTCATACGGGCATCATGGCCAAACCAACGGAGTCTCTCTCTGCACAATATGTTGCTTAAAGGAGGTTGCAAACACCTTTGCCTAACCTCATCATTAGTTACAAAGTTGAACCACCTAATGCCCAAGATACTGCGTAAGCATCTGGAATCAAAAGCATCTAGTTTCCACACTGATCTAAAATGTGTGATGAAATGGTTGGATTTAAATGGATTACATTTAAATACGAAAAAGACTAAGTATATTCTATTTAACCTAAAAAAGAAATCATACAATCCAAATTTGATTAAATTAAAATTGCATACCTTTTCATGCAATAATTACTCAGCTTGTTGCTGTGAAGAAATTGAACAGGTTCAAAGTCTACTATACCTAGGCGTTTATATTGATAGCTCCCTAAGTTGGAAAATGCATATTGGAAAACTAACAAACACACTTAGACAGATGTTATATAAATTTTATTATTTAAAAAAAATCCTCAGTAATAAAATGTTAATAATGTTGTACAAATCTTGGGTCTACTATACAGTATGGTATTACAAGTTGGGGAGGAACATACATTTCATCATTAAGGAGTCTAATCTGAATGCAAAATAAATTTATATTTCAAATTTTAACAAATAAATATAAAACTGTTACCATGTTTTGTAAGTATACCATTCCAGGTGAATTTCCACTGAGACATTTATTTGTTTATAGAACATTAAATTACTTCTTTAAAAACAATAATGCAGTGCTGCATTATACAAATTATTCTATGCGAGATAATGGGAAAAGGTTTCTGTTGCCACTTGCAAATAAAGAAATTATGCACAAACACTTTGATTATTTGGCCCCTAAAATTTTTAATTCTTTACCGATTATAATTCGAAATGAAACTAATTTTATGCATTTCAGATCTCTCACTGCTAATTATCTAATGACCATTACAAATGCTGACAGCCTGTTTTCAGTGTTAAAGCAAAAAAATTAATTCGTTTTTATAAATTCTGTGTTGTTTTTGTTTATATATATTTTTTTCTTTATGTAAAGTTGAGTGTCAGTGTTGCCAAAATTATGTATTTAAATAATTTATAAATTAACCTACATGAGCTTAGATGCTCTTGGGTTAATAAGAGTATTATAAATATATGTCGTTTGTAACCTTATTATTATAATAAAACTGAACTGAAAAAAGCTTCAACTTCTAAATCTCTTTCGATGATAAACATAAACACGATAAAGAAATTATTTTGTTGTTATTTTTGTTGAAAATCGAGTTGAAAAGATTTGAGAGAGGTCTTAGATTCATCTCCACGAATATTGTTCGGTAAAAGACTTAGTTTCAAAGTTAGAGGAATCTTTGAATGCTGCTTTCCATTCATATAACATGAAAGTGTCCCAATATTTGTGGTGTAATATCCACTGAGTGCCGTCCCATGGCCGAGTGGTTAACACGCTTGGCTACTGATCTAAGGGACCTGGGTTCGAGCCCCGGGTAAGGCATGGATGTGTGTGTCGTTTTTCTGCTGAGGTTCTGCCATCCTCTCAGACCTTCTACTACGGCATATAAACTGGCAGGCTCCTGTCAAACCTCTGTGGCAAGCAGCTGCTTGAGGGGGTATTTATTTTATTTATTATTAATATCCACTGACGATATAAGGGAGGATGTGTGATAACTATGGCCCCCTTGTGAAGGTAGTGTGTTGCCACCTCTTTCAAAGCAATTCAGTGTGTTGAGGTAAAAAAAGCCAAGGAATCGCCAGAAAAGAATATCCTGCTTAACATCCAATCTGGCAGCATTTACAATCGATGACTATGAAGATAATTGGGTCAGTGGATATGAAAATGAGACAGTGGATATGAGCCATGTGGTTGATGGATATGAAGACAATGCGATCACTGGGTTGGGTTATTTTACCTCTGAGCGGCACTTTTTTTTTGCACACCATGGGCTAAATGGCCAGGTCACAAGGACCCCGAAGGCTCAGAGAAGGTTGGGGAAGAGGACCCACTGGAAAAGCTGTTGGGAGACAGATGGAAGCCTCCTGTCAAGGCCATCCAGCGTGTCTGTAACGTGCACAGGGTATGGCTCTCTCCAGCATACGGGGCCACGGCTTAACGTCGCATCCGACGGACGGCGGCCTTTCCAAGCCCATCGGTGTCCCCTACTGACCATGGGTAGGGAATTTTGCGGAGCTAAATCTCAGCGCTGACTCAGCTGGGCCTCGAACCTGGGAACTGCAGATTACGAGCCAGGCGCGTTACCGACTAAGCATGCGATCAATGGATATGAAAACAATGTGATCGGTGGATATGAAAATAAGACAGTGAATATGAAAATAAGACAGTGAATATGAAAATGAGACAGTGAATATGAGCCAATGTGGCGATGGATATGAAGACAATGCGATCTAGATATGAAGACAATGTGATCAGTAGATACGAAGACAATGTCATCAGTAGATATGAAGACAATGTGATCAGTAGATGTGAAGACAATGTGATCAGTAGATATGAAGACAATGTGATCAGTAGATACGAAGACAATGCGATCAGTAGATATGAAGATAATGTGATCAGTAGATACGAAGACAATGCGATCAGTAGATACGAAGACAATGTGATCAGTAGATACGAAGACAATGTGATCAGTAGATACAAAGACAATGTGATCAGTAGATACGAAGACAATGCGATCAGTAGATACGAAGACAATGCAATCAGTAGATAGGTATGAAAACAATTGGGACCAACAGATACGCAGACAATGTGGTGGTTTTGGAGATAATACGATCACAAGAGCCATGTGGAGAATACTATTAATGGCGATTATGAAAAGAATGTGATCAATGCCTATAAAGACAATGTAATAAGTGAAGAAATTAAAAAAATATTAATATTAATATATATATATACCATGTCAAAGACTGGTAGGAGTTTTTCTCATTCAGATATAATGACGATTCGAGCCAGCATGATGCGAGAAAGTTTAGTGGCAATTAACGCGTGCCTCGTGTGTCTCCCAGTCAGTCATACGGGTGATTCTAGATTCGGAGACCTGGCGGCAGATGGCAGAGAAACAAGGGGTCATCTTGAAAGTTACGACAGAATAGAATGCTTCATTATGAACTTGTAAATATTCATGAGTGTCTGGTTTGGAACTCAAAATTCTGTTCTTGTTGCAAACGAAAGGTAAATGAAGTTCATTCATGGATGAAAATGAGGAGGAGCGCTTTGTACAGTCGCTCAAACAAGTATCCGAACACTATGGTTGATTACAGAATTCAGAAAAAATATCTGGCAACGGTTTTTTTAGAAATTAGTGATCTGGCAACCTTCGTGTCACGTGATTACAGAATTCAGGAAAAATATCTGGAGCGTGTACAGTTGCTGTACACGCTCCAGTTACCGTTCACAGCAAACTGGAGCGTGTGCAGTTACTGCACACGCTCCAGTTTGCTGTGAACGGTAACTGCACACGATCAATATTTCCGTGAGTGAGCCCACACGATCCAGGTCTTCGTGAGCTCACACGATCCAATGTGCTGTGAACATTAACCGCAACCGCTCCAGTTTGCTGTGAACGGTAACTGCACACGCTCCATATTCATCGCATTATATATTCATACGCATTACATATATTAAAAAAGTATCCGAACACTATGGTTGATTACAGAATTCAGAAAAAATATCTGGCAACGTTTTTTTTTAGAAATGAATGATCTGGCAACCTTCGTGTCACGTGATTACAGAATTCAGGAAAAATATCTGGAGCGTGTACAGCAACTGTACACGCCCCAGTTACAGTTTGCTGCAAACGGTAACTGCACACGATCAATATTTCCGTGAGTGAGCCCACACGATCCAGGTCTTTGTGAGCTCACACGATCCAATGTACTGTGAACATTAACCGCAACCGCTCCAGTTTGCTGTGAACGGTAACTGCACACGCTCCATATTCATTGCATTATATATTCATACGCATTATATATATATTAAAAAAGTATCCGAACACTATGGTTGATTACAGAATTCAGAAAAAATATCTGTCAACGATTTTTTTAGAAATTAGTGATCTGGCAAACTTCGTGTCACGTGACATAAAGGTTGCCAGATCACTAATTTCTAAAAAAAATCGTTGCCAGATATTTTTCCTGAATTCTGTAATCAACCATAGTGTTCGGATACTTTTTTGAGCGACTGTACAACGACTGTGGTCGAAAGGATACCAAATTGGGACTTCCCAGTTTTTTCAGGGCAAAATAAAGGAACTCACGTTGTATTACTGATAACGAAAATATGTCTGTACGGTGCACCTCTGTATTGCTCTGCTATTCAATTAAATTCTCTAAAATATGCGGGGGTGGCTCAGTCGATAGCGTGCCAGGCTCGTAATGTGTAGTTCCCAGGTTCGAGTCCCAGCTGGGTCAGCGTTGAGATTTATCTCCGCAAAATTCCCCGCCCTGCCCACGGTCATTAGGGGACACCGATGGGCTTGGAAAGGCCGCCGTCCGTCGGATGGGACGTTAAGCCGTCGCCCCGTGTGCGGGAGAGAGGCATACCCTGTGCACGTTAAAGAACACGCTGGATGGCCTTGACCGGAGGCTACCATCTGTCTCCCAACAGTTGTTCCAGTGGGTCCCCTCCCCCAACCTTCTCTGAGCCTTCGGGGTCCTTGTGACCTGGCCGTTTAGCCCATGGTGTGCAAAAAAGTGCCGCTCAGAGGTAAAACAACCCAACGTTAAAGAACACGCTGGATGGCCTTGACGGGAGGCTACCATCTGTCTCCCAACAGCTGTTCCAGTGGGTCTCCTCCCCCAACCTTCTCTGAGCCTTCGAGGTCCATGTGACCTGGCCGTTTAGCCCATGGTGTGTAAAAAAGTGCCGCTCAGAGGTAAAACAACCCAACCCAACTCTAAAATATGCATACATGTATAGTAGAGGAAACTCCCCAGGTTATAATTTTCATTTGACGTGCTACTCATTGTAATCGATCTCGTGAAAGTTCTTTCCCTTCTTTTTTCTAGGAGGGGGGGGGGGGCAGAAAGATAGGGACATAAATTGAGTAGCCCGTGATACCCTCAACACCAGAAGATTTTATTTGAGATATATAATCTCATTATTCTCGACAATCGTTTACGTTTTCATCTTTTTTGGAGGTTTCTTATTTTTGCGAAGGGAGATTAGGAA
This sequence comes from Ryuthela nishihirai, assembly GCA_038380435.1. Taxonomy (NCBI): domain Eukaryota; kingdom Metazoa; phylum Arthropoda; class Arachnida; order Araneae; family Heptathelidae; genus Ryuthela; species Ryuthela nishihirai. Next base: position 68,157,411 of record JAWZYU010000019.1, on the reverse strand, counting down.
GACAAAATCTTATTTTATTTTACGATATAAGGAAACTGTATACAATATTTGGTGGTCCCAACTCTTGCCGTTTAGGAGGAAGTTTTCTTCCTAAATGAGTTGGGTTGTTTTACCTCTGAGCGGCACTTTTTTGCACACCATGGGCTAAATGGCCAGGTCACAAGAACCCCGAAGGCTCAGAGAAGGTTGGGTGGAGGAAACCCACTGGAACAGCTGTTGGGAGACAGATGGTAGCCTCCCGTCAATGCTATCCAGAGTGTTCATTAACGTTGGGTTGTTTTACCTCTGAGCGGCACGTTTTTGCATATCATGGGCTAAATGGCCAGGTCACAAGGACCCCGAAGGCTCAGAGAAGGTTGGGGGGAGGAGACCCACTGGAACAGCTGTTGGGAGACAGATGGTAGCCTCCCGTCAGGGGCGGGGGTGGCTCAGTCGGTAGCGCGCCAGGCTCGTAATCTGTATTTCCCAGGTTCGAGTCCCAGCTGGGTCAGCGTTGAGATTTATCTCCGCAAAATTCCCCGCCCTGCCCACGGTCAGTAGGGGACACCGATGGGCTTGGAAAGGCCGCCGTCCGTCGGATGGGACGTTAAGCCGTGGCCCCGTGTGCGGGAGAGCCATACCCTGTGCACGTTAAAGAACACGCTGGATGGCCTTGACGGGAGACTACCATCTGTCTCCCAGCAGCTGTTCCAGTGGGTCCCCTCTCCCAACCTTCTCTAAGCCTTCGGGGTCCATGTGACCTGGCCATTTAGCCCATGGTGTGCAAAAAAGTGTCGCTCAGAGGTAAAACAACCCAACCCAAGCCTCCCGTCAAGGCCATCCAGCGTGTTCTTTAACGTCCACAATGTATGGCTCTCCCTCGCACATGGGCCATGACTTAACGTCCTATCCAACGGACGGCGGCCTTTCCAAGCCCTTCGGTAAACTTTTGACGCGATTTAACTAGCATATATATATATACAAGAAGTACCAAATATCTATTAAAATAAAATTTGTAGCTTTAATGGTTGATTTAATTGTTTTTCAACAGAAATATATGTACTTCAGAACATGGGAGCAGAATTAACCGCATTGTTCAGAATGTCTTTGGAATGATTAACTCATGTAGCAATAACAGAAACTTCATCTTCAATAAACTCATCCTTCGCTTTCAATCCTTGTGCACCATTTTGTTTTTCCCATACAAATGATTTAGTATCTAAGACATGCATATTTGTTGTGCCCTCTAGCAGGTTTCTCTGCTCGCTATCAAGCCAAAGATTCCCGCCGATCACTTACACTATTTTTAAGTTCGCTGTAAGTTGTCTGTGAAGACGGGACTCTATAATGATGTCTGTTAAGACCAGTAGACTGTTGATTAAACTTACCCTCAACTCCTTCCTTTCAGAAATAAGTTTCGTATCCTAATCACCCAAATGACTCTGTTTCCTATGTTTCATTTTACCCCAAACACTGCTGTTGGATTCAAGAAAAGCCTGATTGAAATGCTCCCATTCATTCTAAGCCTCAATAGTAAACAAGAGACGATTGCCATAATGATTAAGTAGTCTTTCATGGTAAATATTGAATATCTGAGGATCTTTCAGAGCGTCTGCCTTAAAAGTAATTCTTTTATCCTAAACACAACAATTTCACTGAAGACAATTCATTGTCTTCAGTGAAACTGAAAAAAATTTGTTTACATTTGGAACAGTTTTTATACTGATGGATTTTGGTTTGCTGGATCGAAAAAAAACCCCGATAATGTCACATATTTAATTTTAAATAAGAATTTTTCAGAAAACATGAAATCACGTTGTTTCGGCTCTACAAGTAAAAATTTCCAAGAGTTGGGTTGGGTTGTTTTACCTCTGAGCGGCACTTTTTTGCACACCATGGGGCTAAATGGCCAGGTCACATGGACCGGGAAGGCTCAGAGAAGGTTGGGGGAGGGGACCCACTGGAACAGCTGTTGGGAGACAGATGGTAGCTGTCTCCCAACAGACAAGGCCATCCAGCGTGTTCTTTAACGTGCACAAGGTATGACTCTCCCGCATACGGGGCCACGGTTTAACGTCCCATCCGACGGACGGCTACCTTTCCAACCCATCGTTGTCCCCTACTGACCGTGGGCAGGGCGGGGAATTTTTGCGGAGATAAATCTCAACGCTGACGCAGCTGGGACTCGAACCTGGGAACTACAGTTTACGAGCCTGGCGCGCTACCGACTGAGCCACCCCCATAAAACCATGGAATGATAGGTGTGCCAGTCTGTACAGGTCTCTTTGCGTAACACTGGTTTAAAAAACCTCGTTTAAACGATTCTGCTCAGCATAAAAAAGCTGAAAATTGGCATTGATTTCTTTCCGAATAACTAACAGTCAACCAAACAACGGATGTTTACCTATAACAGCATCATAATTGAATAAGTTATTGGTTAGCAATGGTAGACATCGTTTTGCAGTCTGGCAGTTGAACAAAAATTTAATGCTTATTGGTGCTTAAAAATGTGCTAATGGTATATTTGTGCTTAAAAATGCGCGCATAGCCATTCTACTTCAAGGTAATATGATCCCCACTTCTGGGATCACGGATTGTCTCAGGCACCGAATGCAACAGATGGGAATCCACTCGTATTGGTTGTTTTACCTGGAAGGTTCACTGTTTTGCATACAATGGGCTAAATGGCCAAGTCATAAGGTCTGCACATCAAAATAATTGTTTATTTTTCCACAGCACTTTACTGATTTGCAAATTATTAAACCTCTATTACGCTGTATAGGTATACTGTTGCCATAGGTTTCGTTCAAATAAGCTTCAATTCTAAACAGTTTAGAAAACATCTTCAACTCTCTGTCGGTTTCATACATATCCCATTATCACTATTAGCCCCATTATTTCACGGGCAATTCTATTATTAGATACAATACGACAATGTTTTCATCAGCGTCCTTTTTAATTATGGCCAAATTCAAGAAACATTCCTGGGGCGGGGGTGGCTCAGTCGGTAGCGCGTCAGGCTCGTAATCTGTAGTTTCCAGGTTCGAGTCCCAGCTGGGTCAGCGTTGAGATTTATCTCCGCAAAAATTCCCCGCCCTGTCCACGGTCAGTAGGGGACACCGATGGGCTTGGAAAGGCCGACGTCCGTCGGATGGGTCGTTAAGCCGTGGCCCCGTGTGCGGGAGAGCCATACCCTGTGCACGTTAAAGAACACGCTGGATGGCCTTGACGGGAGGCTACCATCTGTCTCCCAACAGCTGTTCCAGTGGGTCCCCTCCCCCAACCTTCTCTGAGCCTTCGGGGTCCATGTGACCTGGCCATTTAGCCCATGGTGTGCAAAAAAAGTGCCGCTCAGAGGTAAAACAATCCAACGTTAAAGAACACGCTGGATGGCCTTGACGGGAGGCTACCATCTGTCTCCCAACAGCTGTTCCAGTGGGTCCCCTCCCCCAATCTTCTCTGAGCCTTCGGGGTCCATGTGACCTGGCCATTTAGCCCATGGTGTGCAAAAAAAGTGCCGCTCAGAGGTAAAACAATCCAACCCAACCCAAGAAACATTCCGATAGATACAACTATTCCGATAGATTGAAATTTATTACATTTGCTAGTAAGAGTTTTTCGTTGCACGTGAGCCTAAAGAAATATGAAAGTGTCCTCTGCAGTGATTCGTCTCTCTCACTACAATCAATATAATGACGCTGCACCTAGTTCTTTCAGTTCACCTATAGTTAGGTATTTATTGCAAATTTCTATTCAGCGGAAAAAGCTGACCGCCGCGAAAAGAACAACAACGAGGTAATGCAGAGAAGGAGAATGAAGCACATCAGGAAGAAGAATAAGAAGATGAAGATTGGAGCGAGGAAGAGAAGAATCATGGGAACTGAGGTCAAGCAAAGAACTGACCGTCATTCCTCACAATAATCTTGATCCTAGTGGTCCCAGAGGTAGTACCCGCCGTGAACCCATTCCTTCTACCCGTGGTCGTAAACGACGGCCAGGAACCTCACTTCCGCAAGACGCAAGAGGACGCATGCGCCCACGTGACTCTACCGTTCGTATTCGTTTGTGTCAACGGGGATGAGAGAGAATTTCTTCCGGATTAGTGGTTTCGCTACTGATGCTGCAGGAGGGAGCGAGAACTTGCGCGTGGCACGGAGACTAGATTCGTTTTGTATGGGCAAGGGGAAGAAGTAATTCCTCTTTGGGGTTCTTTTCTCTCTTTCTCTTGCTTGGACAGGACTTTCATCCCAAACAGAGATGATGGCGATGACGTATCCAGAATGGATAATGGAGGGAAGAGCTCCTTTTCTTCTTAAGTGAGGTTGGTGTTTCGGCGACGGTGAAGAATTTCCAGCAGCGTTGGGTTGGGTTGTTTTACCTCTGAGTGGCACTTTTTTGCACACCATGGGCTAAATGGCCAGGTCACATGGGCCCCGAAGGCTCAGAGAACGTTGGGGGAGGGGACCCACTGGAACAGCTGTTGGAAGACAGATGGTAGCCTCCCGTCAAGGCCATCCAGCGTGTTCTTTAACGTTGGGTTGTTTTACCTCTGAGTGGCACTTTTTTGCACACCATGGGCTAAATGGCCAGGTCACATGGACCCCGAAGGCTCAGAGAAGGTTGGGGGAGGGGACCCACTGGAACAGCTGTTGGGAGACAGATGGTAGCCTCCCGTCAAGGCTATCCAGCTAGTTCTTTAACGTGCACAGGGTATGGCTCTCCCGCACACGGGGCCACGGCTTGACGTCCCATCCGACGGACGACGGTTGGCACCTGGAAGAGGATTTCTTAACTCTTCGGGAATCTTCAAGAATTCAGGAGTTGTCACCTGAAGTCGTCGACGTTTGGACTTGTTAACTACGTGTATTCTCAAGCAATAACAACGAACACAAAAAGTGTTATTCACCCAAGAATACACATGATCAACCAAGTCTTACGATCATCACGAGGTTTCCTTTCAGAATCTTCTTCTGCTTCTGCTGATGAAAATGGTTCAAGATTTGCGTCCATCTTCTTCAAGATCTTCGACAGTTTCCCATGCGCTTCAACAAAGAAAAGATTCCGAATATTCAAATTTTTTCTAGATGAGATACGAAGCTTTCTTAACTGTCAGATGTTAAGTTGGGTGCAAACTGATGAGATTTAAATCTATATATTTAAGTATGATATTCACCATCAGAGAAGTCAAATCAATTAAAAAATGTGAACTTTCTAAAAATAATTTCTTGATTGTATAAAATCGAATTTCTCTTTGTAATTAAAGCTCTACGATTCTACTCATTTGTTCTTAAGTGAAAGTTGGGTTGTTTTACCTCTGAACGGCACTTTTTTGCACACCATGGGCTAAATGGCCAGGTCACATGGGCCAAGAAGGCTCAGAGAAGGTTGGGGGAGGGAACCCACTGGAACAGCTGTTGGGAGACAGATGGTAGCTTCTCGTCAAGGCCATCAAGTGTGTTCTTTAACGTTGGGTTTTTTTACCTCTGAACGGCACTTTTTTGCACACAATGGGCTAAATGGCCAGGTCACATGGGCTTCGAAGGCTCAGAGAAGGTTGGGGGAGGGAACCCACTGGAACAGCTGTTGGGAGACAGATGGTAGCTTCTCGTCAAGGCCATCCAGTGTGTTCATTAACGTTGGGTTGTTTTACCTCTGAACGGCACTTTTTTGCACACCATGGGCTAAATGGGCAGGTCACATGGACCCCGAAGGCTCAGAGAAGGTTGGGGGAGGGAACCCACTGGAACAGCTGTTGGGAGACAGATGGTAGCTTCTCGTCAAGGCCATCCAGTGTGTTCATTAACGTTGGGTTGTTTTACCTCTGAACGGCACTTTTTTGCACACCATGGGCTAAATGGCCAGGTCACATGGGCCCCGAAGCCTCAGAGAAGGTTGGGGGAGGGAACCCACTGGAACAGCTGTTGAGAGACAGATGGTAGCTTCTCGTCAAGGCCATCCAGTGTGTTCTTTAACGTTGGGTTGTTTTACCTCTGAACGGCACTTTTTTGCACACCATGGGCTAAATGGCCAGGTCACATGGGCCCCGAAGACTCAGAGAAGGTTGGGGGAGGGAACCCACTGGAAGAGCTGTTGAGAGACAGATGGTAGCTTCTCGTCAAGGCCATCAGTGTGTTCTTTAACGTTGGGTTGTTTTACCTCTGAGCGGCACTTTTTTGCACACCGCGGGCTAAATGGCCAGGTCACATGGGCCCCGAAGGCTCAGAGAAGGTTGGGGGAGAGAACCCACTGGAACAGCTGTTGAGAGACAGATGGTAGCTTCTCGTCAAGGCCATCCAGTGTGTTCTTTAACGTTGGGTTGTTTTACCTCTGAGCGGCACTTTTTTGCACACCATGGGCTAAATGGCCAGGTCACATGGACCCCGAAGGCTCAGAGAAGGTTGGGGGAGGGAACCCACTGGAACAGCTGTTGGGAGACAGATGGTAGCTTCTCGTCAAGGCCATCCAGTGTGTTCATTAACGTTGGGTTGTTTTACCTCTGAACGGCACTTTTTTGCACACCATGGGCTAAATGGCCAGGTCACATGGGCCCCGAAGCCTCAGAGAAGGTTGGGGGAGGGAACCCACTGGAACAGCTGTTGAGAGACAGATGGTAGCTTCTCGTCAAGGCCATCCAGTGTGTTCTTTAACGTTGGGTTGTTTTACCTCTGAACGGCACTTTTTTGCACACCATGGGCTAAATGGCCAGGTCACATGGGCCCCGAAGACTCAGAGAAGGTTGGGGGAGGGAACCCACTGGAAGAGCTGTTGAGAGACAGATGGTAGCTTCTCGTCAAGGCCATCAGTGTGTTCTTTAACGTTGGGTTGTTTTACCTGTGAGCGGCACTTTTTTGCACACCGCGGGCTAAATGGCCAGGTCACATGGGCCCCGAAGGCTCAGAGAAGGTTGGGGGAGAGAACCCACTGGAACAGCTGTTGAGAGACAGATGGTAGCTTCTCGTCAAGGCCATCCAGTGTGTTCTTTAACGTTGGGTTGTTTTACCTCTGAGCGGCACTTTTTTGCACACCATGGGCTAAATGGCCAGGTCACATGGACCCCGAAGGCTCAGAGAAGGTTGGGGGAGGGAACCCACTGGAACAGCTGTTGAAAGACAGATGGTAGCTTCTCGTCAAGGCCATCCAGAGTGTTCTTTAACGTGCACAGGGTATGGTCTCCCGCACACGGGACCACGGCTTAACGTCCCATCCGACGAACGGCGGCCTTTCTTAAGTGAAAGGAAACGTGACATTTTTCGGTTGTCAATTTACATTATTTGTAAAGACATTATTTACATTATTTGTAAAGACGGCTGTGGCATGTGCTGTTTTTCCTTTTGAACAGTGCCCTTTTTTGCACATAATGCGATAAATGGCTAGGTCACAAAGACCCAAGGATCAGGGGAAGGGAATCCACCAGTACAGGTGTTAGGACACAGATAAATGTCTTCAATCCAGGTTATCCAGATTGTCATTTAATGTGCACAAGATATGACTCAAAGTATGCACAATGTATGAACTTGGGCCACGGCTTAACTACCCCTCCGTCGGATGGCTAACTTTTCGAGTTCATTGGTCTTTCTACTCCCTCATTGAGGGCAGAGCAAGGGTTGGATTGAGCAGCACTTTTCGCACCCATTGGGCTAAATGGCCAGGTCACAAGAACCAGGAAGGCTCAAAGGAGGTTGGAGGAGGGGACTCACTGGAACAGATGTTGGAAGACAGGTGGTAGACTCCCGTCAAGGCCATCCATCGTGTTCGGTAGTCGGTAGCGCGCCAGGTTCGTAATGTATAGTTCTCAGGTTCGAGTCCAACCTGGGCCAGCGTTGAAATTTATCTGCGTAAAACTTGCCCTCGGTCACTAGGGGACACCGATGGGCTTGGAAAGGCCGCTGTCCGTCGGATGGGACTTTAAGCCGTGGCCCCGTGTGCGGGAGAACCATGCCCTGTGAAGGCTAGAGAACACGCTGAAGGGATTTGATGAGAGTCTAGCATCTGTCTCTCAACAGCTGTCTAGTGATTCCCCTTCCCCCAACCTTCTGTGGACTCTCGGGGTTCTTTTGACCTGGCCATTTAGCTCATTATGTGCAAAAGAAGTACCTCTCAGAGGTAAAACAATCCAATTCTTTACTATCAATCTCTGTTTTTTTTTATCTCCAATATTTTCTACAATCAAATTATCTTTCCCAACGCCTTGTTTTAATTAATCTCAGCAACGAACATCAAAGCACATCAAAATCAAAAGTTCATCACCTGGAGGGGACAGAAAAAGAAATGACGCGCGAGCAAAATTCATTAAGGCGCATTTTGTACAATTTTAATACTCAAACAATTTCTAAAGTTACAAATGTGACATTTGCTATTAAGAAAACGTTTGGTTTTTTTCATCACTCTCTACTGAAAGAGCGAGAGTTGATGAGTTCTTACATTTCCTTCTCTCCCTGCCCCCCCCTCCAACACCTTGAGTTCTTACATCCCCATCTTTGCCCCCCCAATCTATCCCACCTCCGTGTGCACGCTCTATAAGAGTTGCCAAAAGAGTGTGATGCTAAAATCCAGCATCGTCGGAGAGGCAACCAGTAGCAATGTGTGCTGCAAGTAATCTATGTTGACACTTCGCTGGCTGCGAAGTTTATATTTTTTTTCTCTGTTTTAAATAGCACATATTACCACGTTTGGTGGGAAAAGGAGAGGCTGCTTAAGAGCAGAAAGAAATAATTTGCAGCAAGGATCGTGACACTCGGTTACAGTTGGGTTTAATCATTCCGTTGGTGTGGAAAGGTTTGACAGTCTCTTAGAGGAAAACTAGACATCGCAGAGTTCAGGCAAAACACAATTAGGATATTGGTTGTTGGAGAGAACAGTAATTTCGTTCTCTGAGGCATGTAATTCTTAGATAACAAGATGTATTTGCGAAGGGGGATTTTTTTTTTTTGGTGGGAGTAATTCTAGGATAAATGTCGCATTATTTTGTCGTTTACTACGTTAGTCTTCGGCTGTTTTGTTATATCGCTAATTGTATATGCTCTGTAAAGGGTTAAGATAGATGTATTACCCATAATCAGTTATTTTCAGGGACAGATCTAGGGGGGAGGGATCAAGGGGGCCATGCCCCCCTATCAGAATCAGAATGCTAGTAAGAGTTAATAGAAGCAAAAAATTATTAAATACACATTTCGTATTTCATGGTTATTTCAAGAAATGTTTTAAAGTCATATAAAACTGAGGTGGAAACATTGTACAGTCGCTAAAAAAAGTATCCAAACACTACGGTTGATTACAGAATTCAGAAAAAATATTTGGCAACGATTTTTTTTAGAAAATAGTGATCTGGCAACCTTCGTGTCACGTGATTACAGAATTCAGGAAAAATATCTGGAGCGTGTACAGCAACTGTACACGCTCCAGTTACCGTTCACAGCAAACTGGAGCGTGTGCAGTTACTGCACACGCTCAATATTTCCGTGAGTGAGCCCACACGATCCAGGTCTTTGTGAGCTCACACGATCCAATGTGCTGTGAACATTAACCGCAACCGTTCCAGTTTGCTGTGAACGGTAACTGCACACGCTCAATATTTCCGTGAGTGAGCCCACACGATTCAAGTCTTTGTGAGCTCACACAATCCAATGTGCTGTGAACATTAACCGCAACCGTTCCAGTTTGCTGTGAACGGTAACTGCACACGCTCAATATTTCCGTGAGTGAGCCCACACGATCCAGGTCTTTGTGAGCTCACACGATCCAATGTGCGGTGAACATTAACCGCAACCGTTCCAGTTTGCTGTGAACGGTAACTGCACACGCTCAATATTTCCGTGAGTGAGCCCACACCATCCAGGTCTTTGTGAGCTCACACGATCCAATGTGCTGTGAACATTAATCGCAACCGTTCCAGTTTGCTGTGAACGGTAACTGCACACGCTCAATATTTCCGTGAGTGAGCCCACACGATCCAGGTCTTTGTGAGCTCACACGATCCACTATTATCGTATAATATCGACTATTATCGTAACAAGATGTTATATAGTTACTTGGGAAGAATGCCAGTGAAGCTCTTGCAACTGCAGAGCCACTAGGCGGCGCTTTTTACAGCTGAATGTAAAACTAGAATCCCTTTCACTTATCACTTGAGGCACAAAGAACGACTTTAAGGTCATTTTTTAAACTTCGAGATAATATTTTTTTATTGCGAGAAGAGATGTTACTCTTTGCTTGACAAATTTAATGCCAAAGATTACCGAATCACGCTTTGGGCTTTTCGTTAAAGTGATTGGTCCTTTGGGCACTGGAGATTGCACAGTAAAAATGCAGAAAGTTGTCTCCGAATTTCTAAACTTACAAAATCCGAGAACATCAAATACACATTTTAAGTATTTGGACATTTTTTAAATATGATTTGGTTTCATTAGACGATGGGCCGTAGAAGAATAAGACTGCTTGTATATTATTAGTATAAAGTGGGTTAGTCATGTTAAGAAATCTAGACTAACGGTGGAGTTGAGATTGATTCTGTTCATTTCCTTGTTAAAATTGTTTTACAATCGGAGCTTAAATAGGTATTATGGGTTCGAGCCCCATATAAGACATGGATGCTCGTGTCGTTTTTCTGCTGAGGTCCCATCATCCATCACATATTATGGTGTATAAACTGACAGGCTCCTGTGAGACCTCTGTGGCAAGCAGCTGCTCGAGGGGGTATTTATTTATTTTTATTTATGTTAGAAATCAATAAAGTCCGTTTTTAGTAATAAATGTGCAGGGAATCAGTAACAGATAATGCTTACGATGAAGAGTCCCCTTTAGACATCATTGAGGGGTGGGGGGGTCACTTATTAATGAAAAATAGGATCGTTTTAAATCAATAGGACTGCTTTGAGTCTAATGAAGAAAATAGAATTACTTAGACGAATATTTCTGATGAAAGTTAGCTCAGAAAAAACCTTAATGAACAGCATATTATATAGAACAGGCATCACTAGAAGGAGACTAATAGACGTTTGAACAGGCGTCACTAGAAGGAGACTAATAGACGTTTGAACAGGCATCCCTAGAAGGAGACTAATAGACGTTTGAACAGGCATCACTAGAAGGAGACTAATAGACGTTTGAACAGGCATCACTAGAAGGAGACTAATAGACGTTTGAACAGGCATCACTAGAAGGAGACTAATAGACGTTTGAACAGGCATCACTAGAAGGAGACTAATAGACGTTTGAACAGGCATCACTAGAAGGAGACTAATAGACGTTTGAACAGGCATCACTAGAAGGAGACTAATAGACGTTTGAACAGGCATCACTAGAAGGAGACTAAAAGACGTTTGAACAGGCATCACTAGAAGGAGACTAATAGACGTTTGAACAGGCATCACTAGAAGGAGACTAATAGACGTTTGAACAGGCATCACTAGAAGAAGACTAATAGACGTTTGAACAGGCATCACTAGAAGGAGACTAATAGACGTTTGAACAGGCATCACTAGAAGGAGACTAATAGACGTTTGAACAGGCATCACTAGAAGGAGACTAATAGACGTTTGAACAGGCATCACTAGAAGGAGACTAATAGACGTTTGAACAGGCATCACTAGAAGGAGACTAATAGACGTTTGAACAGGCGTCACTAGAAGGAGACTAATAGACGTTTGAACAGGCATCACTAGAAGGAGACTAATAGACGTTTGAACAGGCGTCACTAGAAGGAGACTAATAGACGTTTGAACAGGCGTCACTAGAAGGAGACTAATAGACGTTTGAACAGGCATCACTAGAAAGAGACTAATAGACGTTTGAACAGGCGTCACTAGAAGGAGACTAATAGACGTTTGAACAGGCGTCACTAGAAGGAGACTAATAGACGTTTGAACAGGCATCACTAGAAGAAGACTAATAGACGTTTGAACAGGCATCACTAGAAGGAGACTAATAGACGTTTGAACAGGCATCACTAGAAAGAGACTAATAGACGTTTGAACAGGCGTCACTAGAAGGAGACTAATAGACGTTTGAACAGGCGTCACTAGAAGGAGACTAATAGACGTTTGAACAGGCGTCACTAGAAGGAGACTAATAGACGTTTGAACAGGCATCACTAGAAGGAGACTAATAGACGTTTGAACAGGCGTCACTAGAAGGAGACTAATAGACGTTTGAACAGGCGTCACTAGAAGGAGACTAATAGACGTTTGAACAGGCGTCACTAGAAGGAGACTAATAGACGTTTGAACAGGCGTCACTAGAAGGAGACTAATAGACGTTTGAACAGGCGTCACTAGAAGGAGACTAATAGACGTTTGAACAGGCGTCACTAGAAGGAGACTAATAGACGTTTGAACAGGCATCACTAGAAGAAGACTAATAGACGTTTGAACATGCATCACTAGAAGGAGACTAATAGACGTTTGAACAGGCATCACTAGAAGGAGACTAATAGACGTTTGAACAGGCATCACTAGAAGGAGACTAATAGACGTTTGAACAGGCGTCACTAGAAGGAGACTAATAGACGTTTGAACAGGCATCACTAGAAGGAGACTAATAGACGTTTGAACAGGCGTCACTAGAAGGAGACTAATAGACGTTTGAACAGGCATCACTAGAAGGAGACTAATAGACGTTTGAACAGGCATCACTAGAAGGAGACTAATAGACGTTTGAACAGGCATCACTAGAAGGAGACTAAAAGACGTTTGAACAGGCATCACTAGAAGGAGACTAATAGACGTTTGAACAGGCATCACTAGAAGGAGACTAATAGACGTTTGAACAGGCATCACTAGAAGAAGACTAATAGACGTTTGAACAGGCATCACTAGAAGGAGACTAATAGACGTTTGAACAGGCGTCACTAGAAGGAGACTAATAGATGTTTAAAAGGATATTTGTAACGGCTGATGGACAAAGAAACTGATAGGAAATGCAACCACAGTAGACAGTTTTGTGGAGAGAGACCCAGAATAAGGTTGGTAATTTGAAGCAAAAAAAAATAGTAAGTAATCTAAAGTGAAAAATCATGTTTTTTCGAAAATGGGCTGAGGTTTGAAAAAAAATAACTGATATATTTTTTCTTATTTTGTATAAGAGTGTGGTCCAATTGCCTGCTCTTAACTACTTGTGTTGCGGTCACAATGATTTTACTTAATTATTGCAACACAGAAGCATGATTTACTTTAATAAACAAAAGAAAAAAAGCGTTTCAGAGATCTGTCTTTAATGATAATAACCTGTAAGACGTGAAGAATCCTGAGTACAGAGAAAATACTGTCTTGAGTCGACTGCGATAAGAACTCACGACCTCCTGATAACACTTAAGGTACCACTGGTCTAAAGAACATACCTGGAAAGTGCTACTTCGGCCAGAATCTTTAATTTCATTCAAGACAACTTCTAAATGACTAACGCCATGGTATCAATAGACGAGGTATTGACGAGTCAATAGACGAGGAGATCAGCGTCCTTTAGATCAGCAGTCAGAACTTGACTTATTATTAGGAAGTCGTGATTCACGGCTCAAGAGAGTTTTTTCTTCGTATTCAAGATTGCCCTATTTTGCCTGTATCTATCCTACGTAGGATTTGGGTTGGGTTGTTTTACCTCTGAGAGGCACTTTTTTGCACACCATGGGCTAAATGGCCAGGTCACATGGACCCCGAAGGCTCAGAGAAGGTTGGGGGAGGGGACCCACTGGAACAGCTGTTGGGAGACAGAAGGTAGCCTCCCGTCAAGGCCATCCAGCGTGTTCTTTAACGTGCACAGGGTATGGCTCTCCCACACACGGGGCCACGGCTTAACGTCCCATCCGACGGCCGGCGGCCTTTCCAAGCCCATCGGTGCCCCCTACTGACCGTGGGCAGGGCGGGGAATTTTGCGGAGATAAATCTCAACGCTGACCCAGCTGGGTTGATGGGTTGTTTTTACCTCTGAGCGGCACTTTTTTGCACACCATGGGCTAAATGGCCAGGTCACATGGACCCCGAAGGCTCAGAGAAGGTTGGGGGAGAGGACCCACTGGAAGAGCTGTTGGGAAACAGATGGTAGCCTCCCGTCAAGGCCATCCAGCGTGTTCTTTAACGTGCACAGGGTATGGCTCTCCCGCACACGGGGCCACGGCTTAACGTCCCATCCGACGGACGGCGGCCTTTCCAAGCCCATCGGTGTCCCCTACTGACCGTGGGCAGGGCGGGGAATTTTGCGGAGATAAATCTCAACGCTGACCCAGCTGGGACTCGAACCTGGGAACTACAGATTACGAGCCTGGCGCGATACCGACTGAGCCACCCCCGCCCCCCTACGTAGGGAGGAATGGTTCGATGACAAGAGAGGAGACATTAATAAGGAATGCAGGAATTCCTGAAGGAGAATTTTTTAAAAATCGACCTTTGATAATTCTTCTTTACCTCTGATTGTAATTGTAAAATTTACTTATATTTATATATAAATTGTTTATTGAATTTTTTTAAAATAGCATCCCACTATGCATTTTTCTCAATAGAGAATGTTTGCTAACGCTTGTTTAAAGTTCTTGTAAAAATGTTGTTTAATGTTTACACTACAGCACATTCTGATGTAATTTGGCAATCTGAATATTAAAAAGTTAGTGAAATATCAAGGAATAGGTGAAATTAATGCTAAAATACTAAGCTGAAAACATGACTGACCAAAGTGTTGAATATTTCTATGATAAAGGTCTTACTCCTAAGGATTTTACTAGAGGTATAATTTTTCCCTTTTTCAATAGAAGGGTGTTATTGTGATATTTACATAGGCATCCCTGGTAAACTTCTTTGTTTGTGTTTAATAGAACGAGAAGTTTTTTGTGTATGTAATTTGGAACGCATAAGACAGAGAAAGGTCTTAAAAAGTAGGGTGGCTCAGTCGGTAGCGCGCCAGGCTCGTAATCTGTAGTTCCCAGGTTCGAGTCCCAGCTGGGTCAGCGTTGAGATTTATCTCCGCAAAATTCCGCGCCCTGCCCACGGTCAGTAGGGGACACCGATGGGCTTGGAAAGGCCGCCGTCCGTCGGATGGGGCGTTAAGCCGTGGCTCCGTGTGCGGGAGAGACATACCCTGTGCACGTTAAAGAACACGCTGGATGGCCTTGACGGGAGGCTACCATCTGTCTCCCAACAGCTGTTCCAGTGGGTCCCCTCTCCCAACCTTCTCTGAGCCTTCGGATTCCTTGTGACTTGGCCATTTAGCCCACGGTGTGCAAAAAAAGTGTCGCTCAGAGGTAAAACAACCCAATACAACCTAGAAAGTATTCATACTTCGTACACGTCATAGGGTCTGTAAATGATTGCTAGGCATAAAGTGGAAGGAGAGCTGTGTACCCAAACCCCAGTGATGATGCACAGAACCGGCCAGGTCTAGAACCTAATGTTCGGCCCCGCTTTCTCGTTGTGCAGGCTGTTAGTACCATTTAAAAGAGATATTCTCTTTTGGAAGGGAACGGAAGGGGAGGGCTGCCAGTTCAGTATAGCCTACTGATCTGGTCATCTATGGCCACTTTTTCTTTCTTTCAACCCTGCTGAGGAGTTGCCAACTTTACAGGGTCCTGATGCTGACCTTTACACCTACTAGACTGAACTGGTTTATGGATTTGAGCTTAATTATGGATCCTGAACTTGCTGCATCCCTCACTTAGTTAGTTGGGCATCATCGATCCTAAATTGGGGTAATGTGTCTCAGACAGGCCATATGGCTGTTAAAAAGATCCACTTGAAAAGGTGGTACCTGAAGCTCCTACCAGCATTGATGATTTCAGCTTTAGTGGAAGAGGAACAGGTTTTACCCCATGCCTGCGATCAGGGGGCTGTTTGATATTGCAGGCCCTACCTCTCTTAATAAACCAAGTTTCTTTAAAAATCCTACTAATCATTTTCTCTATGCAGGTAGGTGGAACGTGAGGACGTTACATAGAGATTATTCTCTTGATGTCCTCATGCAAGAATTCCAGCATTATAACCTAGATATTCTAGGCTTGCAAGGAACCAGATGGACAGGTAAAGGTGAGATACTTAAAAATAACTTTAAATTTCTTTTTTCAGGCAGCGGGGATTGAAAGCATCTCCAAGGTGTAGGTTTGCTTCTCAGAAGACATGCCAGTGATGCTCTTCTAGGATATGATTGCATTAATGAAAGATTTCCTACAGCAAAAT
The DNA here is from genome assembly GCA_038380435.1 of Ryuthela nishihirai. NCBI lineage: Eukaryota > Metazoa > Arthropoda > Arachnida > Araneae > Heptathelidae > Ryuthela > Ryuthela nishihirai. The sequence goes on along the minus strand of JAWZYU010000019.1, from coordinate 68,141,281 downwards.
AAAAAAAAAATTGAGGACTTAAATATCATCTGTTGTTATGCCCCCACTAAGGACTCTGATGAGAACGAGAACGAGAAGGATACGTTTTACAGCCAGCTTCAAGATATTTTGAATTCTGTGAAGAAAGGAGATATTTCTCTTGTGTTAGGTGACTTTAATGCTAAAGTTGGTACTGACTCTAATCTTTGGGCAGGAGTTTTAAGTCCCTTTGGCATTGGTAGTTCCAATGGCAATGGGGAACATCTCCTACAGGTAAATAAACTTAATAGTTTGCGAATAACTATCACATACTATAAACACTGGGACATTTATAAATGTACATGAGTTTCACCTGATGGGTTGCACAGGAATATGATAGATTATATTTTAATTAACAGTAAATGGGCTAGTTCAGTTAGAAATACCAGGTCATACGCACGAGCCGAAATTGGGTCTGACCGTTCGTTACCTGGCCAAAAGTGTTTTGCAGCTGAAGCTTAAGAAATGTTGTGCTAAGGTTAAAAAAATTAGCTATAACACTGAATGCCCTAAAAGACCCAGATTTATCCAAAACATATCACGATAGTCTACATAGTCATTATGATAATCATGGTTTGGTTACTGTTGAAGTTGAGAAAGAATGGGATCAGTTTAAACAGGCTTTTCTTGAGACCAATAGTACTCTTTTGGGTAAAAGGGAACAGACGAAACAAAATTATTTGAGTGATAAGGCTATGGAACTTATTTCTGAAAGAAGAAAGTACACGAATAATATGAATCAACACCCTACTAGTCCTAACAGAAGGTATTACAACAAGCTTAATGAACGTGTAAAGGATCTGTTAACAGCTGATAAGAATCTTTGGCTTGATAGCTTGGCTGACAAAGCTGAGGAAGCAGTTAGACAGCGCAACAGCAGGTGGTTGTACGAGATTGTTAATGTTTTATGCGGGAAAAAACAGACGGGTACACAGGGATTGAGGGATAAACATGGCAAGATGGTTGAAGGTGAGGATTCTGTGATGGCTAGGTAGGCTGAGCATTTCAGAGATGTTCTAAATAATGTGATTATTTCTACTCCCATTGTTTGTAATGAGGATAGATGCATTACTGGCTTTTATGATGGCCCTATAACACATTCAAAGTCGCATTGGTTATTTCTAAATTAAAACTGCATAAATCCAAAGGGGTGGATGAAATCATCACTGAAATGCTTAGAGCTGGGAACATTTGTGTTGTCACATGGCTGACTGAAAGTTTGAATATTTTTTATAGGTGTTGTTCCTAAGGATTTTATTAGAGCTATTATTGTCCCAATTTTAATAAAAAAGTGATCGCAGTTTTTGTGATAATTATAGGGGAATTAGTTCACTTTCTGTTCCAGGTAAAGTTCTTTGCATGATTATACTTAATACAATTAAGAATTTTGTTGATGGACAACTGCCAGTGTGGATTCAGAAGTAGTAGGGGATGTACTGATCAAATATTTTCACTTAGGCAGATTCTTGAGAAATGTGTAGAGTTTCAGAAACCTGTGGTTGCTTGCTTTATAGATTTCAAAAAGGCTTTTGATTCTGTTGATGGACATAATTTGTGGTTGATTGTTAGATCATATGGAATACCTGATAAGTTAATGTAACGAAAGCTCTCTATAGTACACTGAGTCGTGTGTGAGAATTGGTATGTCTTCCAGCGATAGGTTTAGCATGCTAGTGGAGTTAGACAAGGGTGCAATTTGTCTCCTTTTCTGTTTTGTTTGGTTATTGATTATATTATGCGAAATTCTTTGCAAGGGAAAGATTTTGGCCTTAAACGGTGTAGAGCAGTGGTTCTCAACCTTTTATGCTTCACGCCTTTTATGCCCTGGAAATGTGTATGTAACTGGCGTACCCCTTGTATAAATAGATAAAACAATAGTTATAGTATAACAATGGGAATAAAATGAAACATATATATATACACACACACATTAAATTTTTTATTCATAAATTGCATTTATCGATAAACACAAAAAAATTACATTTTTGCACAGCAGTGTTGCCAGCTTAGCGACTTTCTTATTAAATCTAACGACTTTTAAGCTCTCACGGCGTATCCCAAAAAAATTTACCCAAAATTTTTACCGCGTATCCCACGTTGAGAACCCCTGGTCAAGATATTTCACAATTTCTGATTTAGATTATGCAGATAATTTGACCCTGTTGCCTAATGATATTGATGAGATGAATTCATTCATTAGGGCTGTTCATGAGAATGGTAACAGAGTAGGTTTGGTGATAAACAGAAAAAAACTAAAGTGATGAAAATTGATCAGGCAGATAGTGCTTCAGTTGCTCTGAATGGTTGTGCCCTTGAGCAAGTGTCTCAGTTTAATTATCTTAAGAGCTATGTAACAGATACTGGTGATGTGCGGCATGAGATAAATAGAAGAATAGGGATTGCCGTTGGGACTTTTAAGAATCTATGGAGAGTGTGGAGAAATAGGCCTATACACCTAAAGACTAAAATTAGATTGTATAATAGTTTGGTTCTTTCTAAGGTTAGTTATGGTAGCGAAACATGGACCCTTTGTAAGCAGGATGATAAGAAACGTGATGTCTTTGATTTTTAGATGCTTACGCAGTATCTTACGCATTAGGTGGTTTGACTTTGTAAGTAATGATGAAGTTAGAAGGAGTCATCAACCTCCTTTGCTCAGCGTATTGTGCAGAGAGAGACTGAAGTGGTTTGGCCATGTTGCCCGTATGCATAGCTGCAGATTGGCAAACAGGATTATGAACAATGTGCTTAAGGTTCAGAAAAAGGGGAAGACCTAGGATGCGATGGACAGATAGTGTCAAACATGACCTTGCTAGAATTGCCTTAAAGTGGCCAAATGCAGCAGCAATAGCTCAGAACAGATACGTCTGGAGAGGAAAATTACACTGCTTGGACCTCCGTAGCCCATGCAATAGGCTACGGAGCATAATTCATGTTTGACACTATCTGCCTATCGCATCCTAGGTCTTCCCCTTTTTCTGAACCCTTAAGCACATTGTTCATAATCCTGTTTGCCAATCTGCAGCTATGCATACGGGCAACATGGCCAAACCACTTCAGTCTCTCTCTGCACAATACGCTGAGCAAAGGAGGTTGATGACTCCTTCTAACTTCATCATTACTTACAAAGTCAAACCACCTAATGCGTAAGATACTGCGTAAGCATCTAAAAATCAAAGACATCACGTTTCTTATCATCCTGCTTACAAAGGGTCCATGTTTCGCTACCATAACTAACCTTAGAAAGAACCAAACCATTATACAATCTAATTTTAGTCTTTAGGTGTATAGGCCTATTTCTCCACACTCTCCATAGATTCTTAAAAGTCCCAACGGCAATCTCTATTCTTCTATTTATCTCATGCCGCACATCACCAGTATCTGTTACATAGCCCATGGTTGCATGAGGATTTTGTATGTATGCGTCCTAGAAAGTACTCATACTTCGTACTCGTCCTCATACAAGGACACGTTCTATTACGATCCAAATCGCTGTTGGCCACTACCTCAGAGGCGGGGGTGGCTCAGTCGGTAGCGCGCCAGGCTCGTAATCTGTAGTTCCCAGGTTCGAGTCCCAGCTGGGTCAGCGTTGAGATTTATCTCCGCAAAATTCCCCGCCCTGCCCACGGTCAATAGGGGACATCGATGGGCTTGGAAAGGCCGCCGTCCGTCGGATGGGACGTTAAGCAGTGGCCCCGTGGCCCGTCGGATGGGACGTTAAGCCGTGGCCCTGTATTAAGCCATACCCTGTGCACGTTAAAGAACAGGCTGGATGGCCTTGACGGGAGGCTACCATCTGTCTCCCAACAGCTGTTCCAGTGGGTCCCCTCTCCCAACCTTCTCTGAACCTTCGGGGTCCATGTAACCTGGCCATTTAGCCCATGGTGTGCAAAAAAGTGCCGCTCAGAGGTAAAACAACCCAACCCAGCCACTACCTCAGTTACAGTCAACACAACGTATAGAGTATATCTTCTGGAAGAATAGTTCCTTATCCACTACGATATTTAGGCCTATAATTATTTTTTGACTAGGGTCTCCTCCCCCGAGGCTAGGCCGCCATCACTCCTGTATCCCCTGTTGTTGGCTGGTTTCGCTCTCTCCTTCCAGATAATGGACTCATCAGGACCCTTTACTGTGGTGTGGGTAAAACGAAATGGAATTTGGAATTGAACAGAAACACATTTATTTAAAAAGGCAGCTATCCCGAAAAATATTTCACAGCATTCCATAATTCACTTGATTATAACCATTAGAACGTAACTAACGAACTGTTTACTGTGGCGCTGGGGGCGGGGTGCTCAGTCGGTAGCACGCCAGGCTCGTAATCTGTAGTTCCCAGGTTCGAGTCCCAGCTGGGTCAGCGTTGAGATTTATCTCCGCAAAATTTCCCGCCCTGCCCACGGTCAGTAGGGGACACCGATGGGCTTGGAAAGGCCGCCGTCCGTCGGATGGGACGTTAAGCCTTGGCCCCGTGTTTGGGAGAGCCATACCCTGTGCACGTTAAAGAACACGCTGGATGGCCTTGACGGGAGGCTACCATATGTCTCCCAACAGCTGTTCCAGTGGGTTCCCTCCCCCAACCTTCTCTGAGCCTTCGGGGTCCATGTGACCTGGCCATTTAGCCCATGGTGTGCAAAAAAGTGCCGCTCAGAGGTAAAACAACCCAACCCAACTGTGGCGCTGTAGTCAAATTGCCATTCAAACTTCAAACGAAATTAATCTTCTAATAATCTAGTAAAATGCATTTTCTATTACAAATTTCGACTTATAATAAATTAATGAAGCTATTCCAGTAAATATTTCGCAGCACACTTTCCTGAATATAATTATAATTTACTCTTTCGATGGTTCGATGCAATTAAGTTAAACAAAAAAAGTCATCAGTACCATTCTTTAAAACTTCGAATGTTGAACAAAATATTACCAAAATAGAACTACTAGAAAGTAGCCTATGAACTGTTTAGTGCGACAGTCAAATTGCCATTCAACGAAAACTAATCTTCTGATAATTTTGTAAAATAGACTTCGACTTATAGTTTCTTTGACAATCTGGCAATCGGACCGAGTTACACAGTTATAGAGTTAGCCTATTATTATAGTAAGGGGGTTTCAACGTGGCTTACGCGATAAAATTTTTTCTAGTACGCCATGACAGCTCAAGTCTCTAGATCTAATAATAAGTCCATTTCACTGATTACCCAGTAAAATGTTTATAATTTTATAAGATTTGTTAAATTGTTTATGTAATTTTTTGTGTTTATCGATATATGTAATTTATGAATACAAAATTTAATGTGTGTGTATATATATATATGTTTTATTTTATTCCCATTGTTATACAATAACTATAGTTTTATCTATCTATCCAAAGGGTACGACAGTTACATACACATTTCCAGGGGGTACGTGAAGCATAAAAGGTTGAGAACCACTTATATATATGTTTTATTTTATTCCCATTGTTATACCATAACTATAGTTTTATCTATCTATCCAAAGGGTACGCCAGTTACATACACATTTCCAGGGGGTACGTGAAGCATAAAAGGTTGAGAACCACTTATATATATGTTTTATTTTATTCCCATTGTTATACCATAACTATAGTTTTATCTATCTATCCAAAGGGTACGCCAGTTACATACACATTTCAAGGGGGTACGTGAAGCATAAAAGGTTGAGAACCACTGATATATATATATTATTTTATTCCCATTGTTATAATATAACTATAGTTTTATCTATCTATACAAGGGTACGCCAGTTACATACACATTTCCAGGGGGGACGTGAAGCATAAAAGGTTGAGAACCACTGATATATATGTTTTATTTTATTCCCGTTGTTATACCATAACTATAGTTTTATCTATCTATCCAAAGGGTACGCCAGCTACATACACATTTCCAGGGGGTACGTGAAGCATAAAAGGTTGAGAACCACTGATATACATATTTTATTCCATTCCCATTGTTATAATATAACAATAGTTTTATCTATCTATGCAAGGGGTACGCCAGTTACATACACATTTCCAGGGGGGATGTGAAGCATAAAAGGTTGAGAACCACTGATATATATGTTTTATTTTATTCCCATTGTTATACTATAACTATAGGTTTATCCATCTATCCAAAGGGTACGCCAGTTACATACACATTTCCAGGGGGTACGTGAAGCATAAAATGTTGAGAACCACTGATATATATATTTTATTTGATTCCCATTGTTATAATATACTATAGTTTTATCTATCTATACAAGGGGTACGCCAGTTACATACACATTTCCAGGGGGGACGTGAAGCATAAAAGATTGAGAACCACTGATATATATGTTTATTTTATTCCCATTGTTATACCATAACTAGAGTTTTATCTATCTATCCAAAGGGTACGCCAGTTACATACACATTTCCAGGGGGTACGTGAAGCATAAAAGGTTGAGAACCACTGATATATATGTTTTATTTTATTCCCATTATTATAACTATAGTTTTATCTATCTATCCAAGGGGTAAGCCAGTTACATACACATTTCCAGGGGGGACGTGAAGCATAAAAGGTTGAGAACCACTGATATATATGTTTTATTTTATTCCCATTGTTATACAATAACTATAGTTTTATCTATCTATCCAAAGGGTACGACAGTTACATACACATTTCCAGGGGGTACGTGAAGCATAAAAGGTTGAGAACCACTGACATATATGTTTTATTTTATTCCCATTGTTATACTATAACTATAGTTTTATCTATCTATACAAGGGGTACGCCAGTTACATACACATTTCCATGGGGTACGTGAAGCATAAAAGGTTGAGAACCACTGATATAAATATGTTTTATTTTATTCCCATTGTTATACTATAACTATAGTTTTATCTATCTATCCAGGGGGTACGCCAGTTACATACACATTTCCAGGGGGTACGTGAAGCCTAAAAGGTTGAGAACCACTGATATATATATATATATACGTTTTATTTTATTCCCATTGTTATACCATAACTATAGTTTTATCTATCTATACAAGGGGTACGCCAGTTACATACACATTTCCAGGGGGACGTGAAGCATAAAAGGTTGAGAACCACTGATATATATGTCTTATTTTATTCCCATTGTTATACTATAACTATAGTTTGACCTGTCTATACAATTGGTACGCCAGTTACATTCACATTTCCAGGGGGTATGTGAAGCATAAAAGGTTGAGAACCACTGATGTATATGTTTTATTTTATTCCCATTGTTATACTATAACTGTAGTTTTATCTATCTATACAAGGGGTACGCCAGTTACATTCACATTTCCAGGGGGTATGTGAAGCATAAAATGTTGAGAACCACTGATATACATGTTTTGTTTTATACCCATTGTTATACTATAACTATAGTTTTATCTATCTATATGTCGCAGGGAGATGATGAAAATAGGGATTTGATCAAATCCCTAAGGTATATGATCAATTCACGGAAGATGTTAAAATAACAATTCTGTGTGGTGATTTCCCTGAAGAAAGTAAGTGATTTGATCAAATCCCTTAACTGTTTTAGTGAAAAGATGAAATAATATTGTTTAGATATTAAAAGTATTTATTTAGTAAACCATGCGTTATTAAATGTAGAATAGTTGATACAACAATAGTCATTGAAACATAAATTATTTATTCGAAACTAATTAACTAAAGAAATAGGTACTTAAGCTGATATTTTTAAAAACAGCATTATTAAATGTAGAATAGTTAATACAACAATAGTCATTGAAACAAAATTATTTCGGCTAGTACGGAATTGTAATAGCCGGTACATTGTACTTTTTTTCTTTTTTTCCGAATCGCCTTTTTCACCTCTCCTTTTTTTTTTTTCACTTTCACCCTTTTTCTCCTTTCCGAATCGCCTTTTTAAGGTATTCTTAATGTATCTCGATCTACAATACACCGCCTGCCGAATTATTCAAAACGCCCTTCATTAGCGAAGGCCAAGTGAGAACGAATCTGTAAAGTGATGAATCTCTTGAGTATGAATCTTCGGGTCACGTGACTCCGTGGTCCGAATTATAATGAAACGCCCCGAATGAGCGGAGGCCAAGTGAGAACGAATCCGTCAAGTGGTGAATCTCTTGAGTATGAATCTTTAGCTCACGTGACACTACTTTGGACACTAGAAAGGGCCCTTTTTTTTTACCTTTCTGGCAAAAATGTTTAAGTAGTGGTGCTAATTTAAATTGTTCAATGATTGTGACAGCTTCTTCTATCCTTTCGCGAGTCCACAAAAGTTTTTCTTTTTCATGCCGCTTGTTCAAAAACGTCCTGATAGTTTCATTCAACTGTTCTTCAGATACAAATTCGGTCAGAGTTTGATTTTTTTCTATATCTGAACTCATTTTTCTACGGTAGGTACTTGATAAAACTCGAAATACAGAAAACAATAATAAAAATGCGCGCAACCTTCCTCGCGTAATGTTTGGGCGCTGGCCGGCACGGACGCCAGAGGGGAGCGGTGAGGTAAAGGGGAGTGGTAACAAGCGAAACATAGAGCTGTGCGAGTCCTGACTTGTTTATTTCATCTTTTCACTAAAACAGTTAAGGGATTTGATCAAATCACTTACTTTCTTCAGGGAAATCACCCCACAGAGTTGTTATTCTAACATCTTCCGTGAATTGATCATATACCTTAGGGATTTGATCAAATCCGTTTTCATCATCTCCCTGCGACATATACAAGGGGTACGTCAGTTACATACACATTTCCAGAGGGTATGTGAAGCATAAAAGGTTGAGAACCACTGATATATATGTTTTATTTTATTCCCATTGTTACACTATAACTATAATTTTATCTATCTATACAAGGGGTACGTCAGTTACATACACATTTCCAGGGGGTACGTGAAGCATAAAAGGTTCAGAACCACTGCTCAAAAGTATGTTCTAAATTGTGATAACCATAGTTTACAGATTACAGCTAGCAGTAGCATGCGTTCTATAAACAGAATCTTTGGTCGTTAACAATAATCTTGACATTACTAGTTACCAGATTTTTTCCCTATTACAAATCCGGTTGTTCAGCTGTTTCGCCCCCCCCCCCTCCGTAAGTTTGTTTAGATCAGTGACTTCGAACCTTTTGGGGCCGCGTACCAAACCTTTTCAGTTAAACGCGGGGGGGAGGGCGTTTAGCTGAAAAGGTTTGGTATAGCTGTAATTGGAATTTTCCTTTCACATAAGATGGAATTGTCTCAATAAAAATAATACTTGATAATAGGGATATTATCAAGTATTATTTTTTATGACGCCAATCTAGCCGTCGTATATGGAAAACAATGGTTTCTTAAAAAAAAGATACTTAAAAATAAATTTACGAGTATTTTGATTCATCAATTCCAAAAGGTTTTTACATCGAAATAAAACATACATAACTTTATTAATCTAAGAAGTATTTCGATATTTAATCTATTTCCACAGATTATTCTTCATCATATATATATAAATATATACTGTTTTCTTTGAACAATAACTAGTTAAAAAAAACTTCGTAACATTATTAGTATAACAGTGTCATCAGTGAACGTAATATTTTTGTGCAATTTGCCCCAAACATTATTTCAGAATTGCGAATCACAAACGAAGATTTATCGTCATAGTCTCTGTTCACATAGTAAAGAGGGTAGAGATACATGGACTCAATTCCTCAAATTCGTGATATTGTCGTCTATTCTTATCGTATACTATTTACCATAGTAGCCCTCTTTCTGAAGAATTGTAAACCCGCCACGGAGTTGGAGTTTATGGAGAGCTGAAAGGCTCTCTTTGCAAGCCCTTACTTCGATTTTAGAAATTGTTCCCTTTCTTTACCAACAGCATGAAATGATACCACCTCTTATAACAGAGGGGCGGGGGTGGCTCAGTCGGTAACGCGCCAGGCTCGTAATCTGTAGTTCCCAGGTTAGAGTCCCAGCTGGGTCAGCGTTGAGATTTCTCTCTGCAAAACTCCCTGCACACGGTCAGTAGGGGGCACCGACGGACTTGGAAAGGTCGCCGTCCGTCGTTAAGCCGTGGCTCCGTGTGCGGGAGAGCCACACCCTGTGCACGTTAAAGAACACGCTGGATGGCCTTAACGGGAGGCTACCATCTGTCTCCCAAGCTGTTCCAGTGGGTCCCCTCCCCCAACCTTCTCTGAGCCTTTGGGGTCCATGTGACCTTTTTTGACACCATGGCCATTTAGCCCATGGTGTCAAAAAAGTGCCGCTCAGAGGTAAAACCACAACCCAACAACCCTGTGCACGTTAAAGAACACGCTGGATGACCTTAACGGGAGACTACCATCTGTCTCCCAACAGCTGTTCCAGTGGATCCCCTCCCTCAACCTGCGGGATCCATGTACCTGGCCATTTAGTCCATGGTGTGCAAAAAAATGCCCTTCAAAGTTAAAACAATCCAACCTTTAACGGAAGGCCCATGAGCCAAGCCATGACGTCACCATAGGTAATTCTAAGCTCGGTCTTCGGCAAGAAACCTTCCCTGCTGCGAAATACTGGTTTACATGTATAAAGATGCAATAATGATCAAGTGGTTGCGGCAATAACGAGGCTTGAAAAAAACCACCCTGAATAAGAAGATACCTGAACGAAAGCTCGCATATAAGAATATTTCACCTCTTTTAAAGGTATATGGTGAGACTAGCCTAACAAATGTTCAGTGGTTCGTTCACCATTTTCTCGTTATACAACACTAGAATACTTTTCAAAAATGTGCGCTTTTGTACAAGTTAGCATTCCCTGCCCTCGGTCAGTAAGGGACACGATGCGCATGGAAAGGCCGCCATCTGTAGGATGGAACGCAAAGCCTTGTCTCCGTGTGTGGGAGTGTCATACCCTGTGCACTTTAAAGAACACACTGGATGGCCTTGACGGGAGACTGATACCTAATACCTATCCAGTGGGTTCCCTTAACCTTCTCTGACCCTTTTTTAAATCTATTTTTAGTGTCGGACATATACTTTGGGACTAAAATATATTTTGCAAAGACATCTGTTTTGGATTTCAAACCAGATAGACAAGTTTGAGATTTCGTGTAAAATGAGACGATCGAATTTTCGGAGGGGGGCTAATTTCCCCACCCCCTGGGTATGTCTCTGATCTTCTCAAGCTCTCAAAGACCCTCTCATCTCGAAAAACGTACAGGTTCTATAGTTCCAAACAATATTACAGTTGCTTGAGATCAAAGAACATGTTCGTTTCAGCCATTCCATAGACTCTGTCGATGCAAAAGTTTTGAAAAGTTCTCTCAACAATATAATTGGTTCTCTCTTCTCAACAATGTCATTAGCTCACTCAATTCAACAATACTACAGGCTCTCTCATCTCAAATATATTAAAGACTCTATCGTCTCAATCATGATACAGCTAAAGGTTCTATCCTAAAAATTAGGGTTTCCGAACGTGGACTACGCGATAAAAATATTTTGGGTACGCCATGACAGCTCAAAAGTCGCTAGATCTAGTAACAAAATAAAAATAACCATTGTTATACTATAACTGTAGTTTTATCTATCTATACAAGGGGTACGCCAGTTACATACACATTTCCAGGGGGTACGTGAAGCATAAAACGTTGAGAACCACTGATATATATGTTTTATTTTATTCCCATTGTTATACTATAACTATAGTTTTATCTATCTATACAAGGGGTACGCCAGTTACATACACATTTCCAGGGGGTACGTGAAGCATAAAAGGTTGAGAACCACTAATAATTATGTTTTATTTTATTCCCATTGTTATACTATAACTATAGTTTTATCTATCTATACAAGGGGTACGCCAGTTACAAACACATTTCCAGGGGATACGTGAAGCATAAAAGGTTAAGAACCACTGATATATATGTTTTATTTTATTCCCATTGTTATACTATAACTATAGTTTTATCTATCTATACAAGGGGTAGGCCAGTTACATACACATTTCCAGGGGGTACGTGAAGCATAAAAGGTTGAGAACCACTGATATATATGTTTTATTTTATTCCCATTGTTATACTATAACTATAGTTTTATCTATCTATACAAGGGGTACGCCAGTTAGATACACATTTCCAGGGGGTACGTGAAGCATAAAAGTTTGAGAACCACTGATATATATGTTTTATTTTATTCCCATTGTTATACTATAACAATAGTTTTATCTATCTATACAAGGGGTACGCCAGTTACATACACATTTCCAGGGGGTACGTGAAGCATAAAAGGTTGAGAACCACTGATATATAAGTTTTATTTTATTCCCATTGTTATACTATAACTATAGTTTTATCTATCTATACAAGGGGTACGCCAGTTACATAGACATTTCCAGGGGGTACGTGAAGCATAAAAGTTTGAGAACCACTGATATACATGTTTTATTTTATTCCCATTGTTATACTATAACTATAGTTTTATCTATCTATACAAGGGGTACGCCAGTTACATACACATTTCCAAGGGGTACGTGAAGCATAAAAGGTTGAGAACCACTAATAATTATGTTTTATTTTATTCCCATTGTTATACTATAACTATAGTTTTATCTATCTATACAAGGGTTACGCCAGTTACATACTCATTTCCAGGGGGTACGTGAAGCATAAAAGGTTGAGAACCACTGATATATATGTTTTATTTTATTCCCATTGTTATACTATAACTATAGGTTTATCTATCTATACAAGGGGTATGCCAGTTACATACACATTTCCAGTGGGTACGTGAAGCATAAAAGGTTGAGAACCACTGATATCTATGTTTTATTTTATTCCCATTGTTATACTATAACTATAGTTTTATCTATCTATATAAGGGGTACGCCAGTTGCATACACATTTCCAGGGGGTACGTGAAGCATAAAAGGTTGAGAACCAGTGATATATATGTTTTATTTTATTCCCATTGTTATACTATAACTATAGTTTTATCTATCTATACAAGGGGTACGCCAGTTACATACACATTTTCAGGGGGTACGTGAAGCATAAAAGGTTGAGAACCACTGATATATATGCTTTATTTTATTCCCATTGTTATACTATAACAATAGTTTTATCTATCTATACAAGAGGTACGCCAGTTACATACACATTTCCAGGGGGTACGTGAAGCATAAAAGGTTGAGAACCACTGATATAAGTTTTATTTTATTCCCATTGTTATACTATAACTATAGTTTTATCTATCTATACAAGGGGTACGCCAGTTACATACACATTTCCAGGGGGTACGTGAAGCATAAAAGGTTGAGAACCACTGATATATATGTTTTATTTTATTCCCATTGTTATACTATAACAATAGTTTTATCTATCTATACAAGGGATACGCCAGTTACAAACACATTTCCAGGGGATACGTGAAGCATAAAAGGTTAAGAACCACTGATATATATGTTTTATTTTATTCCCATTGTTATACTATAACTATAGTTTTATCTATCTATACAAGGGGTAGGCCAGTTACATACACATTTCCAGGGGGTACGTGAAGCATAAAAGGTTGAGAACCACTGATATATATGTTTTATTTTATTCCCATTGTTATACTATAACTATAGTTTTATCTATCTATACAAGGGGTACGCCAGTTAGATACACATTTCCAGGGGGTACGTGAAGCATAAAAGTTTGAGAACCACTGATATATATGTTTTATTTTATTCCCATTGTTATACTATAACAATAGTTTTATCTATCTATACAAGGGGTACGCCAGTTACATACACATTTCCAGGGGGTACGTGAAGCATAAAAGGTTGAGAACCACTGATATATAAGTTTTATTTTATTCCCATTGTTATACTATAACTATAGTTTTATCTATCTATACAAGGGGTACGCCAGTTAGATACACATTTCCAGGGGGTACGTGAAGCATAAAAGGTTGAGAACCACTGATATATATGTTTTATTTTATTCCCATTGTTATACTATAACTATAGTTTTATCTATCTATACAAGGGGTACGCCAGTTAGATACACATTTCCAGGGGGTACGTGAAGCATAAAAGGTTGAGAACCACTGATATATATGTTTTATTTTATTCCCATTGTTATACTATAACTATAGTTTTATCTATCTATACAAGGGGTACGCCAGTTAGATACACATTTCCAGGGGGTACGTGAAGCATAAAAGTTTGAGAACCACTGATATATATGTTTTATTTTATTCCCATTGTTATACTATAACTATAGTTTTATCTATCTATACAAGGGGTACGCCAGTTAGATACACATTCCCAGGGGGTACGTGAAGCATAAAAGGTTGAGAACCACTGATATATAAGTTTTATTTTATTCCCATTGTTACACTATAACTATAGTTTTATCTATCTATACAAGGGGTACGCCAGTTACATACACATTTCCAGGGGGTACGTGAAGCATAAAAGGTTGAGAACCACTGATATATATGTTTTATTTTATTCCCATTGTTATACTATAACTATAGTTTTATCTATCTATACAAGGGGTACGCCAATTACATACACATTTACAGAGGGTACGTGAAGCATAAAAGGTTGAGAACCACTGATATATATGTTTTATTTTATTCCCATTGTTATACTATAACTATAGTTTTATCTATCTATACAAGGGGTAGGCCAGTTACATACACATTTCCAGGGGGTACGTGAAGCATAAAAGGTTGAGAACCACTGATATATATGTTTTATTTTATTCCCATTGTTATACTATAACTATAGTTTTATCTATCTATACAAGGGGTAGGCCAGTTACATACACATTTCCAGAGGGTACGTGAAGCATAAAAGGTTGAGAACCATTGATATATATGTTTTATTTTATTCCCATTGTTATACTATAACTATAGTTTTATCTATCTATACAAGGGGTACGCCAGTTACATACACATTTCCAGGGGGTACGTGAAACATAAAAGGTTGAGAACCACTGATCTAAATTATCCCAAAGACTCTCTTTATCTCTAGAGTCTTACAAGTGTCGTTTTTCCAAGCAAAGATTGTTCGAAAACAGAGCCTTCTCCTCTGGACAATACTTTATGCTCTCTCGCGTCAAACTTTTTAAAAGCTCTCTGAACAATATCACATACTCTTGTGCCAAATATTTAAAAGCTCTATGATGTCTCTCAACAATACCATAGGTATTGTCCTGTCAACAATATCACAGCTCTCTCGTCTCAACAATCCCACTGACTCTTTCGGCTCAACAAAAGAATGGAAACAAGAGAACACTGAGCGATTAAATTCAAATTAAAATAAAACCAAACGCTCACCTGAAAGAACATATCATCCCCGATTGAGAATTTCCTCCAATAGCTTCAGCATTTCCTAAGAGATCGGTTGTAGTAAGTCGTCCCTTTGCCACGGACTCGTCTTCGCGGAGCAACAGTGAGACTTGTCGGTCGCCGTGTCGGCTTGGCGCCGAACGGAAGCAACAGGCTAGTGGCGGCGGCCGCGAGCAACTCGTGGTCGCGGCGACGACGATGCTTTGTGCGTGCAGGCAGCCCAGACCGACCTCAAGTGAGCCATGCAAGAGCCAGCTAGGCCTAACAAGCGCTGGGGGTAAATGAGAGGCAAGCCTTGCAGGAGAACCGGCGAGACGGTTGAATTCTTCCCTGGGATAATTAACGCCAACGCCGTACAATTCGATGATAACGCAATTAGTGTCCATGGTTGGCGTTTGTCGAGTATTGCCACTGAGCTACGGCGGAGGCTGCGGACTTGGCAGCCATCCATTGGACGTGAGTGCAACAGAGTTTCGTTTCCGTACACGATGTTTGGCGAAGTGTGTTTGACTGGCTTTTGATGCTTCTATAAGCAGAGTGCGACTGATTTGGCTCTGGAGGCTTGTGAGCAAGGTTTATGTTGGAATTAGACGATACTTGCGATTTTGATGGGAAGCAATGGAGCTTGATGAGGCTCGTGGAATTGGCGCAGAGAGAGGAAACTCCATTGCCGAGGATGAGGAGCTGGCAGGTGGAGTTAGTTGCCTCTTGGAACTCTCGTGTTGAATATGCAGATGATAACGTAAACAAGCAATTCCTGAAAATAGGAGTTTCAGATGTTGAATGAAAAGCCACAATTTTCTTATTTTCAACCTGTTTGACAAAGGACGTGAATCATGGGTTCTAATCGTTACTGGCTATTCTAAAAATGCGATTGGTGGACGTTTGCGTTTGTTATTTTAAATTCAAACATTACTTCTGCTATTCTTTCAACTAAGACGTACATGCAGAATCGGATATAGAAATAAAAAATATAATAGTTTTAGAATCACAACTTCTTTGGGGTGGGGGTGGGGGTGGCTCAGTCGGTAGCGCGCCAGGCTCGTGTCACGTGACACGAAGGTTGCCAGATCACTAATTTCTAAAAGAATCGTTGCCAGATATTTTTTCTGAATTCTGTAATCAACCATTGTGTTCGGATACTTTTTTTTTAAGCGACTCACCTTCATAAACTTTCATTTCATATACGACTCGTAAGCACGACCACATTTTTCCTTCCCCTATTTTTGGAGTCGTGTTTAAGGTATTCCATAACAATTTTCATAAAATTATCTCAAATTAAAGCTTGTGACGTCTTCAATGTTAGGCTGTAAGGTATTCCATAACAATTTTCATAAAATTATCTCAAATTAAAGCTTGTGACGTCTTCAATGTTAGGCTGTAAAAATTGACCCCCTATGTTTTCTTATATCCTATGTCTCAATTCCTATGTCTCAATTTAATTTTAATTTGAGATAAGACATAACATTGAAGACGTCACAAGCTTTAATTTGAGATATAACTCGCAAAGGTCGACCACCGCGAATATCTGTTACTTTTTTTGGGGGTGGGGAATGGGTTGGGTTGGGTTGTTTTACCTCTGAGCGGCACTTTTTTGCACACCATGGGCTAAATGGCCAGGTCACATTGACCCCGAAGGCTCAGAGAAGGTTGGGGGAGGGGACCCACTGGAACAGCTGTTTGGAGACAGATGGTAGCCTTCCGTCAAGGCCATCCAGCGAGTTCTTTAACGTGCACAGAGTATGGCTCTCCCGCACACGGGACCACGGCTTAACGTCCCATCCGACGGACGGCGGCCTTTTCAAGCCCATCGGTGTCCCCTACTGACCGTGGGGAAGGCGGGGAATTTTGCGGAGATAAATCTCAACGCTGACCCAGCTGGGACTCGAACCTGGGAACTACAGATTACGAGCCTGGCACGCTACCGACTGAGCCA
Source organism: Ryuthela nishihirai (assembly GCA_038380435.1). NCBI lineage: Eukaryota > Metazoa > Arthropoda > Arachnida > Araneae > Heptathelidae > Ryuthela > Ryuthela nishihirai. The sequence goes on along the minus strand of JAWZYU010000019.1, from coordinate 68,124,019 downwards.
CCCCCGCCCCTTTTTGGGGGGAGAATGGGGGGGAAAATTCGAAACAGTCTTCCAGTGGTCCTCATATGAGCTTTCATTTGATGCCAAATTCATAATTGTAGGCCCTAGCTTTCGGAAGACATAGCAGTACAATCTTTTTCATATTTCCCCGTTTTTTAGGGGAGGAAACAAGGGGGTAGAATTTTTTTTAAACGTGTAACATTCCCCATGTCAAATTGACGTTTCCATTTGACGCATAGCTTGTTACTTCCGGTCCTGGCGTTCCGAAGATACAGTGGAACAATCGTTTTCATATTTTCCCTTTTTCAGGAGGGGCAGAAAACATAGGGGGTAAATTTTTACAGCCTATGATACTCCCCCCGTCACAAGCTTTCATTTGCTGCATAACTTGTTAGTTTCAGCACTCGCATTCTGGAGATATAGAGGAACGATAATTTTTATATTTCCCCTTTTCTTAGGAGGGAAGCAAGCAAGGGGGGATGTTTTATAGTTCGGCAAACACACAAACCAACAAGTGACGAGTGAAAAGAAATTGGAATATAAGTTTAAAAAAAAGGAACAAACATGACCAATCACTAAAAAGGATTAAAAATTCGCACACACCACTTAGAACTGATAAGATCAAGTCAACAGAATCTGAAGTATAAAAATTAATGAAGGAGATGAGAATACAGTAGAAATATGATACAAATACCCTCAAAAATAGGGGCGGGGGTGGCTCAGTCGGTAGCGCGCCAGGCTCGTAATCTGTAGTTCCCAGCTTCGAGTCCCAGCTGGGTCAGCGTTGAGATTTATCTCCGCAAAATTCCCCGCCTTGCCCACGGTCAGTAGGGGACACCGATGGGCTTGGATAAGGCCGCCGTCCGTCGGATGGGACGTTAAGCTGTGGCCACGTGTGCGGGAGAGCCATATCCTGTGCACGTTAAAGAACACGCTGGATGGCCTTGACGGAAGGCTACCATCTGTCTCCCAACAGCTGTTCCAGTGGGTCCCCAACCTTCTCTGAGCCTTCGGGGTCCATGTGACCTGGCCATTTAGCCCATGGTGTGCAAAAAAGTGCCGCTCAGAGGTAAAACAACCCAACTCACAACCCTCAAAAATAGAATAAAACTATCCTCAAAAAGGTAATGCAAACTAATCCAGAAAGGTAATAAACACATCCCAGCAAGTCAATGCATCAGATACACAAAAGTGTTATATAGTAATAAAATATCCTAGATGAAATTTTAATATATCCCCCCCCAAAAAAATTAATATCCCCAGAATAAATCATGAAAACAAAAAGTCAAAACTATGCGGAAACATCCCTAAAAAAACAATCAAAATCCACGAAAAAATGTTTTTAAACATCACCAGGAAAACGATACAATCATTTCTAGAAAAACAGCTAAAACACATCTAAAAAGACAATGCAAACATCTCCAGAGAGACAACGCAAACATACATAAGATGTTAATACAAACCTTCCCAGGAAAATAATGTAAAAATTCCAAAGAAGACAATGCAAACATTTCGAGAACGGCCATAGAAAAATATCTCAAAAGGTAATAAAAATATCCTGAAGAAGACAACAAAACATCCTCAACGAGAAAATACAAATATCCCGAGGAAGACATTGTAAATACCCCGAGGAACAATATAAACACTTTCATAAAGACAATATAGAAATCTCCAGGTAAATGAAGCAAACATCCCTAGAAAGAGAATAAAAGCATCTTAAGGAAAACCATGGGAACATGTCTAAAAAGACAGTGTAATCCTTTCCAGGAAATCCAACAAAGACAATATAAACATTTCGGAAGCAAATATCCCCAGAAAAACAACAAAATACCCCAGAAAAGCAACAAAATATTTCAAGAAGTCAATACAAACTCCTCAGGGAAAAAAAAAATCTGGAAGTGACAATACAAACACTTACGGAAATACAATACAAATGCCGCCATATGAATGATATAATCATCTCTTAAAAGAAAATAAAACTTCTTAAGAAAGACAACCCAACATACCTAAACAGACAATACAAACTTACCCAGAAAAATAATGTAAAAATCCCAAAGAAGGGTTGTTTTACCTCTGAGCGGCACTTTTTTTGCAGACCATGGGTTAAATGGTCAGGTCACATGGACCCCGAAGGCTCAGAGAAGGTTGGGGGAGGGGACCCACTGGAACAGCTGTTGGGAGACAGATGGTAGCCTCCCGTCAAGGCCATCCAGTGTGTTCTTTAACGTGCACAGGGTATGGCTCTCCCGCACACGGGGCCATGGCTTAACGTCCCATCCGACGGACGGCGGCCTTTTCAAGCCCATCGGTGTCCCCTACTGACCGTGGGCAGGGCGGGGAATTTTTGCGGAGATAAATCTCAACGCTGACCCAGCTGGGACTCGAACCTGGGATCTACAGATTGCGAGCCTGGCGCGCTACTGACCAAGCCACCCCGCCCCATCCCAAAGAAGACTATACAAAACTTTCTAAAGAAGGCGATGCAAATATCTCCAAGAAGATAATACAAACGTCCCCAGATAGACAATAAAAATATCCCAAGAAGACATTGCAAACTGAAGAAATTTTTCGAAGCTTTTGTTTAACTGTCAAGAAAGGTATCGCTCTTAGTTTAACGTCCCTATCAATTTTAGAAGAGAAATTGTCTTGAGCCGGTTAGGATACGAACCCACGACATCCTGATAACAAGTCTGGTCTAAAAACAATCGGATTAATAATAATAATTATGGACTGAATGCAACAGTGGTTTAAACAATAATGTTCTAAAAATCGATTTCATGAAAAATCACAAGCCCCTTTGATTCTACTGTACAGATAATAATCATCTCTTAAAAGGAAGATATTAAGAGATGATCTATTAAGAGACGACGGATTTTGACGACATTGCTCTGAATGGCAGATTTCTCTCAGAATTGTCAATTGAATGAATGTCAGGCCAAAAACAGAAAGAAAATCAAAATTAGGGTGTTTAAATGCAAACTGAGGAACTGGTGATTAATGACTCGCTCGTCTCTAAAAAAAAGCACAGGATTTATTGTTATTATTTTGTTGTTCTATTGCGTAGTTAGTGGATTACTAAGAACCGAAATAATCTATTTTCTGACCTCGCCATATTTGTTTTTCGTCTTTAATTACTGAAAATCTTAGCACTGCGCAGTCGCTCAAAAAAGTATCCGAACATTATAGTTCATTACAGAATTCAGAAAAAATATCTGACAACGATTTTTTTTAGAAATCAGAAAAAATATCGTTGTCAGATATTTTTTCTGATTCCTAAAAAAAATCGTTGTCAGATATTTTTTCTGATTTCTAAAAAAAATTGTCAGATATTTTTTCTGATTTCTAAAAAAAATCGTTGTCAGATATTTTTTCTGAATTCTGTAATGAACTGTAATGTTCGGATACTTTTTTGAGCGACTGTGCAGATTTCTTTTTAATCTACCTGTTGCATTTTATCTCCAAACTTTCTGTAACCTATATCCAGGAAGTCAAATCTTGTGTACCTCAAATAAAGATTGAATCGTACGTTTTAATATCAGCTTTTTGACTCTCTTTTTTTTCTAATTCTTTACATCCCATCAATCCCTCTATCGTCAAATCCTTTCATTTCTCGAATCTACCTCTTCTTCATTGATATCAAGTTTCAAATTTTTTTAACTTCAAAAATCCACTTTTCAAACTCAGCTATTGAAAGAGCATTCTTTTCAATAGAATATAGAAGAAAAAAAAAAGAAATTGTGTGTGCAACCGACATGTTTTCTCAATAGTATCATTTTCTGTCTCCCAAAATCTCTTTTTTTTTTCTTTCCACCATTTGCTACTCTAAATCCTCTTTCTCTCTGTACGTCTCCTTCTATCCTCCCCAGATCATATCCATTTATTCAACTGTTTTCCATTGATCCCAAGCTTCTTTTATTTGCTCTGGATGCTCCCCTCCTCCATCCTCCCATTGAATCTCTCCCACTTTTTCTCTCAGTCTCTTTCTTCTTCACTCTTCTCATCGCAGCAAAAGTTCCGACAGGCGACTCTGCCAGCGGATGCCACCAAATTATCGGCCTTACAAGAAGTGGGAAAGGGCGCGCTTAGCCCCCGACACGACATCACGGAGGGAAGAAGAGTAGGTCTCCCAATGTCGGAAGTGCCCGGATCTTATCCGATCTTTCTGGCAGACGTCTCCAGAGGTTAAAAAGGTAGGAACAGAGGGAGCGAAAAAAAGGGAAGAAAAAAGAACCTGAAGAAAAAAATCGAAGGAGAAAAACAGGTGAAAAGAGGGAGAAGTTGAAGCAAGTAAGAGAACTCACTCAAATGGGTAGTGTGACTTAAAAGCGCGTGAAGGTGATTGTGGGAATGGGGGTGTAGAGGGTGGCCGTTCAGACCACAGAATGAGTTGGTCGTTCGACTTTATACAGTCCGTGGATTTAACACTTGTCACTCTGTACTGACATCTGGGGCTCGCGAAGAAAAGGATAGAGAAGGTTTCTGCTAAGGGGCCGGGAAGTAGGAGAGATAGATGGCGCTGGTGGAGAAGGACTCAGCTGTCTGAGAAGTCAAATATTAGACTGTTAACCACAGTCTATAAGAAAAAGACTCTATGGGGAATGGATTTTCTATCGGTGCAGCCATTCTCTTACATTTTAAAATTCTTTCAGACTCTACTCATCGCTATTTCCATCAGTTTTTTTTTTAGTTTTAGCTACTTTTGTGGCTTCATCTGCTGTGATTTACACGGAAAGACATTAAAAATAGCGCGATTTTTATCGCAACTCCTTTAATTAAGAGAATGGAAATTGTGCAATTTTTGAGGTTTCTTCCTAGTTAAGATAAACTTCGAAGTTGGCTGTTGGCTAAACGCGCGGTGTTCATTTGCTTTTGAGGGGTTTCTGAGACAATTGCTTCAATGTCGGACCTTTCCTCTTGGAAGCTGTTTCTTACCACAAATTAGAAAACCAAAGTTTTTTTCCTTGTTTCGATACGGTAGAATGAGAAAGAAATCTTCTCTAATTAAATGTAAAATTTATTAAATTCAACTGATTCCAAAGTCTCGGATGTGAATAGTCAACTAAAAGTATATCCAAACTAGCAACTCTATAAACTATTCCCATTGTCACTAATACGCAGATGATTACTTATTCAACACGAGGGCTTTGAACAGAAATAATAATTACTCCACTGTTCTCAAATTATGTTGTTTTGGTTCCTAAGAATTTGAAGGAAACCTTAAAGTAAATAAGTGTAGAACCAAATACAAAGTTAATTTAATCACGTGTTATAGTTAATTTCTTTAATTCTGTTTAAAATGCAGAAACCTTAACTTTCTCAGCTGTAATATATATTACGCAAAACGTTTCTAACCATCGCTGATTTGTTTTAGATAAGAAAACAGAAAAAAAGAAAATTGCGCAATAACAAAATTTTTTAGACCCATTCAGCGCAAGAGCCATCCCGTGGCCGAGTGGTTAGCGCGCTTCGCTACTGATCTACGGGAGCTGGGTTCGAGCCCCGGGTAAGACATGGATGTTCGTGTTGTTTTCTGCTGAGGTCCTGCCATCCTCTCAGATCTTCTACTGTGGCATATAAACTGACAGGCTCCTGTCAGACCTCTGTGGCAAGCAGCTGCTTGAGGGGGTATTTATTTTATTATTTATTCAGCGCAATATTAAGGTCGATGTCTAAATAAATCCAACAATAAAGTAAAAAGGTATTCAGAGTATTCTTTCAAGTTTCTTGTACTGAAAAATTGTTTAGATTGATTTAACAAAAACAGAACAATGCGTAATCAAGAAAGATTAGTTTTAACTAAGACAGGATGTGAAAACCCCAAGCCTGCCTTTGTGATCTCTGCATGAAAAAGTCTGTATAAGTTAGGGAAAACCTCCTCGGATTGTTCTCTCTCTGTCTTTAGTATGCGATAAAAACGAAACACATGTCAGTTGTACAGTCGCTCAAAAAAATATCCGAACATTAAGGTTGATTACAGAATTCAGGAAAAATATCTGGAGCGTGTACAGCAACTGTACACGCTCCAATTACCGTTCACAGCAAACTGGAGCGTGTGCAGATACTGCACACGCTCAATATTTCCGTGAGTGAGCTCACACGATCCAAAGTGCTGTGAACATTAACCGCAACCGCTCCAGTTTGCTGTGAACGGTAACTGCACACGCTCAATATTTCCGTGAGTGAGCCCACACGATCCAGGTCTTTGTGAGCTCACACGATCCAATGTGCTGTGAACATTAACCGCAACCGCTCCAGTTTGCTGTGAACGGTAACTGCACACGCTCCAGTTTGCTGTGAACGGTAACTGCACACGCTCCAGTTTGCTGTGAACGGTAACTGCACACGCTCCATATTCATTGCATTATATATTCATACGCATTATATATATTAAAAATATCCGAATACTGTGGTTGATTACAGAATTCAGAAAAATATCTGGCAACAATATTTTTTAGGAATTAGTGATCTGGCAACCACGTCACGTGACAACAAAGTTTGCCAGACCACTAATTTCTAAAAAAAAAATCATGAACATTTCTGAATAAAAATTTCCTCCATCTAAAAATCACGTGCACAAGACAACATCTGAGAGGAACCTTCTTTGAGATTAAATATCATATGCACATGAGAATTAAAATTCTTCTTGAGGTAAATATTTTGTGCAAAGAATATTTTTGAAGAAAATTCTCCTTGTTTTAATTATGTGTTCAGAAGACAATTTCTAAGGAAAACGTTTTGAGGTTAAAGTGATCTTGTGCACAAGACAACTTCTTAAAAAAAACACCTTTAGGTAGTGATCCTATGTGTAGGAAAATTCCTTAGAAATAACTTCCTTTAGAAAAATATCTTGTGTAAAGGACAATTTCTGAAGAAAACTATCCTTGAGGTAAAGATCTTGTGCATAGGGCAACTTCTTAGAGAGACCTTTTGTGCCAATTATGACTTCTTAGTGTAATTTACAAATTTCTTGCCTAATGTGCAAATCATACTATAAGTTGGGTTGTTTTACCTCTGAGCGGCACTTTTTTGCACACCATGGGCTAAATGGTCAGGTCACATGGACCCCGAAGGCTCAGAGAAGGTTGGGGCAGGGGACCCACTGGAACAGCTGTTGAGAGACAGATGGTAGCCTCCCGTCAAGGCCATCCAGCGTGTTGTTTAACGTGCACAGGGTATGGCTCTCCCGCACACCGGGCCACGGCTTAACGTCCCATCCGACGGACGGCAGCCTTTCCAAGCCCATCGGTGTCCCCTACTGATCGTGGGCAGGGCTGGGAATTTTTGCGGAGATAAATCTCAACGCTGACCCAGCTGGGACTCGAACCTGGGAACTACAGATTACGAGCCTGGCGCGCTACCGACTGAGCCACCTCCGCCCCTTACTATAAGTAAGAAAGTCTTTCTTTCTGGAAAGTGGTTTTTTTACGACGGATTTCAGTCTCCAGCAATGGGAATTACTGAAACTACTAAGAATACAAAATAATTTCTTCTCTATCAAGAGAACATATTTTCTTGCCTGTCTTAAAATATCTTTCCCCGAAAAATTGTAGAGTTTAGCGAATTAATATTTCATAGAGACAAAATTTTTAACAAATCAATACCAAATATTTATCCACATTAAAAAAAAAAGCGATTCCTTTACATCTTACAGATGACAAGAGAAAATGGTAGGCTATCAAATGTTTTTGTATTTCCAAGTGTCAAATTCCATTATCAACACTCCTGATGCTTTAGTATTTGTATGAGAAAGAGTTTAACTACATATTATCTTTTCTTTCTAAATGTCTTTTCGACACCTATAATTTCAAAGTTTACCTACAGAGAAAACTAGGCACCTTATTTGAATAAATATCCGTGTTGATATTAACCATCTTCCAAAATGAAAGGGGGCAGGGGTGGCTCAGTCGGTAGCGCGCCAGGCTCGTAATCTGTAGTTCCCAGGTTCGAGTCCCAGCTGGGTCAGCGTTGAGATTTATCTCCGCAAAATTCCCCGCCCTGCCCACGGTCAGTAGGGGACACCGATGGGCTTGGAAAGGCCGCCGTCCGTCGGATGGAACGTTAAGCCGTGGCCCCGTGTGCGGGAGAGCCATACCCTGTGCACGATAAAGAACACGCTTGATGGCCTTGACGGGAGGCTACCATCTGTCTCCCAACAGCTGTTCCAGTGGGTCCCCTCCCCCAACCTTCTCTGAGCCTTCGGGGTCCATGTGACCTGGCCATTTAGCCCATGGTGTGCAAAAAAGTGCCGCTCAGAGGTAAAACAAACCAATCCAATCCAAAATGAAAGAGAACTTTTTTTCACACAGAAAAATGATCGAATGCTTGGATAATTTGAAATGCTTATACATTACCTTGAGTCTTTTCCTCTCTTGTCCAATGCTGCAAAGCAAAGATAAAAAAAAAATTCTTCATTTTTTAATGGCTCTGAGGATTTGTGGGTCTTCAGAAAGCGTCTCTCGCAGAGTACAGTTTGCATTTCAATTTTCCCCATTTTTGGCGGCGAAGCAGACGCTTCCGACCGGCAGGAAAAACGACGAGCGAGCATGAACACGTGATGCGCTCGACTGAGCAAGTGCCTGTTGATTTCGAACGCGTCGTGCCGCCAGCCTGCACCGCCGTTGCTACACACAGTTGCCAGGGAGAGAAGTGGAGGGGTTTGGCGGGGATGGTGGAAAGGGAAAGCAGGTGGAAATTGCGCATATGGGCAGGAAGAAGGGCTGCAATCTCCCCGAAACCCCCCTGATATCCTCCCCCTTCCCTTCTTTCTTCCCCCTCCCCCCCTCTCTGCCTTTCCCGCCGCAAAGGTTGCGGTTATGCGTTTCCCGCACGTAAGTTTCAGAATAGGCATATATCAAGAGCTGGGGGAGGTGGAGGGGAGGGGAGGGGGGGAGAGAAATAAATGGAAAGGGGGAGGGTGTAGCGAGAAGAGATGACAGCGATGACATCATCGTTACGTGAGAGATGACGGGGGGAACAAAGTTCAAGAGGTAGTTATCCTCTGGCGTCGCCTCTCTTCCATCCGATCGCTTTAGGAGGCTGAAGGATGAGGATGGCGATGTGGCGTTTCATTGAGGAAGAGGAGGATGAACAGAAGAAAACGAGGGAGTGCGAGAGTTAAAAAAGTGGGGGAAAAGTGTTCAAATTAGTGGTAAGCAGAGTGGGAAGTTAACGAAGACATTATCAACTTTTTATCTCAAAGAGGTTGAAGACATAAGGCTAGAGTTAAAAAATGCGATTAACACGAAATTCACTCAGACTCGATCGTTGTTTATTCACGCTTCATTTTTTTTCAAAGTATGAGGGGTAGGTGGCAAACTTCAGGAAGGGAAAATCGAACAATTCGGTACTTCGATGATAAAAAGAGCAATTTGGGAAACTTCAGGGAGGGAAAAATCGAACAATTCGGTATTTCGATGATAAAAAGAGCAATTTGGGAAACTTCAGGGAGGGAAAAATCGAACAATTCGGTATTTCGATGATAAAAAGAGCAATTTGGGAAACTTCAGGGAGGGAAAATCGAACAATTCGGTATTTCGATGATAAAAAGAGCAATTTGGAAAACTTCAGGGAGGGAAAATCGAACAATTCGGTATTTCGATGATAAAAAGAGCAATTTGGAAAACTTCAGGGAGGGAAAATCGAACAATTCGGTACTTCGATGATAAAAAGAGCAATTTGGGAAACTTCAGGGAGGGAAAAATCGAACAATTCGGTATTTCGATGATAAAAAGAGCAATTTGGGAAACTTCAGGGAGGGAAAATCGAACAATTCGGTATTTCGATGATAAAAAGAGCAATTTGGAAAACTTCAGGGAGGGAAAATCGAACAATTCGGTATTTCGATGATAAAAAGAGATATTTGGGAAACTTCAGGGAGGGAAAATCGAACAATTCGGTATTTCGATGATAAAAGGAGCAATTTGGGAAACTTCAGGGAGGGAAAATCGAACAATTCGGTATTTCGATGATAAAAAGAGCAATTTGGAAAACTTCAGGGAGGGAAAATCGAACAATTCGGTATTTCGATGATAAAAAGAGATATTTGGGAAACTTCAGAGAGGGAAAATCGAACAATTCGGCACTTCGATGATAAAAAGAGCAATTTGGGAAACTTCAGGGAGGGAAAATCGAACAATTCGGTATTTCGATGATAAAAAGAGATATTTGGGAAACTTCAGGGAGGGAAAATCGAACAATTCGGTATTTCGATGATAAAAAGAGCAATTTGGGAAACTTCAGGGAGGGAAAATCGAACAATTCGGTATTTCGATGATAAAAAGAGCAATTTGGAAAACTACAGGGAGGGACAATCGAACAATTCGGTATTTCGATGATAAAAAGAGATATTTGGGAAACTTCAGAGAGGGAAAATCGAACAATTCGGCACTTCGATGATAAAAAGAGCAATTTAGGAAACTTCAGGGAGGGAAAATCGAACAATTCGGTATTTCGATGATAAAAAGCGCAATTTGGGAAACTTCAGGGAGGGAAAATCGAACAATTCGGTATTTCGATGATAAAAAGAGCAATTTGGGAAACTTCAGGGAGGGAAAATCGAACAATTCGGTATTTCGATGATAAAAAGAGATATTTGGGAAACTTCAGGGAGGGAAAATCGAACAATTCGGTATTTCGATGATAAAAAGAGATATTTGGGAAACTTCAGGGAGGGAAAATCGAACAATTCGGTATTTCGATGATAAAAAGAGCAATTTGGGAAACTTCAGGGAGGGAAAATCGAACAATTCGGTATTTCGATGATAAAAAGAGCAATTTGGAAAACTTCAGGGAGGGAAAATCGAACAATTCGGTATTTCGATGATAAAAAGAGATATTTGGGAAACTTCAGAGAGGGAAAATCGAACAATTCGGCACTTCGATGATAAAAAGAGCAATTTGGGAAACTTCAGGGAGGGAAAATCGAACAATTCGGCATTTCGATGATAAAAAGCGCAATTTGGGAAACTTCAGGGAGGGAAAATCAAACAATTCGGTATTTCGATGATTAAAAGAGCAATTTGGGAAACTTCAGGGAGGGAAAATCGAACAATTCGGTATTTCGATGATAAAAAGAGCAATTTGGGAAACTTCAGGGAGGGAAAATCGAACAATTCGGTATTACGATGATAAAAAGAGCAATTTGGGAAACTTCAGGTAGGGAAAATCGAACAATTCGGTATTTCGATGATAAAAAGCGCAATTTGGGAAACTTCAGGGAGGGAAAATCGAACAATTCGGTATTTCGATGATAAAAAGAGCAATTTGGGAAACTTCAGGGAGGGAAAATCGAACAATTCGGTATTTCGATGATAAAAAGAGCAATTTGGGAAACTTCAGGGAGGGAAAATCGAACAATTCGGTATTTCGATGATAAAAAGAGATATTTGGGAAACTTCAGGGAGGGAAAATCGAACAATTCGGTATTTCGATGATAAAAAGAGCAATTTGGGAAACTTCAGGGAGGGAAAATCGAACAATTCGGTATTTCGATGATAAAAAGAGCAATTTGGAAAACTTCAGGGAGGGAAAATCGAACAATTCGGTATTTCGATGATAAAAAGAGATATTTGGGAAACTTCAGAGAGGGAAAATCGAACAATTCGGCACTTCGATGATAAAAAGAGCAATTTGGGAAACTTCAGGGAGGGAAAATCGAACAATTCGGTATTTCGATGATAAAAAGCGCAATTTGGGAAACTTCAGGGAGGGAAAATCAAACAATTCGGTATTTCGATGATTAAAAGAGCAATTTGGGAAACTTCAGGGAGGGAAAATCGAACAATTCGGTATTTCGATGATAAAAAGAGCAATTTGGGAAACTTCAGGGAGGGAAAATCGAACAATTCGGTATTACGATGATAAAAAGAGCAATTTGGGAAACTTCAGGTAGGGAAAATCGAACAATTCGGTATTTCGATGATAAAAAGCGCAATTTGGGAAACTTCAGGGAGGGAAAATCGAACAATTCGGTATTTCGATGATAAAAAGAGCAATTTGGGAAACTTCAGGGAGGGAAAATCGAACAATTCGGTATTTCGATGATAAAAAGAGCAATTTGGGAAACTTCAGGGAGGGAAAATCGAACAATTCGGTATTTCGATGATAAAAAGAGCAATTTGGGAAACTTCAGGGAGGGAAAATCGAACAATTCGGTATTTCGATGATAAAAAGAGCAATTTGGGAAACTTCAGGGAGGGAAAATCGAACAATTCAGTATTTCGATGATTAAAAGAGCAATTTGGGAAACTTCAGGGAGGGAAAATCGAACAATTCGGTATTTTGATGATAAAAAGAGCAATTTGGGAAACTTCAGGGAGGGAAAATCGAACAATTCGGTATTTCGATGATTAAAAGAGCAATTTGGGAAACTTCAGGGAGGGAAAATCGAACAATTCGGTATTTCGATGATAAAAAGAGCAATTTGGGAAACTTCAGGGAGGGAAAATCGAACAATTCGGTATTTCGATGATAAAAAGAGCAATTTGGGAAACTTCAGGGAGGGAAAATCGAACAATTCGGTATTTCGATGATTAAAAGAGCAATTTGGGAAACTTCAGGGAGGGAAAATCGAACAATTCGGTATTTCGATGATAAAAAGAGCAATTTGGGAAACTTCAGGGAGGGAAAATCGAACAATTCGGTATTTCGATGATAAAAAGAGCAATTTGGGAAACTTCAGGGAGGGAAAATCGAACAATTCGGTATTTCGATGATTAAAAGAGCAATTTGGGAAACTTCAGGGAGGGAAAATCGAACAATTCGGTATTTCGATGATAAAAAGAGATATTTGGGAAACTTCAGAGAGGGAAAATCGAACAATTCGGCACTTCGATGATAAAAAGAGCAATTTGGGAAACTTCAGGGAGGGAAAATCGAACAATTCGGTATTTCGATGATAAAAAGAGCGATTTGGGAAACTTCAGGGAGGGAAAATCGAACAATTCGGTATTTCGATGATAAAAAGAGCAATTTGGGAAACTTCAGGGAGGGAAAATCGAACAATTCGGCATTTCGATGATTAAAAGAGCAATTTGGGAAACTTCAGGGAGGGAAAATCGAACAATTCGGTATATTGATGATAAAAAGAGCAATTTGGGAAACTTCAGGGAGGGAAAATCGAACATTCGGTATTTCGATGATAAAAAGAGCAATTTGGGAAACTTCAGGGAGGGAAAATCGAACAATTCGGTATTTCGATGATAAAAAGCGCAATTTGGGAAACTTCAGGGAGGGAAAATCAAACAATTCGGTATTTCGATGATTAAAAGAGCAATTTGGGAAACTTCAGGGAGGGAAAATCGAACAATTCGGTATTTCGATGATAAAAAGAGCAATTTGGGAAACTTCAGGGAGGGAAAATCGAACAATTCGGTATTACGATGATAAAAAGAGCAATTTGGGAAACTTCAGGTAGGGAAAATCGAACAATTCGGTATTTCGATGATAAAAAGAGCAATTTGGGAAACTTCAGGGAGGGAAAATCGAACAATTCGGTATTTCGATGATAAAAAGAGCAATTTGGGAAACTTCAGGGAGGGAAAATCGAACAATTCGGTATTTCGATGATAAAAAGAGCAATTTGGGAAACTTCAGGGAGGGAAAATCGAACAATTCGGTATTTCGATGATAAAAAGAGCGATTTGGGAAACTTCAGGGAGGGAAAATCGAACAATTCGGTATTTCGATGATAAAAAGAGCAATTTGGGAAACTTCAGGGAGGGAAAATCGAACAATTCGGCATTTCGATGATTAAAAGAGCAATTTGGGAAACTTCAGGGAGGGAAAATCGAACAATTCGGTATATTGATGATAAAAAGAGCAATTTGGGAAACTTCAGGGAGGGAAAATCGAACATTCGGTATTTCGATGATAAAAAGAGCAATTTGGGAAACTTCAGGTAGGGAAAATCGAACAATTCGGTATTTCGATGATAAAAAGAGCAATTTGGGAAACTTCAGGGAGGGAAAATCGAACAATTCGGCATTTCGATGATTAAAAGAGCAATTTGGGAAACTTCAGGGAGGGAAAATCGAACAATTCGGTATATTGATGATAAAAAGAGCAATTTGGGAAACTTCAGGGAGGGAAAATCGAACATTCGGTATTTCGATGATAAAAAGAGCAATTTGGGAAACTTCAGGTAGGGAAAATCGAACAATTCGGTATTTCGATGATTAAAAGAGCAATTTGGGAAACTTTAGGGAGGGAAAATCGAACAATTCGGTATTTCGATGATAAAAAGAGCAATTTGGGAAACTTCAGGGAGGGAAAATCGAACAATTCGGTATTTCGATGATAAAAAGAGCAATTTGGGAAACTTCAGGGAGGGAAAATCGAACAATTCGGTATTTCGATGATAAAAAGAGCAATTTGGGAAACTTCAGGGAGGGAAAATCGAACAATTCGGTATTTCGATGATTAAAACAGCAATTTGGGAAACTTCAGGGAGGGAAAATCGAACAATTCGGTATTTTGATGATAAAAAGAGCAATTTGGGAAACTTCAGGTAGGGAAAATCGAACAATTCGGTATTTCGATGATAAAAAGAGCAATTTGGGAAACTTCAGGGAGGGAAAATCGAACAATTCGGTATTTTGATGATAAAAAGAGCAATTTGGGAAACTTCAGGGAGGGAAAATCGAACAATTCGGTATTTCGATGATAAAAAGAGCAATTTGGGAAACTTCAGGTAGGGAAAATCGAACAATTCGGTATTTCGATGATTAAAAGAGCAATTTGGGAAACTTTAGGGAGGGAAAATCGAACAATTCGGTATTTCGATGATAAAAAGAGCAATTTGGGAAACTTCAGGGAGGGAAAATCGAACAATTCGGTATTTCGATGATAAAAAGAGCAATTTGGGAAACTTCAGGGAGGGAAAATCGAACAATTCGGTATTTCGATGATAAAAAGAGCAATTTGGGAAACTTCAGGGAGGGAAAATCGAACAATTCGGTATTTCGATGATAAAAAGAGCAATTTGGGAAACTTCAGGGAGGGAAAATCGAACAATTCGGTATTTCGATGATTAAAAGAGCAATTTGGGAAACTTCAGGGAGGGAAAATCGAACAATTCGGTATTTTGATGATAAAAAGAGCAATTTGGGAAACTTCAGGGAGGGAAAATCGAACAATTCGGTATTTCGATGATAAAAAGAGCAATTTGGGAAACTTCAGGGAGGGAAAATCGAACAATTCGGTATTTCGATGATTAAAAGAGCAATTTGGGAAACTTCAGGTAGGGAAAATCGAACAATTCGGTATTTCGATGATAAAAATCGCAATTTGGGAAACTTCAGGGAGGGAAAATCGAACAATTCGGTATTACGATGATAAAAAGAGCAATTTGGGAAACTTCAGGGAGGGAAAATCGGACAATTCGGTATTTCGATGATAAAAAGAGCAATTTGGGAAACTTCAGGGAGGGAAAATCGAACAATTCGGTATTTCGATGATAAAAAGAGCAATTTGGGAAACTTCAGGGAGGGAAAATCGAACAATTCGGTATTTCGATGATAAAAAGAGCAATTTGGGAAACTTCAGGGAGGGAAAATCGAACAATTCGGCATTTCGATGATAAAAAGAGCAATTTGGGAAACTTCAGGGAGGGAAAATCGAACAATTCGGTATTTCGATGATAAAAAAGAGCAATTTGGGAAACTTCAGGGAGGGAAAATCGAACAATTCGGTATTTCGATGATAAAAAGAGCTATTTGGGAAACTTCAGGGAGGGAAAATCGAACAATTCGGTATTTCGATGATTAAAAGAGCAATTTGGGAAACTTCAGGGAGGGAAAAATCGAACAATTCGGTATTTCGATGATAAAAAGCGGAATTTGGGAAACTTCAGGGAGGGAAAATCGAACAATTCGGTATTTCGATGATAAAAAGAGCAATTTTTCGAAACTTCAGGGAGGGAAAATCGAACAATTCGGTATTTCGATGATAAAAAGAGCAATTTGGGAAACTTCAGGGAGGGAAAATCGAACAATTCGGTATTTCGATGATAAAAAGAGCAATTTGGGAAATTTCAGGGAGGGAAAATCGAACAATTCGGTATTTCGATATTAAAAAGAGCAATTTGGGAAACTTCAGGGAGGGAAAATCGAACAGTTCGGTATTTGGATGATAAAAAGAGCAATTTGGGAAACTTCACGGAGGGAAAATCGAACAATTCGGTATTTCGATGATTAAAAGAGCAATTTGGGGAACTTCAGGGAGGGAAAATCGAACAATTCGGTATTTCGATGATAAAAAAGAGCAATTTGGGAAACTTCAGGGAGGGAAAATCGAACAATTCGGTATTTCGATGATAAAAAGAGCTATTTGGGAAACTTCAGGGAGGGAAAATCGAACAATTCGGTATTTCGATGATTAAAAGAGCAATTTGGGAAACTTCAGGGAGGGAAAAATCGAACAATTCGGTATTTCGATGATAAAAAGAGCAATTTGGGAAACTTCAGGGAGGGAAAATCGAACAATTCGGTATTTCGATGATAAAAAGAGCAATTTGGGAAATTTCAGGGAGGGAAAATCGAACAATTCGGTATTTCGATGATAAAAAGAGCAATTTGGGAAACTTCAGGGAGGGAAAATCGAACAATTCGGTATTTCGATGATTAAAAGAGCAATTTGGGAAACTTCAGGGAGGGAAAAATCGAACAATTCGGTATTTCGATGATAAAAAGCGCAATTTTTCGAAACTTCAGGGAGGGAAAATCGAACAATTCGGCATTTCGATGATAAAAAGAGCAATTTGGGAAACTTCAGGGAGGGAAAATCGAACAATTCAGTATTTCGATGATAAAAAGAGCAATTTGGGAAATTTCAGGGAGGGAAAATCGAACAATTCGGTATTTCAATGATAAAAAGAGCAATTTGGGAAATTTCAGGGAGGGAAAATCGAACAATTCGGTATTTCGATGATAAAAAGAGCAATTTGGGAAACTTCAGGGAGGGAAAATCGAACAATTCGGTATTTCGATGATAAAAAGAGCAATTTGGGAAACTTCAGGGAGGGAAAATCGAAGAATTCGGTATTTCGATGATAAAAAGAGCAATTTGGGAAACTTCAGGGAGGGAAAATCGAACAATTCGGTATTTCGATGATAAAAAGAGCAATTTGGGAAACTTCAGGGAGGGAAAATCGAACAATTCGGTATTTCGATGATTAAAAGAGCAATTTGGGAAACTTCAGGGAGGGAAAATCGAACAATTCGGTATTTGGATGATTAAAAGAGCAATTTGGGAAACTTCAGGGAGGGAAAATCGAACAATTCGGTATTACGATGATAAAAAGAGCAATTTGGGGAACTTCAGGGAGGGAAAATCAAACAATTCGGTATTTCGATGATAAAAAAGAGCAATTTGGGAAACTTCAGGGAGGGAAAATCGAACAATTCGGTATTTCGATGATAAAAAGAGCAATTTGGGAAACTTCAAGGAGGGAAAATCGAACAATTCGGTATTTCGATGATAAAAAGAGCAATTTGGGAAACTTCAGGGAGGGAAAATCGAACAATTCGGTATTTCGATGATAAAAAGAACAATTTGGGAAACTTCAGGGAGGGAAAATCGAACAATTCGGTATTACGATGATAAAAAGAGCAATTTGGGAAACTTCAGGGAGGGAAAATCGAACAATTCGGTATTTCGATGATAAAAAGAGCAATTTGGGAAACTTCAGGGAGGGAAAATCGAACAATTCGGTATTTCGATGATAAAAGAGCAATTTGGGAAACTTCAGGGAGGGAAAATCGAACAATTCGGTATTTCGATGTTAAAAAGAGCAATTTGGGAAAGTTCAGGGAGGGAAAATCGAACAATTCGGTATTTCGATGATAAAAAGAGCAATTTTAACCGTACGGAGAGTTGGTGTGCTTGCTCTCCAAAAGTTAAAAGTAATCGAAAGGTAATAAATAACTGAATTTAATCCGTCTTTGTAATAATTCGTTTTTCATTTATGGTATCCGTTTCGTAAGTGTGGATTCCTTTTAATCCGATATTGTCTTCGAAGAATGAATCAACGGTTTAAATTCTGCTCGTAAAAAACTACTCTTTCATTAGAGAATATCGCATCGGAATTGTTCAAATCACATTGGAAATATATGTTCTTTCTTAAATACGTACATTATACAGTCGTCAAAAAAGTATCGAACACTATGGTTGATTACAGAATTGAGAAAACATATCTGGCAACGATTTTTTTTAGAAATGAGTGATCTGGCAACCTTCGTGTCACGTGATTACAGAATTCAGGAAAAATCTCTGGAGCGTGTACAGCAAGTACACGCTCCAGTTACCGTTCACAGCAAACTGGAGATTGTGTGCAGTTACTGCACACGCTACAGTTTGCTGTGAACGGTAACTGCACACGCTCAATATTTCTGTGAGTGGGCCCACACGATCCAGGTTTTTGTGAGCTCACACGATCCAATGTGCTATGAACATTAACCGCAACCGCTCCAGTTTGCTGTGAACGGTAACTGCACACGCTCAATATTTCCGTGAGTGAGCCCACACGATCCAATGTGCTGTGAACATTAACCGCAACTGCTCCAGTTTGCAGTGAACGGTAACTGCACACGCTCCATATTCATTGCATTATATATTCATACGCATTATATATTCGTGTCACGTGACACGAAGGTTGCCAGATCATTCATTTCTAAAAAAATCGTTGCCAGATATTTTTTCTGAAATCTGTAATCAACCATAGTGTTCGGATATTTTTTGGACGACTGTACAAACCTTTATACAAACCTTATGCAGACAGAGGTAGCCATACTCAACAGTTTAATTATACAGACACGTTTATCATGAACAGCACTGCAATTTTCTGAGGCCTTTAGGTACACTGTTCATAATTATTTTACTCATTCATTAATCTGTTTTTATGTACAGATAACGTGGTCAAACAGAGCAAACTACATAAGATGCTGCTGCTCAAAGTTTTTGATAACTCCTTCGTCTATATTCATCATGTTTACGTAAACAGCCTATCAAAGATGCTATGTAAGCATCTGTAATAAAATGTAATAACCATTTGTTATATATTTTACAAATGATCGAAGTTTTATTACCTTAGCAAGCCTTAGAAAAATACGAACTGGTATAGTCTAACTTCCACCTTTAGGAGTATGTGATATTTCTTCACGCTCTTTAGGGGCGAAGGTGGTTCAGACTTGTAATCTGTAGTTCCCAGGTTCGAGTCCCATCTGGGTCAGCGTTGAGATTTATCTCCGCAAAACTCCCCGCCCTTCCCACGGTCAGTAAGGGACACCGATGGGCTTGGAAAGGCCGCCGTCCGTCGGATGGGACGTTAAGCCGTGACCCCGTGTGCGGGAGAACCATACCCTGTGCACGGTAAAGAACACGCTGAGTGGCCTTGACGGGAGGCTACCATCTGTCTCCCAACAGCTCTTTCAGTGGGTCTCCTCTCGCAACATTCTCTGAGCCTTCGGGGTCCTTGTGACCTGGCCATTTAACCCATGGTGTGCAAAAAGTGCCGCTCAGAGGTAAAACAACCCAACATTAAAGAACACACTGGATGGCCTTGACGGGAGGCTACCATATGTCTCCCAACAGCTGTTACAGTGGGTCTCTTCCTCCAACCTTCTCTGAGCCTTCGGGTCCTTGTGACTTGTCCATTTAGCCTATGGTATGCAAAAAAGTGCCGCTCGGAGGTAAAACAACCCAACCTTCACGCTCTTTAGAGATGCTTAGAGTCCCCGCAGCGTATTATCAATATCTATCACACACTCTGAAGTTAATTAAAATCAGAAATCGATCGAGAGCACAACTACTCAAATAAAATGAAGCATCGCCCACCTGACCCATTTTCATCATTTCAGTTTTCTCCCTATTTATCATTAAGCACTAAGCATCCACATCAGCAGTTCTAATGAAGAGTTCATCTCGTGAACCTCATTTGACAAGACGACAGAATCTTCACTATATCTAGTCAGCTGTTTTCAGATGTCTACATCATCTTTGGTGTTCCCAAAGTAAGTTCCTGGATTCGTGGGTACCCAAGGAGAGATTTTCAAGGAGTCCGTAGCCCATTCTCATGGCTGAGACAGGCATTATTATTCAATCTTCGTTAAATATCAATAAGCAAAGAGTTTTAAACTTCTGTGTCATTAATCAATCTCACTAACTTATCTTCACTGTGCGATGATGATGAAAGCCAATTAAGCCGATATAAAATCAAACAACATATATTTAACGAGGGGTCCACTGTTCCTAAAAGAAATCTTAGGGTAGAGAAGTCATGTGAACATACGGGAGGCTACCATCTGTCTCCCAACAGCTGTTCCAGTGGGTCCCCTCCCCCAACCTTCTCTGAGCCTTCTGGGTCCATGTGACCTGGCCATTTAGCCCATGGTGTGCAAAAAAGTGCGGCTCAGAGGTAAAACAACCCAACGTTAAAGAACACGCTGGATGGCCTTGACGGGAGGCTACCATCTGTCTCCCAACAGCTGTTCCAGTGGGTCCTCTCCCCCAACCTTCTCTGAGCCTTCTGGGTCCATGTGACCTGGCCATTTAGCCCATGGGTGCAAAAAAGTGCCACTCAGAGGTAAAACAACCCAACGTTAAAGAACACGCTGGATGGTCTTGACGGGAGGCTACCATCTGTCTCCCAACAGCTGTTCCAGTGGGTCCCCTCCCCCAACCTTCTCTGAGCCTTCGGGGTCCATGTGACCTGGTCATTTAGCCCATGGTGTGCAAAAAAAGTGCCGCTCAGAGGTAAAACAACCCAACCCAACCCATGTGAACACGTGAATCACTGAATTAAACTCTCGATTTTCTTCTTTACAGATGCCCAAATTTTCTTGTCATCGGTCTCTCCTTTTGATTTATATTTATTATCCTTCGTTGCATCGCCCGCCTCTCTTGCAACTGACAGCGAATTTCTGGATGTTGCAGTTTCCATAATCCTTGAACACGGAAAGAATATTGTCGAAAATCATGATTTAGAGAGATTTCACTGATACCTTTAATGCATCTTTAGTTATGTTTATCCTAATCATTGAGCTTCGAGCATAGTTCTACGCTGACATTATACACAATATCTTTTATTTTAACCCATATCCACATAAAATATCAATTACTATGTTGAAATAAATATTTTAATTGGAGGGGCTTCACTAGAAGCTGCAAAATATCATTCAAATATCATTAAATTCTGACTTTGGACAATATTCTTACCCTAGAGAACTAAAAAGAACCCCCCTAGAGAACTAAAACCTAGACACCCTAGACCCTAGAGAACTAAAACCCTAGAGAACCCCCACCCCTACCCTAGAGAACTAAAAAGACCCTAGAGAACTAAAAACCTAGAGAACCCCCCTACCCTAGAGAACTAAAAAGACCCTAGAGAAACCTAGAGAACTAAAAACCTAGAGAACCCCCTACCCTAGAGAACTAAAAAGACCCTAGAGAACCCTAGAGAACTAAAAACCTAGAGAACCCCCCTTCCTTAGAGAACTAAAAAGAACCCCCCTAGAGAACTAAAACCTAGAGACCCTAGACCCTAGAGAACTAAAAAGACCCTAGAGAACCCTAGAGAACTAAAAACCTAGAGAACCCCCCTACCCTAGAGAACTAAAAAGACCATAGAGAACTAAAACCCTAGAGAACCCTACAGAACTAAAAACCTAGAGAACCCCCCTAGAGAACTAAAACCTAGAGACCCTAGACCCTAGAGAACCCTAGAGAACTAAAAACCTAGAGAACCCCCCCCCTACCCTAGAGAACTAAAAAGTACCCTGGAGAACTAAACCCTAGAGATTAAAAAGTATTTACCCTAGAGAACTAAAAAGTATTTAAGTTACTTCCTTGGGGGTACAGTACCCACCATTTAGGGCACAGTGCATAAAAACCTAACGCAGCAAAAAGTTTCTAACCTTTGATAACGCTAGCTAAAGAAGATTGTTTTGAAATCCCTTTTTTTTTTCGACTTTGGCGTCGCCATTTTTGTTGTGTTTCGACCTAAATGATCCACATTAAAGAGAGTTGTATCGACCAGCTCGAAAGGCAAGGACACGTCTAATCCAACGCCACTCTCTCTCGTGTCCATTACAATAGAATGTTTCGATGGTTTTCGTTCCGTCACTCATCGCGTGATCTCGAACTGGCAGCATGCATGTCACATCTCATGTCTCGCTCTCTTCCCACTTGATGACGACTACTAGGCCGAGCATCTCCGAGCTTCCATCTCTGGTTTTGTCTCTTCGACGAACTCTGTTCCTGGAACAACGGTCTGGTTCGGACCATGAAATAGGTTTGCTTGATTAAGATGGATGAATATTTCACAGAATATTAACAATCATGATGTTCCGAAAATTAAATATTTTTGTTTCAGGAATTGCTCTTTTATCTATACCATTTGAAGTTATAAAATGAAATGATTTCCAACCGAATTTCCCCTACAGTCGCTCAAATAAATATCCGAACACTATTGTTGATTACAGAATTCAGAAAAAATATCTGGCAACAATTTTTTTTTAGAAATTAGTGATCTGGCAACCTTTGTGTTACGTGACAAGACGGTTGCCAGATCACTAATTTCGGATACTTTTTTAATATATATAATGCGTATGAATATATAATGCAATGAATATGGAGCGTGTGCAGTTACCGTTCACAGCAAACTGGAGCGGTTGCGGTTAATGTTCACAGCACATTGGATCGTGTGAGCTGACAAAGACCTGGATCGTGTGGGCTCACTCACGGAAATATTGAGCGTGTGCAGTTACCGTTCACAGCGAACTGGAGCGGTTGCGGTTAATGTTCACAGCACATTGGATCGTGTGAGTTCACAAAGACCTGGATCGTGTGGGCTCACTCACGGAAACATTGAGCGTGTGCAGTTACCGTTCACAGCGAATTGGAGCGTGTGCAGTAACTGCACACGCTTCAGTTTGCTGTGAACAGTAACTGGAGCCTGTACAATTGCTGTACACGCTCCTGATATTTTTTCTAAATTCTGTAATCACGTGACACGAAGGTTGCCAGATCACTCATTTCTAAAAATATCGTTGCCAGATATTTTTTCTGAATTCTGTGATCAACCATAGTGTTCGGATGCTTTTTTTTTTGAGCGACTGTACAATATATCAAACCTATTAGTAAAATAAACGTATATTCACAAGTTCGTCTAATAATGTTTCCAATTTTCGTCGATTTCGATGGAGTTTTTCAAGGAGAGA
This sequence comes from Ryuthela nishihirai, assembly GCA_038380435.1. Taxonomy (NCBI): domain Eukaryota; kingdom Metazoa; phylum Arthropoda; class Arachnida; order Araneae; family Heptathelidae; genus Ryuthela; species Ryuthela nishihirai. The sequence continues at coordinate 68,100,806 of JAWZYU010000019.1, read as the reverse complement.
AGCTGCAGTTAAGAATTCCAGCTATCATAACTCTAAAATACTGAACGACTATTGCTGAACTTAAAGACTTAGACAGGCTCGATGCAAATTTTTAATTACTTTCAGTCTCATTCCCATAAAAAGTCCATTCTTTAAGATATCGTTGAGTTTCCCGTTTGGCTTTCCATTGGCTAAGTGTGGAAATTCTCTAAAGACTTGATTGGGCCTCTCTGTTTTTAAAAAGTCAGCTATCAAAAGTCACTCTTGTGGCAGAGAGCTAACTTTTGCACGTGAAAGAACAAGTTTGATAACTCCCATTTAGCTCATTGTTTCCACATGAAAGAACGAGTTTGATAATCCCATTTAGCTCATTGTGCACGTGAAAGAACGAGTTTGATAAGTCCCATTTACCTCATTGTGCATGTGAAAGAACGAGTTTGATAAGTCCCATTTAAATCATTGTGCACGTGAAAGAACGAGTTTGATAAGTCCCATTTACCTCATTGTGCATGTGAAAGAACGAGTTTGATAAGTCCCATTTAGCTCATTGTGCACGTGAGAGAACGAGTTTGATAAGTCCCATTTAGCTCATTGTTTCCACATGAAAGAACGAGTTTGATAATACCATTTAGCTCATTGTGCACGTGAAAGAACGAGTTTGATAATCCCATTTAGCTCATTGTGCACGTGAAAGAACGAGTTTGATAATCCCATTTAGCTCATTGTGCACGTGAAAGAACGAGTTTGATAAGTCCCATTTACCTCATTGTGCATGTGAAAGAACGAGTTTGATAAGTCCCATTTAGCTCATTGTGCACGTGAGAGAACGAGTTTGATAAGTCCCATTTAGCTCATTGTTTCCACATGAAAGAACGAGTTTCATAATCCCATTTAGCTCATTGTGCACGTGAAAGAACGAGTTTGATAAGTCCCATTTAGCTCATTGTGCACGTGAAAGAACGAGTTTGATAAGTCCCATTTAGCTCATTGTGCACGTGAAAGAACGAGTTTGATAAGTCCCATTTAGCTCATTGTTTCCACATGAAAGAACGAGTTTGATAATCCCATTTAGCTCATTGTGCACGTGAAAGAACGAGTTTGATAATCCCATTTAGCTCATTGTGCACGTGAAAGAACGAGTTTGATAATCCCATTTAGCTCATTGTGCACGTGAAAGAACGAGTTTGATAAGTCCCATTTACCTCATTGTGCATGTGAAAGAACGAGTTTGATAAGTCCCATTTAGCTCATTGTGCACGTGAAAGAACGAGTTTGATAATCCCATTTAGCTCATTGTGCACGTGAAAGAACGAGTTTGATAATCCCATTTAGCTCATTGTGCACGTGAAAGAACGAGTTTGATAATCCCATTTAGCTCATTGTGCACGTGAGAGAACGAGTTTGATAACTCCCATTTAGCTCATTGTTTCCACATGAAAGAACGAGTTTCATAATCCCATTTAGCTCATTGTGCACGTGAAAGAACGAGTTTGATAAGTCCCATTTAGCTCATTGTGCACGTGAAAGAACGAGTTTGATAAGTCTCATTTAGCTCATTGTTTCCACATGAAAGAACGAGTTTGATAATACCATTTAGCTCATTGTGCACGTGAAAGAACGAGTTTGATAATCCCATTTAGCTCATTGTGCACGTGAAAGAACGAGTTTGATAATCCCATTTAGCTCATTGTGCACGTGAGAGAACGAGTTTGATAACTCCCATTTAGCTCATTGTTTCCACATGAAAGAACGAGTTTCATAATCCCATTTAGCTCATTGTGCACGTGAAAGAACGAGTTTGATAAGTCCCATTTAGCTCATTGTGCACGTGAAAGAACGAGTTTGATAAGTCCCATTTAGCTCATTGTGCACGTGAGAGAACGAGTTTGATAAGTCCCATTTAGCTCATTGTGCACGTGAGAGAACGAGTTTGATAACTCCCATTTAGCTCATTGTTTCCACATGAAAGAACGAGTTTCATAATCCCATTTAGTTCATTGTGCACGTGAAAGAACGAGTTTGATAAGTCCCATTTAGCTCATTGTGCACGTGAAAGAACGAGTTTGATAAGTCCCATTTAGCTCATTGTTTCCACATGAAAGAACGAGTTTGATAATACCATTTAGCTCATTGTGCACGTGAAAGAACGAGTTTGATAATCCCATTTAGCTCATTGTGCACGTGAAAGAACGAATTTGATAATCCCATTTAGCTCATTGTGCACGTGAGAGAACGAGTTTGATAACTCCCATTTAGCTCATTGTGCACGTGAGAGAACGAGTTTGATAACTCCCATTTAGCTCATTGTTTCCACATGAAAGAACGAGTTTAATAAGTCCCATTTAGCTCATTGTGCACGTGAAAGAACGAGTTTGATAATCCCATTTAGCTCATTGTGCACGTGAAAGAACGAGTTTGATAAGTCCCATTTAGCTCATTGTGCACGTGAAAGAACGAGTTTGATAATCCCATTTAGCTCATTGTGCACGTGAGAAAACGAGTTTGATAACTCCCATTTAGCTCATTGTGCACGTGAGAGAACGAGTTTGATAACTCCCATTTAGCTCATTGTTTCCACATGAAAGAACGAGTTTCATAATCCCATTTAGCTCATTGTGCACGTGAAAGAACGAGTTTGATAAGTCCCATTTAGCTCATTGTGCACGTGAAAGAACGAGTTTGATAAGTCCCATTTAGCTCATTGTGCACGTGAGAGAACGAGTTTGATAAGTCCCATTTAGCTCATTGTGCACGTGAAAGAACGAGTTTGATAAGTCCCATTTAGCTCATTGTGCACGTGAAAGAACGAGTTTGATAAGTCCCATTTAGCTCATTGTTTCCACATGAAAGAACGAGTTTGATAATACCATTTAGCTCATTGTGCACGTGAAAGAACGAGTTTGATAATCCCATTTAACTCATTGTGCACGTGAAAGAACGAGTTTGATAATCCCATTTAGCTCATTGTGCACGTGAGAGAACGAGTTTGATAACTCCCATTTAGCTCATTGTTTCCACATGAAAGAACGAGTTTCATAATCCCATTTAGCTCATTGTGCACGTGAAAGAACGAGTTTGATAAGTCCCATTTAGCTCATTGTGCACGTGAAAGAACGAGTTTGATAAGTCCCATTTAGCTCATTGTTTCCACATGAAAGAACGAGTTTGATAATCCCATTTAGCTCATTGTGCACGTGAAAGAACGAGTTTGATAATCCCATTTAGCTCATTGTGCACGTGAAAGAACGAGTTTGATAATCCCATTTAGCTCATTGTGCACGTGAAAGAACGAGTTTGATAATCCCATTTAGCTCATTGTGCACGTGAGAGAACGAGTTTGATAACTCCCATTTAGCTCATTGTTTCCACATGAAAGAACGAGTTTAATAAGTCCCATTTAGCTCATTGTGCACGTGAAAGAACGAGTTTGATAATCCCATTTAGCTCATTGTGCACGTGAAAGAACGAGTTTGATAATCCCATTTAGCTCATTGTGCACGTGAAAGAACGAGTTTGATAATCCCATTTAGCTCATTGTGCACGTGAGAGAACGAGTTTGATAACTCCCATTTAGCTCATTGTTTCCACATGAAAGAACGAGTTTCATAATCCCATTTAGCTCATTGTGCACGTGAAAGAACGAGTTTGATAAGTCCCATTTAGCTCATTGTGCACGAGAAAGAACGAGTTTGATAAGTCCCATTTAGCTCATTGTGCACGTGAGAGAACGAGTTTGATAAGTCCCATTTAGCTCATTGTGCACGTGAGAGAACGAGTTTGATAAGTTCAATTTAGCCCATTGTGCACGTGGTGTGTAAATGGTAGCTAGGTAGTCACTGGAAGGGAGCTATGCACCAATCCCCTGTGATGATGCATAGAACCGGCCAGGCCTGGCACCTAATGTCCGACCCCGCCTTCTCGTGGTGCAGACCCTTAGTACCTTTCAAAAGAGATACTCTCTTGTGGAAGTGAACGGAAGGGGTGGGCTGCCAGATTAGTGTAGCCTACTGATCTGGACAATTATGGCTACTTTTCTTTCTTTTTTTCTACCCTGCTGAGGAGAGGTCAACCACACAGGGTCCTGGTGCTGACCATATAAACCTACTGGACTGGACAGATATATATATGGCTCTGAGCTTGATTATGGATCCTGATTTTGCTGCACTGGTGGGCTTCTGTGGAGGGAAAATCTTCCGCTGTGTTTTCTGTTTGTTTGTGGGTTGACAGCCCCAAGTGAATAGATTCACAAGATATGTTTATCAGCTGGTGGATAATCCTGAGCAGAAGTCATCGCAGGCACCTGAACTCTTTGCTTCTATTGGCATCGTCAAATTCTACATTGGAGGAAGTCTTCCAGTGTAGATGGCTTCAGCCTTTAGTGGTGGGGGAACGGGTCTTTGTCCCATGTCTGGGATTAGGGGGCTGTTTGATATTGTCGGCATTCCCTCTCTCAATAAACATAGTTTCTTAAAACATCCCACTAACTATTTTCTCTCCATAGGTAGTTGGAATGTGAGGACTCTGCACAGAGCTTTTTCTCTTGATGTCCTCACACAAGAATTCCACCGTTATAATTTAGATATTCTCGGCTTGCAAGAGACCAGATGGACAGATAAAGGTCAGATTCTTAAAAATAATCTTAAATTTCTCTTTTCAGGGAGGGACGACAATAAGCATCACCAAAGCGTGGGTCTGCTTCTCAGCAGACACGCTAGCGATGCTCTTCTAGGATATGAGTGCATTAATGAAAGGTTTCTTACAGCAAAATTTCAGACAAGCGTTAAAGACTTGAATGTTATCTGCTGTTATGCCCCCACTGAGGATGCCGATGAGGATGAGAAGGATAGGTTTTATGAACAACTTCAGGATATTTTGAATTCTGTCAAGAAAGGAGATATTACCCTTGTTCTTGGTGACTTCAATGCCAAAGTTGGTACTGACTCTGATCTTTGGGGAGGAGTAATAGGCCCTTTTGGTATTGGTAGCTGCGATGGCAATGGGCAACGTCTCCTGCAGGTAAGTAAACTCAATGGATTCAGAATAACTAGCACATATTACAAACACCGCGACATACATAAGTACACATGGGTTTCACTTGATGGGCTGCATAAGAATATGATTGATTATATATTAATTAACAGCAAATGGGCTAGTTCTGTTAGAAATACCAGGGCATATAGGGGAGCTGAAATTGGATCTGACCATTACCTAGTTAAAAGTGTCTTGCAACTTAAACTTAAAAAGTGTTGTGCTAGGGTTAAAAAATTTGCTTTTAATACTGAAGCTCTGAAAGACCCAGTTATAGCCAAAGCTTACCATGATAGGTTACTCAGTCATTATGACAGTCATGGTATGCTTAATACTGAAGTTGAGGAAGAATGGGACCATTTTAAACAGGCTTTTTTGGACACTAACAGTACTCTTTTAGGAAAAAAGGAGCAGAAGAGCCAGAATTATCTGAGTGATAAGGCACTTGAGCTTATTTCGGAAAGAAAGAACTGCAGGAATGTCCTTAATCAATACCCTACTAGTCCTAATAGAAAGCATTACAGAGAGCTTAATAAACGTGTAAAGGATCAGTTAGCTACTGATAAGAATCTTTGGCTTGATGGTTTGGCTGACAAAGCTGAGGAAGCAGTTAGACAGCACAACAACAGAGAGCTGTACCAGATAGTTAATGTTTTGTGTGGTAGAAAACGGACAGGTATACAGGGATTGAAGGATAAACAAGGTAAGGTTATAGAAGGTGAGGATTCTGTCATGGCTAGGTGGGCGGAGCATTTCAGTGATATTCTAAACAATGCGGTTAGTTCTATTCCAATTGTTTGCAATGATGATAGATGCATTGGTGGCTTTAATGTTGGCCCTATAACACAATCTGAAGTTATTTTGGCTGTTTCTAAACTTAAACTTCATAAATCCCCAGGGGTAGATGAAATTACTACAGAAATGCTTACAGCTGGGAATGTTTCGGTTACCACTTGGATGACTGAAATTCTGAATATCTTTAATGATAAAAGCATGGTTCCTAAGGATTTTACCAGAGCTATTGTTATCCCTATTTTCAAAAAAGGTGATCGCAGTTCTTGTGATAACTATAGGGGTATCAGCCTACTCTCTGTTCCAGGTAAAGTTCTTTCCATGATTGTGCTTAATAGAATTAAGAATCTGGTTGACAGGCAATTGCGTGATGAGCAATGTGGATTCAGAAGTGGTAGGGGATGTGTAGATCAGATATTTTCACTTAGGCAGATTCTTGAGAAATGTTTAGAGTTTCAGAAACATTTGGTTGCTAGCTTTGTTGATTTCAAAAAGGCTTTCGACTCTGTTGATCGTCATAATTTGTGGTTGATTGTGAGATCATATGGTATACCAGACAAGTTAGTTAACATAATGAAAGCTCTCTATAATAACACTGAGTCATGTGTGAGAGTTGGTAAGTCTTATAGCAATTGGTTTAGCATTACGTCTGGTGTTCGACAAGGGTGCATTTTGTCTCCTTTTCTCTTTAGTTTGGTTGTTGATTATGTTATGCGAAATTCACTTCAAGGGAAAGCTTTTGGCCTCAAATGGACTGGAGATACAAAAATTTCTGATTTAGATTATGCCGATGATTTAGCCCTTTTGGCAAATGATGTTGATGAGATGAACTCTTTCATTCGAGCTGTTGATGAGACTGGTAGTAGAGCAGGTTTGGTTATAAACAGAGAGAAAACTAAAGTGATGAAAATTGGTCAGGCAGGCTGTGATTCAGTTAATCTGAATGGTTGCAGTCTTGAGAAGGTGTCACAGTTTAATTATCTTGGGAGCTATGTAACAGATAATGGTGATGTGCGATAATGCTGATGAGATTAACAGACGAATAGGGATTGCTGCGGGGACTTTTAAGAACCTATGGAGAGTGTGGAGATATAGGCGTATACACCTAAAGACTAAAATTAGACTGTATAATAGTTTTGTTCTTTCTAGGGTTAGTTATGGTAGTGAAACTTGGACACTTTACAAACAAGATAACAGGAAGCTAGATGCTTTTGATTCAAGATGCTTACGCAGTATCTTGGGCATTAGGTGGTTCAACTTTGTAACTAATGATAAGGTTAGGCAAAGGAGTCGGCAACCTCCTTTAAGCAGCATATTGTGCAGAGAGAGACTCCGTTGGTTTGGCCATGTTGCCCGTATGAATAATTATAGATTGGAGAATAGGGTTATGAACAGTGTGCCTACTAAACGCCTCAGAAGGAGAGGGAGACCTAGGATGCGGTGGGCAGACAATGCCAAACAAGACCTTGTTAGAATTGGTGTGCAGTGGCCAGATGCAGTAGATGTAGCCCAGGACAGACTTGCTTGGAGAACTAAATTGCATGTTCTGGTTGGACCTCCGTAGCCCATGGCTGCTTGAGGATGATGATGCACGTGAAAGAACGAGTTTGATAAGTCTCATTTAACTCATTGTGCACGTGAAAGAACGACTTTGATAAGTCTCATTTAGCTCATTGTGCACGTGAAAGAACGAGTTTGATAAGTCCCATTTAGCTCATTGTGCACGTGAGAGAACGAGTTTGATAAGTCCCATTTAGCTCATTGTGCACGTGAGAGAACGAGTTTGATAATCCCATTTAGCTCATTGTGCACGTGAAAGAACGAGTTTGATAAGTCCCATTTAGCTCATTGTGCACGTGAGAGAACGAGTTTGATAAGTCCCATTTAGCTCATTGTGCACGTGAGAGAACGAGTTTGATAAGTCCCATTTAGCTCATTGTGCACGTGAGAGAACGAGTTTGATAAGTCCCATTTAGCTCATTGTGCACGTGAGAGAACGAGTTTGATAAGTCCCATTTAGCTCATTGTGCACGTGAGAGAACGAGTTTGATAAGTCCCATTTAGCTCATTGTGCACGTGAGAGAACGAGTTTGATAAGTCCCATTTAGCTCATTGTGCACGTGAGAGAACGAGTTTGATAAGTCCCATTTAGCTCATTGTGCACGTGAGAGAACGAGTTTTATAATCCCATTTAGCTCATTGTGCAGGTGAAAGAACGAGTTTGATAAGTCCCATTTAGCTCATTGTGCACGTGAAAGAACGAGTTTGATAAGTCTTATTTAGCTCATTGTGACGTGAGAGAACGAGTTTGATAAGTCCCATTTAGCTCACTGTGCACGTGAAAGAACGAGTTTGTTAAGTCTCATTTAGCTCATTGTGCACGTGAGAGAACGAGTTTGATAAGTCTCATTTAGCTCATTGTGCATGTGAAAGAACGAGTTTGATAAGTCTCATTTAGCTCATTGTGCACGTGAGAGAACCAGTTTGATAAGTCTCATTTAGCTCATTGTGCACGTGAGAGAACCAGTTTGATAAGTCCCATTTTGCTCATTGTGCGCACCAAGTGTTCCTCAGAGGTGCAACGACATAGCCTTAAAATATAAAGAGCAATTTTCATTTATTAACAGTTCTCATTCATACGCCTACAGCATTCATCTCTCACGTATTCGCTCATCGCAGCATCAGATATCAGGGAATTGGCGCAAAGTTTTTTATTACGTGCAACCGATCTTTAAGCAAAAACTATTGCCATTAAAAAGTTATTGAATTCGCTTGGCACTAAACAGTTTGCTGGGGGGAGGGAACAAAATTGACGGTTTAGAGAAAGAAATTTCTGTTTCTTTAAACAAAACATCAACAGAGTCTGAATCCATTTATGCCGCTTAAATGACATTCCCACTCGTAGACTGACTTCCTATTCCCTGCGTGGCAACACTTCACAATGGCATCACACTATTAAAAAGAAGAAAGAACTGAAGGATCGCGTGTTGCAGAATAAATGGCAGGATCATTTATTCTACACCTTGCTTTTAATGAAGCATCAGTGATAAAAGAACTGACGAAAGACTGTGGAAGGATGGAAGAGGGGGGGTGGTAGGAATGGAGAGGAAGCGATGGGGAAGAGGTGTGTGTGGGGGGGGGGGAGAGAATAAACTGAAATTGTTACAAAGCTGAACGTTGACACGGCAGAATCATTGCGTCCATAGACGTCATTTAATCACAGATGCTCGTTGCTTCGTGGCCATGTGTTTGCTGAAGTTACCCATGGGATGGTGATGCTCGTGTAAACCAAAGATCTCATCTTTTGTTCCTCTCCATCGCTGCCAGTGTCGGCACCATTCAACGCTTCGTTTCGCCCCGGATCAGCTCACTGTTTCGTTCGTTCGCTTTTGGATGGTGGCTGTAGGTGGGAGGGAGGAGAGAAACTCCCGGATGGATTTTGGACCCTCGTGATGGAAGATGCGGATGAAAGAGGAAGGAAGAGCGGGAGCAAAATGATCAAGAATCAAGGAGCTATTAGCATTTATAAATTTTCGTTATTTGTTTCGATGAGGATTGAATGGGAGCGACACGTATTCAACGCGAAATTGTGAATGCTGTTGTAAAGGGTTGTTATTTTCTTTCTTACTTCCTCTAGTTTATTTTTTTTTTATTCCTTTTATTATTACTTAAGGTGGCGGTTCATTTCAATGCAACATCGTCGAATGAAAAATTGTGTGTTTTTTTTTTGTGTTTGGTCGTTGTTTATCATCAGTTCTTGCGCATGGTAATTTTATCGACTATTATGCAAAACTGGGAGTTTCTTCTGCAGAAATAAAAAAAAGTCAGCTTGCTTTGACGTGATAATTTTCTAGCAAGAAATCCTAATGACTTTATAATTAAGGGAAAATATTTAGATTATTTGCGTCGTGCGCGTTAAATCTAGCAGGTGAATTATTAGCATAAAGTAACATTGGTCACAAAATGATGAAAGAGTTGATGTGAACTGGTGAAATTCTCTTTAAAATATTCTCTTTAGTGTTCGTAAAATTTAAAGTTTTTTTTTTTTGGACAAAACTCGAAAATTTTTCAATCTTCCATATTTTTATATCGTGTATTTAAGGATCTTATAGGAATACGTTTGAGTAATCTAAATTCCTTCTGTTTATGACTTCAGCAGAATTAGTGTTCTTGCTTCTGAATTGTTGGTTTGGAAACGGAACAATTTTTTTCTGATCTAGATATTAGTGAGACATATTTTAAAAAACAGTTTAATAATTCGAAGGCATGGAGAAATTCTAGAGAAAGGCCAAAAATATTATCGGTTCTGTTGGTGTCAATAGTCGCTCAAAAAAGTATCCGAACGCTATGGTTGATTACAGATTTTCAGGGGTCTGAACCCAGAGCCGGATCTAGGGGGTGGAGTGGGAGGAAAGGGTGACATCCCCCCTTTAGAATGCGAGTAAGGGTAAAAAGAGGCAAAAATTATTAAACATTTATATTTCATGCATTTTTCAAAATTTTTTTAAAAACTCAAAAAATGGAAGAGGAAATATACTGCATTGTAAGTCAAGTGTCTTGTCCCTCTCTTTACCTTTTTTCGGCTCCAATATGTTTCTAACCCCCCCCCCCCCCAATTTGTTCCTAGTTCCGGGCCTGTCTGAACACGGGTTAGGATAGCACCAGGCTAAAGGCAATTTTTTTCTCTACACTTGAGGAAAATACTGGATCTTCATGTGATAATAATATCTTACAGAATGCATGCAAATTATTATCGTAATGATATCACTAGGCATGTGAGCATTTTTCGATCGCTAACCAGTAAACTTTTCCAATCCAGCATGCTTTGTTTTATTCAGCCAACTGGCTTAAGGACCAACGGTGGCTGACCAACAGTGTTAGTCAGCCAATTGTGAATGTCGGCATGGTTTAAGTTTATTCGTTGTAGACGGATCGGTGTTTGTCCGAGACTCTATTCCTTTGCACGATTTGATTTCTGCGGATGTCACCTCAACTCAGAAGCGTGGTGTTCGCTTCTGCCGCCTTCGTGTTAGAAACTCTTGTGAGAGGATTTGTAATTCGCACGTTTTTGAGTCCGTGATCGAATTGGGCAATGAATTTTTACTACTAGGTCGTGGTCGGATAATGATATCACTTATATCCACTCTGCGATAGAATTGAGAATGCACAGGAACGCATTGGGATGATCTTCACCAAAATTACATCAAATTGATTTCTCCAAAATTACATCCCATTAAAATTCGGGTTAAATATTATTTCCGTGCAATATTTTTCATAGTTGCACATTGGATTAAACGCATAGGTCACAAAGACCCCTATAAACAGAGAAGCTGGATTTTGCTCTTTCAGTAACTCATCAGAATCGAAATCGAACTTGATGTTCCGAGGTTCATGTCCCCCCTCCCCCCCCCCACTGTGTCGACATTGATATTTTTTTTCGCTAACCCCGCTCCGTCCTTGATGAAAAGAGGACATAAATAGGCTTGTATATATCATCGGATAAGACTTTAAGCCTTATGTGCAAGAGAGCCATACTTTATGCACGGTAAAGAACTCACTGGATGAAAGTGAAAAATGGTTTGTCTCCATCATCCAACATCGTCCAGTGGATCACTTCTTTAACTCAACATTGAGTTCACGGTTCCTTTTGTGACTTGCCCATTGTGTGAAAAAAATTTAGACCATAGTACCCCTCTCAGAGGTACAATAACCTAACGTACAGTGGCTCAAAAAAGTATCCGAACACTATGGTTGATTACAGAATTCATGAAAAATATCTGGAGCGTGTACAGCAACTGTACACGCTCCAGTTACCGTTAGTGGTGGAAGTATTATCCTTTGTAAGAGTGGAAGCATTACTCTGTATAAGAGTGGAAGGATTACTCTATATAAGAGTGGAAGGATTACTCTATGTAAGAGTGGAAGGATTACTCTATGTAGGAGTTAAAATATTATTCTGTGTAGGATTGGGAAGAAGGGCTTTCTGATTATTACAAAATACAAAGGTGGAAATATTATATAATATACGGAATCGAACCTTTAACTCTCCAATAGAGGAACAGAAAGCTACACCTCTGGCCTCGTGTAGCAGCTGCTCCTCACAACTTGAACCTTATTTTCTGGATTCAACAAAATGTTGTAACCAGATCGTTAATAAAAATTAGACATTAATGAACATGACGACGCCAGATACTCGAGTACTTGATTGATAACTCATTTGTGTTAAAAAAAAAGAAAAAAAAAAGAGGGATAAGACCTCTAAAGCGAAGAAGAAACAATTTGCAGTTTCAAACATTTTATTAGTTTGCAATCTGAAAGTTGTTGATTCAAACTGAGTGCGGGTTTTCAGCAGAAAGCGTACCAGACATGCAATCTTGCAATTCTAGGTTTGAATTTCAATTCTTACAGGCTTTTGCTGTTGCTCTAGGTCAATGTTTCCCAAAGTGGGCGATACCGCCCCCTGAGGGAACGCTGGAACGATCCAGGGGGTCAGTAGTAGCCTTGGGTGAAATTGGGGGTGGGGGCGGTGGAAGCATAAAGAAAAAAGGGAAGATAAGAAAATTTTGAAAAACCTTTCGTACACGTTTCATCTGTTGTATAACATAGAGTTAAAATCGAATGTTACTATGGTTGATTTTAATAAACAATTTTATAATTTCAAGCTTCAAGGTGTCTTATTTACAACAACGTCTTTCTTTACTATGTTGTAAGACGTAGGTAGAAATATAGTTACATAAAAGAACGTAGTAGAAATATAGTTACATAAAATAAAAATAGTTACATTAAAGAAGGTAGATTTCCACGGGGGCGCGAGTAATTTTTTTTCCTGAAAAGGGGGGCGGTAGGACAAATAAGTTTGGGAACCTCTGCTCTAAGTGATAAATGAAGTAAGCCTACCAACTGATGTTACAACTCTCACTGAAACCGCTCTTCGCAGAAGCTTGGTTAATCTATGAGCTGCTTCTAAACTATCTATAGACAGAGAAATGCTTTCGTACTCTTTCTAACAGCTATCCAGTCGGTCGGTCTCTAGCCCTCGTGTGTGAACTTTCGTCTATTGTAACCTGGTTATTTAGCAGACTATGACGAAAAATAATCCTCTCAATAATAAAAGAACGCTTGTTCGAGTTCCATCTTCACTATTGGATTTCGTTTCTGTTTTAAGAAACGAGGGAGCTCGCCGATCTGTTGATTAATACTTACACCATTAGGTTGTTTTTTTAACTCAAAAAAAACAAAAACAAAAAAAACTCCGTGATGATAATCATCAGAACATTGATGTCAATCCTAATATTTCTGAAGTTTTAAACCAAAGTTTACTTCAGTTTCAAAACTTTATTTTAATCGCTAAAGAGAAAAATATGGCGGAAGAATAGAATTTATTATTAATCATTTCAAGCAAGCTTTCTGAAAAGATAACTTCGCTAAAAGACCTAAATAACAATTCTGAAAAGCGTCATTTAATGCTACATCCAATCAGCACTTAAAATTGCCTTCGTGCTCGTATATCGATGAAATGAATGATCTGAAGGATGATCCAATTTGAAAACCGCGAACATCAATTTCTTTATTACAAATACTTTTATATGAAACCAATCAGCACTTAAAATTGCCTTCGATGAAATGAATGATCTGAAGGATGATCCAATTTGAAAACCGCGAACATCAATTTCTTTATTACAAATACTTTTATATGAAACCAAAAATATTTTAAGCTTTTTAAACAGTTACAAACATCTCAAACTCGACTGCACAATGAGATCTGCAGCAAAAGTAGATTTTTAGAAACTAAGTTAGACCGTTCGCTGTGCAAAGATGTTGAATATTGTAACAAAGATATAATTAGAGTGATTGCTTTTTTTTTATTCTATTACTGAACGCTTTTTTCCTTTTCGCTCAGAAATCAGGATTTGTATATATTCATATTTTTTCACTTCACTAACGTGCAGATCAATAATTCAAAATGAATAATTTCGATTACAGATCTAATACGACAAAGTAAATAATTCTGAACCTTCATTTTATTCCTATTCTCCAGTTAGTTCTGTCTCTAATTGCAACGCTGGAAGAGTTAGGGAAAAAAGAAGTTTCTGAAAGGGATGTCCAAACATCAAGGCCTGACTACTTTGGAGAAATAGTTCACTACTCAATAATAGCAAAGTTTTATTTTGACCGAAGTTTTAAGTCTAGACCGATATTTTCCCCAGATTTTCACCCTCTTATAGTTTCTCGTAGTTATTTTAGACTGCATTACTTTTTTTTTAAAGACGACCTCCATCTTGAAAAAAAAATGTAATAAAAAGGAAATGCCAAGCTTTTTTTTTATTCCAGCTCTCGCATAAAATCGAAACTCTAAAAGGCTCCAGTTTTAAAAAGAATGAGCAGGTAGGGAAATCGAACCTCTTGAGAAGAAAAAAATCGACATTTGCAATATTTGAATCTGAAAGAGAAGAAAAGAAAGCAACAAAATTTTACTCACCAAGCGAAAGAATCGATGCTGAGAAAGAAATCAAGACGTTTTGCCACAGAAATGATGACGAAGATGAACAAGGGAGAATACCGAGCCGGTCAACCGAATTCAGCATCCATCTGTTGCCTCTCCGTGCGAGGGAGTGCGGTAGGAGATAACGGAGATCAACAGGTTCTTCGGCCACTTGTAGCTATGGGTGGGATTGTCGGAGGCAGAGCATTGCGGAACAGCGCGCGGTGTAAATCTCCGACGCAGTTCGACTGAGCTGGAAGGAACGGGCGGGGGAAGCGCAGGAGAACAGGGATGTTGGGAGGCTGGTGGTGGTGGTGATGATCAACACTCACTGAGTCTGCTGACCGCCTCCTCCCCCTCCTGAGTCTCGACCAGCTATGAGGGGGACGGCCAGCGGAGGGTAGCCGCATACCGCACGGTTGCGCCGCCAACACTGCGCACGCGTTACAGAGAAGTCGTCGGATAGGATAGGAGTGGAAGAAGGGATGACTGCTCCCCACGAATTCATTCGGTTATGAGCGAATGCCTAAATCATTTGAACTCTCTCCTTCTCTATCTTCCGCCATCGATATTTTGGTTTTCTCTCGTTCTGTTGATCTGGCTCTCTTTTTCGTCCTGATTGATGTGGGAAGTGAGATCTTTTCGGAGAGGATAATGAGAAAGAGAGCGAAGTTCTCGCTGATTTATAATCTGTGTGGAGGAAAAAGTTAGAGGGAAAGTATGAGTAATAACGAGGTCACGAGTCTGTGGATACGTGTAGATGGGAAGCAAACTGATTGCAGCGCCACTAGGGAAGAAAAGTAAACTGGAAAGGGTACTTTAATAAGGAAAAAAAACTATGGGATTGGTTGGGAGTGTTTACCACTGAGTGCCACATATTTTGCACACAATGAACTAAATGGCCAGGTCACAAGGACCCCGAGGAGGTTGGGAGGAGGAACCCATTGTACAACTTAGACAGATGGTAGCCTCCCGTCACTCCGCAAAATTTCCCGCCCTGCCCACTGTCAGTAGGGGACACCGATGGGCTTGGAAAGGCCGCCGTCCATCGGATGGGACGTTAAGCCGTGGCTCTGTGTGCGGGAGAGCCATACCCTGTGCACGTTAAAGAACACGCTGGATGGCCTTGACGGGAGGCTACCATCTGTCTCCCAACAGCTGTTCTAATGGGTCCCCTCCCCCAACCTTCTCTGAGCCTTCGGGGTCCATGTGACCTGGCCATTTAGCCCATGGTGTGCAAAAAAGTGCCGCTCAGAGGTAAAACAACCCAACCCAGCCTCCCGTCAAGGCCATCTAGTGTGTTCTTTAATGTGCACAGGGTATGACTCTTCCGCACGCGGAGGCACGACTTTACGTCCCATCTGAAGCCTTTCCAAGCCCATCGGTGTCCCCTACTAGTAGACCGTGGGCAGGGCGGGGAGTTTTGCGGAGATAAATCTCACTAAACGTGAGAACTGCAGATTAAGAGCTTGGCACGCTACCGACTGAGTCACCCCCACTCAGAAAACTATGGGGTAGGCGCGCATGCTGTTAATGAGAAAGTAGATATTACAAAATGGGAAATAAGTGGGAGAATATTCCCCAAAGAGAGGTATTAAGTTTGTAGAATTCATACTTTTCAAAGCGATTAGAATTCCTGCTTTGGAAAGAGAATATCAGCATTAATACTCTAAAAGGAAATTGGCAGAGGTCATTCCTTAGAAAGTGATTTTAGAAAATGAGATTCGCACAATTAATATTCTAGCAAGCGAATGCACATTACTAATGCTAATCTAAAAACTATTCGATTATTTATTTAATCTCTTTTTTACTGAAAAACTCAAGAAAACTCTCCTCGTTGAAAACCATTGGTTTAGATGTTCTAGAAGTGGAAAACAATTTAATTTTGTGATTTATACTTTGCAACTAAAATTAACTGAATCAGGCACACAGCAAGAAGGTGGCCCAGGGGGGGGGGGGGGGGCTTTCTGATCTGAAATTTTTTCAATGTAAAAAATTGAATGTTTCAGATTTAAGTAAGGGATTTTTATGTACAGTTGCTCAAAAAAGTATCCGAACACTTAGAACAAGAAACTGGACGAAATTAACTTACAAGAACGTTAATTTAAGTTGTAAAGTAAAAATACAGTCGCTCAAAAAAGTATCAGAACACTATGGTTGATTTCAGAATTCAGAAAAAATATCTGGCATCGATTTTTTAGAAATTAGTGATCTGGCAAACTTCGTGTCACGTGACAACGAAGTTTGACAGATCACTAATTTTTTAAAAAAAACGATGCCGGATATTTTTTCTGAATTCTGTAATCAACCATAGTGTTCTGATACTTTTTTGAGCGACTGTATTTTTACTTATCTTTAATTCACTATACTTTTCTTCCAGCAGTAAATAAAGAATATTCTACCATAGATTTATCTAAGCCTTTCTACTCTCGATCCCAAATTTCTTCAAAAATATTCCGAACATGTTCTGAATGGGAAGATGGGAAGATGCATTGTTCTGAATGGCAAGATGGGAAGATGCATTGTTCTGAATGGCAAGATGGGAAGATGCATTGTTCTGAATGGCAAGATGGGAAGATGCATTGTTCTGAATGGCAAGATGGGAAGATGCATTGTTCTGAATGGCAAGATGGGAAGATGCATTGTTCTGAATGGCAAGATGGGAAGATGCATTGTTCTGAATGGCAAGATGGGAAGATGCATTGTTCTGAATGGCAAGATGGGAAAATGCATTGTTCTGAATGGCAAGATGGGAAGATGCATTGTTCTGAATGGCAAGAGGGGAAGATGCATTGTTCTGAATGGCAAGAGGGGAAGATGCATTGTTCTGAATGGCAAGATGGGAAGATGCATTGTTCTGAATGGCAAGATGGGAAGATGCATTGTTCTGAATGGCAAGATGGGAAGATGCATTGTTCTGAATGGCAAGATGGGAAGATGCATTGTTCTGAATGGCAAGATGGGAAGATGCATTGTTCTGAATGGCAAGATGGGAAGATGCATTGTTCTGAATGGCAAGATGGGAAGATGCATTGTTCTGAATGGCAAGATGGGAAGATGCATTGTTCGGAATGGCAAGATGGGAAGATGCATTGTTCGGAATGGCAAGATGGGAAGATGCATTGTTCGGAATGGCAAGATGGGAAGATGCATTGTTCTGAATGGCAAGATGGGAAGATGCATTGTTCTGAATGGCAAGATGGGAAGATGCATTGTTCGGAATGGCAAGATGGGAAGATGCATTGTTCTGAATGGCAAGATGGGAAGATGCATTGTTCGGAATGGCAAGATGGGAAGATGCATTGTTCGGAATGGCAAGATGGGAAGATGCATTGTTCCGAATGGGAAGATGGGAAGATGCATTGTTCGGAATGGCAAGATGGGAAGATGCATTGTTCCGAATGGCAAGATGGGAAGATGCATTGTTCCGAATGGGAAGATGCATTGTTCGGAATGGCAAGATGGGAAGATGCATTGTTCTGAATGGCAAGATGGGAAGATGCATTGTTCTGAATGGCAAGATGGGAAGATGCATTGTTCTGAATGGCAAGATGGGAAGATGCATTGTTCGGAATGGCAAGATGGGAAGATGCATTGTTCGGAATGGCAAGATGGGAAGATGCATTGTTCCGAATGGGAAGATGGGAAGATGCATTGTTCGGAATGGCAAGATGGGAAGATGCATTGTTCTAAATGGCAAGATGGGAAGATGCATTGTTCTGAATGGCAAGATGGGAAGATGCATTGTTCGGAATGGCAAGATGGGAAGATGCATTGTTCCGAATGGGAAGATGGGAAGATGCATTGTTCCGAATGGGAAGATGGGAAGATGCATTGTTCTGAATGGCAAGATGGGAAGATGCATTGTTCTGAATGGCAAGATGGGAAGATGCATTGTTCGGAATGGCAAGATGGGAAGATGCATTGTTCGGAATGGCAAGATGGGAAGATGCATTGTTCCGAATGGGAAGATGGGAAGATGCATTGTTCCGAATGGCAAGATGGGAAGATGCATTGTTCTGAATGGCAAGATGGGAAGATGCATTGTTCTGAATGGCAAGATGGGAAGATGCATTGTTCGGAATGGCAAGATGGGAAGATGCATTGTTCCGAATGGGAAGATGGGAAGATGCATTGTTCCGAATGGGAAGATGGGAAGATGCATTGTTCGGAATGGCAAGATGGGAAGATGCATTGTTCCGAATGGCAAGATGGGAAGATGCACTGTTCCGAATGGGAAGATGGGAAGATGCATTGTTCTGAATGGCAAGATGGGAAGATTTATTTTAGGAAAATTCAGAATTTCGGCAGTATGGTTTTACTCTAATCAATGTTTATTTAAATTTTTGTCGACTGGGAAGCATTTGAAACTATTTCGTTACTTTAAGCAAAGAGCCTGGTGAAAAGTTTCAAAGAAAAGTATTTGATACTCGATATCTATCTAAGGGTGACTTAACGATTCTTGTCGACCTAGTCAAACAACGATTTACAGCACTCCCCAGATCCCCTCACCTATTTAGTGGTTTAATTACTAAAGTTTAGATAACTTATAAAACACTTGTTAACTAATGTATAGATCACTGTCGAATGCTATTACGTCATTAGAACTGCTATGTAACTAACTATGTAAGGATTAGACCAATTTCGC
Source organism: Ryuthela nishihirai (assembly GCA_038380435.1). Taxonomy (NCBI): domain Eukaryota; kingdom Metazoa; phylum Arthropoda; class Arachnida; order Araneae; family Heptathelidae; genus Ryuthela; species Ryuthela nishihirai. The sequence goes on along the minus strand of JAWZYU010000019.1, from coordinate 68,081,877 downwards.
AAAGCATATAAATACCTGTTCTCAAACTTAGTAAAGCTGATTGCATTCTGCGATTCTGAGTTAGTTTATGACAGATAGACGTTCCTAAGACGGATCCGGACGGTACAAGCCAGAGTTGTCGTTTATAGGCAAAATTCCCTTTTTTATTATTAAAAATTAGAACTTTATTGTTTTTTCAAATGCTTCCAAATCACCATTTGAGAATCATTGATCTAGGGGAATAACTTATTAGTAAGGTGTACAGTCGCTCAAAAAAGTATCCGAACACTATGGTTGATCACAGAATTCAGAAAAAATATCTGGCAACGATTTTTTTTAGAAATTAGTGATCTTCGTGCCACGTGACACGAAGTTGCCAAATCACTAATTTATAAAAAAATCGTTACCAGATGTTTTTTTTCTAAATTCTGTAATCACGTGACACGAAGGTTGCCAGATCACTAATTTCTAAAAAAATCGTTGCCAGATATTTTTTCTGAATTCTGTAATCAACCATAGTGTTTGGATATTTTTTAATATATATAATGCGTATGAATATATAATGCAATGAATATGGAGCGTATGCAGTTACCGTTCACAGCAAACTGGAGCGGTTGCGGTTAAAGTTCACAGCACATTGGATCGTGTGAGCTGACAAAGACCTGGATCGTGTGGGCTCACTCACGGAAATATTGAGCGTGAGCAGGTACCGTTCACAGCAAACTGGAGCGGTTGCGGTTAAGTTCACAGTACATTGGATCGTGTGAGCTCACAAAGACCTGGATCGTGTTAGCCCACTCACGGAAATATTGAGCGTGTGCAGTTACCGTTCACAGCAAACTGGAGCGGTTGCGGTTAATGTTCACAGCACATTGGATCGTGTGAGCTCAAAAAGACCTGGATCGTGTGAGCTCACAAAGACCTGGATCGTGTGAGCTCACAAAGACCTGGATCGTGTTAGCCCACTCACCGAAATATTGAGCGTGTGCAGTTACCGTTCACAGCAAACTGGAGCGGTTGCGATTAAGTTCAGAGCACATTGGATTGTGTGAGCTCACAAAGACCTGGATCGTGTTAGCCCACTCACGGAAATATTGAGCGTGTGCAGTTACCGTTCACAGCAAACTGGAGCGGTTGCGGTTAATGTTCACAGCACATTGGATCGTGTGAGCTCACAAAGACCTAGATCGTGTGGGCTCACTCACGGAAATATTGAGCGTGTGCAGTTACCGTTCACAGCAAACTGGAGCGGTTGCGGTTAATGTTCACAGCACATTGGATCGTGTGAGCTCACAAAGACCTGAATCGTGTTAGCCCACTCACAGAAATATTGAGCGTGTGCAGTTACCGTTCACAGCAAACTGGAGCGGTTGCGGTTAAGTTCATAGCACATTGGATCGTGTGAGCTCGCAAAGACCTGGATCGTGTTAGCCCACTCACGGAAATATTGAGCGTGTGCAGTTACCGTTCACAGCAAACTGCAGCGGTTGCGGTTAAGTTCACAGCACATTGGATCGTGTGAGCTCACAAAGACCTGGATCGTGTTAGCCCACTCACAGAAATATTGAACGTGTGCAGTTACCGTTCACAGCAAACTGGAGCGGTTGCGGTTAAGTTCACAGCACATTGGATCGTGTGAGCTCACAAAGACCTGGATCGTGTTAGCCCACTCACTGAAATATTGAGCGTGTGCAGTTACCGTTCACAGCAAACTGGAGCGTGTGCAGTAACTTCACAGGCTCCAGTTTGCTGTGAACGGTAACTGGAGCGTGTACAGTTGCTGTACACGCTCCAGATATTTTTCCTGAATTCTGTAATCAGGTTGCCAGATCACTAATTTCTAAAAAAATCGTTGCCAGATATTTTTTAAATTCTGTAATCAACCATAGTGTTCGGATACTTTTTTCAGCGACTGTACCAAATGAAAATAACTTCTCTCTGTCACAGTGAAGAGAAAACATCAAGTTCCTTTTTTATGTTAAAAAAATGATGTCAACTTATGTATATAAGATTTTCAATCAAACCCTTTATTAACCTTAGGAAAGCGTGTAATAATCTTAACTCTTGGGATTGTTGGACTTTCTTCTACTTCTGGTGAAGAATGGCGTTTTTGTCAGTTTTTCTCTATATATAAGCAATTATTAGCAGACAGACGGATGTGTCCAATCATCAGCGAACAGACAGTCGTCTGTTCAAGGAGTGTCTAAGGGAGAAGAGAGCTAGCTTCCATAGACGTAATGTAAACTTTTCGATTGCAGCGCCCTCTAAACATGGCAAATTCGTGTATTGCAGTGAAGCCACCTAGCCAGGAGAGAAGCCAGTTCCTTGCGTTATTTCTCCACTGCCCAGCAAGGTTTTCAATAGCTTACACCACGTGAATAATTTTACATACACTTTGTTCAGTGTCCATTTCTTATATTTTGCCATATGATTTTTTTTCACAAGGATTAGTTAAAATTATTTTCCTTAATAAAATCTCGTTTTGTAAAACAAGAGGTAGCTATGCTCAACATTAAAATTTTAATATTTTGAACATTCTACTATATTTAATATATTATAATAAAGTGAAATTTATGGTTTAATGCGAGACAACATGTTTTGTTTAATTATATTTTATAGAATTTAGGATATTTTCAAAAAAAGTCACATCGAGTTTCTTACTTGTATAATCTGTCAATAGATGGCAGCAGGCACTTCTCGTATCAACCATCAAAAAAGTTTACTATTAGAACAAACTGCAGACACCTATATAGGTCGATATGCTCCAGGGAACACCAAACTGCAACATACATTGACTTACATGTTCGCAAGATGATTAAATGTATTAATTTACATATTAATTTCAAAAATTCTGCAAAATTACTTAAAATAAACATACAACGGCTTTTCCAGGTATCGTAAAATATACTCCTGAACGGGATAAAATACTCACTGAATAACTTTAGGGTCAGCTATCACTATGCCAAACAGTCATGGGTGTTAGACAGGTTGAAACACTGATTAAATCGCAATAAATATGCCAAGAGTAAGACAAACCACAGCTGCAGTGGACTAAAAATGATTGCACTGCGCATGCGCAGATCGCCCCTTACAGTTGTTTTTGTGCATGCACATCAATTTGCCACGTTCAGCTTCGGTAAAATTCCGCAGAACGGCGCCACTTATGCTTGTGCGAAGCTAGCCTTCTCCTCCTTAGACCTTCTTTGGTCTGTTTATAGTTAAGGATAACTATCTCATAAAAGGACAGACGAATGCCTCCACTTGACAAAAACGAACGAATTAAAACTGTTAGATTAGGCTTAGTGAAAGGGGCGTAGACCTAAGCAAATCAAAACCGAAACAGCTAAGTTCTTTAAAGGTGTGTATTTCAGTTATTTTGGGAGCAAAAGCCGGGATTCCGTAATATTGAACATTTCGGGAAAAATATATTTAGTCAGTTTTATGTAAGGATTTAGTAGCAGCCTGTCAAAAACTTCACGATCCATACAAAAAAGGAATGTGATTCAATTTTAATTTTTCAAATTTTAAATTTTTTTAAAATTTTATTTTGAAACTGTGGAACAGAAACGATATAGGATGTTGGGTTATTTAACCTCTGAGCGGCACTTTTTTGTACACCAAGGGCTAAATGGCCAGGACACAAGGACCCCGAAGACTCAGAGAAGGTTGGGGGAGGGGACCCACTGGAACAGCTGTTGGGAGACAGATGGTAGTCTCCCGTCAAGGCCATCCAGCGTGTTCTTTAACATTGGGTTGTTTTACCTCTGAGCGGCACTTTTTTGCACACCATGGGCTAAATGGCCAGGTCACAAGGACCCCGAAGGCTCATAGAAGGTTGGAGGAGGGGACCCACTGGAACAGCTGTTGGGAGACAGATGATAGCCTCCATCAAGGCCATCCAGCGTGTTCTATAACGTGCACAGGGTATGGCTCTCCCGTACACGGTGCCACGGCTTAACGACCCATCCGACGGACGGCGGCCTTTAAAATCCCATCGGTGTCCCCTACTGACCGTGGGCAGGGCGGGGAATTTTGCGGAGATAAATCTCAACGCTGACCCAGCTGGGACTCGAACCTGGGAACTACAGATTACGAGCCGATATAGGATGTTAATATGCATGTATAATATTGTTACGACAAATGAACTTGCTGCATCGAGTTTATAATAAACGTGACATGAACGTTCGTGTATGCTTGTGCGTGAGATTTATTTTAACCAACGAATTGGAATACAGAACCGATCTAAAAAAATAGAAGAGATAGAGTTGTTGTTGGAATTGTGGAGATCTGAAAAGGAGGCTTAAATAGCTTTAGTCTGTGCACGATAGTCAAAAGAATAAATGTTTTTATTTGGTGTGTGCACGGGAGGTCGATTAGTTTATTGGTGTGGATCGTGTTGTTAAGCTGGTAAAGATAAAGGAGAATTTGTCGTCTTGTGTGTGGTGATCAACGCCTGAAAAGAATTGGTTCTGAGAAACCAGTAGACTTAGCCACAGTTTTGGAGTACAGTCGCTCAAAAAAGTATTCGAACACTACGGTTGATTGCAGAATTCAGAAAAAATATCTGGCAACGATTTTTTTTAGAAATTAGTGATCTGGCAACCTTCGTGCCACGTGATTACAGAATTCAGGAAAAACATCTGGAGGTCACGTGATTACAGAATTCAGGAAAAATACCAGTTACCGTTCACAGCAAACTGGAGAGTGTGCAGTTACTGCACACGCTCCAGTTTGCTGTGAACGGTAACTGCACACGCTCAATATTTCCGTGAGTGAGTCCACACGATCCAGGTCTTTGTCAGCTCACACGATCCAATGTGCTGTGAACATTAACCGCAACCGCTCCAGTTTGCTGTGAACGGTAACTGCACACGCTCCATATTCATTGCATTATATATTCATACGCATTATATATATTAAAAATATCCGAATACTATGGTTGATTACAGAATTCAGAAAAAATATCTGGCAACGATTTTTTTTAGAAATTAGTGATCTGGCAACCTTCGTGTCACGTGACACGAAAGTTGCCAGATCACTAATTCAGAAAAAAATATCTGGCAACAATTTTTTTAGAAATTAGTGATCTGGCAACCTTCGTGTCACGTGACACGAAAGTTGCCAGATCACTAATTTCTAAAAAAATCGTTGCCAGATATTTTTTTCTGAATTCTGTAATCAACCGTAGTGTTCGGATACTTTTTTGAGCGACTGTACTTGAGGACTAAAACCTAAGAAGGAAATCATTTTGTGTATAGTTATTTAGGAATTGGTAAGGTTATTCTCGAGATATTTCAAGTATTCACATATATAATTCTAGTTAGATTAACTATTTTTTTATCAACATGATTTTACTTTTCGTTGAATGATTTTAGTCTTGTTTCGTGAATTGGATGCGAATAGAATTGAGATAATGGATTCTTCTTAAAGTTGATCTTTGTATTATTATAGTTTCGTAACGGTTGACTTAGTTTGTTTATAAATAATTTCATCCATGCTTTTTTAATAAATTACATTGTATTTTAATTTTCATTGACCAATTTTTTCTTGAGCTCACGATCAGTGCTCATCCATTTTAAATTGCAATAATTGGTGTCTGGAGTGTAGATAATTTATTGAATGCCTTTTACTAGAAGTATGGATGAGTTAGTAAAGCTGATGACTGATATAAGAGGTGAAATTGGTGAACCTGCTAGTCAAAATAATGAGTTGAAAGCTGAAGTGACTTCTCAAATTAGTAAGATTACTAATCAGAATAATGATCTGAATAAAAAAAATCAGTGAAATCACTAATCAGTGTAAGGACATTAAAACCGAACTCAACAGACAATGTGATAGTCTAAAGGATGAAATTCAAGATGTAAGATGTAATGGGTTGTTTTACCTCTGAGCGGCACTTTTTTGCACACCATGGGCTAAATGGCCAGGTCACAAGGACCTCAAAGGCTCAGAGAAGGTTGGGGGAGGGGACCCACTGGAACAGCTGTTGAGAGACAGATGGTAGCCTCCCGTCAAGGCCATCCAGCGTGTTCTTTAACGTGCACAGGGTATACCTCTCCCGCACACGGGGCCACGGCTTAACGTCCCATCCGACGGACGGCGGCCTTTCCAAGCCCATCGGTGTCCCCTACTGACCGTGGGCAGGGCGGGGAATTTTGCGGAGATAAATCTCAACGCTGAACCAGCTGGACTCGAACCTGGGAACTACAGATTACGAGCCTGGCGCGTTACCGACTGAGCCACCCCCGCCCCATAAGATGTAATGTAAATGAAATCACTTGTAATTTTAATGCAAAACTTGATAGCGTTAAGCATCAAATTGAAAGTATAAAAACTGATTGCGAACGTCAGTTTCAGATTTTAGGAAATGAAAGGTTACCTTCTTCTTGTGACAATGGTAATTTTAGTGACAATAATATAGCTAGAAATGTAACTAAACCTTCTACATACGATGGTCAATCATCTTGGACAGTCTTCAAAACACAATTTTAAGTCATCGCTAGAGCTAATGAGTGGAATGAATTCCAGAAGACCAGTTTTCTTGCAGCTTCCTTAAGAAATTCTGCTGCGGAAGTTTTACAGTCTGTTCCAGAGGAAAAACGACTTGATTATCAAAGTCTGGTTTCTGCATTAGAACTCAGGTTTGGCGATAGTTATTTAAAACAATACTATATGACACATTTTAAATATCGCATGCAGAAAAGTGGTGAAACTTTGCAAGAACTTGCTGGGGATATTGAGCGTCTAGATAGATTGGCTTATAGTAACTGTCCACCAGAAATTCAAGATAACTTAGCTCAATTACAATTTATTGATGCTATTGCTGACCCTGAGACTCAACAATCTCTGAGGATGTTGGAAGGTGAAACTTTAAAGTCAGCTGTGGTACATGATATGAAGTAGGAGTGTTCCAGGCTTTCCTCCCGAGCGAACAAAATGAATGTGAGATTTGTGACATGCACAGTGAGATTTGTGAATGCAGAAGAAACTGTAGAAAAAGATAGTGAAATGAAAGAATTAACCAAAACAATATTATCCGTTTTGAAAGAGATTAAGGGTTCCTCTCCAAGAATTTCTACAAACATAGAGTGTTGGAATTGTGGCAAGAATGGACACCTTCGAGCCAACTGCAAAAGGGGGTGGGTACAAAGTTCAAGCACGTCTAACAGAAAACAGAACCAGCATAAGCAACCTGAAGGACAAAGGCTGGCTTTTGATTGGTTGGCTCCAGGGGAAGTCGCCCACGTTTCAGCACTACATGGTGAAGAAAACGGATTGATAGCTGATGGAACCATGAATGGAGTGCCTTGTCGTATGATAGTAGACACTGGTGCAATTGTAACTTTACTCAGAACAGACATAATAAAGACTCACCCAAACTGGAATGTTAGAGAGTCTAATGTAACCTTACAAACAGTCACTAGAGATCGTGCTAAAGTCCATGGGTTGTTTGGGTTGTTTTACCTCTGAGCGGCACTTTTTGCACACCATGGACTAAATGGCCAGGTCACATGGACCCCGAAGGCTCAGATAAGGTTGGGGGAGGGGACCCACTGGAACAGCTGTTGGGAGACAGATGGTAGCCCTCCGTCAAGGCCATCCAGCGTGTTCTTTAACGTGCACAGGGTATGTCTCTCCCGCACACGGGGCCACGGCTTAACGTCCCATCCGACGGACGGCGGCCTTTCCAAGCCCATCGGTGTCCCCTACTGACCGTGGGCAGGGCGGGGAATAAAGTCCATGGGAAGATAGAACTTAACATCAGAGTGGTAGCTGTCTGGTACGCCATCCTGTTTACATCGCTGACATCTACGATGAATGCATATTAGGACTCGATTTCCTAAAGAAGCATGGATTCAGCAATAGACCCAGTGACAGCTTACTCATCTATAAGACAAAAGAGCTTAGTCGAACATCTGATTCTTTATCAAGTGTGACCACAATATTAGTGACGGAAGACACAGAAATCCCAACACAACGTGAAATTATAGTCCGTGGACATCGGGCGGAGACTTCTGGGGTTCTTCCGATTGGCTGTCACTGATGCCTCTGGTAAAGGAGCTTTGGCTCATGCTATCCTGGTTGCAATGACTTTAGTCAGTGTAGATAAAGAATAGATTCCTATCAGAGGGATGAACTGTAACAAATCCAATAGAATATTGAAAAGGGGTGAAGAATTAGCAATATGTGAACCTGTTACCTGGGTAACAAGTATAAATACAACAGAAGTTACTGACTCAAACCAACACCATACAGACATCCCATTTCATCTTACTGACTTATGGAGAGAAACAAGAAGAATATTAACTGAAGTCCAAGCTGCTAAGGCAGAGAACCTACTGAAAGAGTTTGACGACATTTTTTCTGCCACATCAAATGATTATGGACGTACTAACCTGAAAGAACATAAGATCAACACTAGTGATTCTATTCCCATCCATCTACCGGCAAGAAGGCTTCCATTGGCAAAACTGGAGGAGACAGAACAACTCAAAAGGGATATGGAAGCTCAAGACATTATAGAACTATCACAGAGTCCCTGGACATCACCAGTGGTTCTTGTCAAAAAAAGGATGGATCTACCCGATTTTGTGTAGATTACCGCAGATTAAATGATATACAAAGAAAGACTGCTTTCCTTTACCCAGGATTGATGATCCTGGGTAAAGGAAACACTGGGCACTCTATCTGGGCACTCTATATATATATATCTCTATCTCACACTGGGCACTCTATCTGGGTAAGAATGGTTCTCGACATTAGACTTGAAAAGAGGCTATTGGCAAGTTGGTATACATCCTGAAGACCAGGAGGAAACAGCTTTCACTTCAGGAAATGGGTTGGGTTGTTTTACCTCTGAGCGGCACTTTTTTGCACACCATGGGCTAAATGGCCAGGTCACATGGACCCCGAAGGCTCAGAGAAGGTTGGGGGGAGGGGACCCACTGGAACAGCTGTTGGGAGACAGATGGTAGCCTCCCGTCAAGGCCATCCAGCGTGTTCTTTAACGTGCACAGGGTATGGCTCTCCCGCACACGGGGCCACGGCTTAACGTCCCATCCGACGGACGGCGGCCTTTCTAAGCCCATCGGTGTCCCCTACTGACCGTGGGCAGGGCGGGGAATTTTGCGGTGTTCAGGAAATGGACTTTGGCAGTTTAAGGTGGTGCCATTTTGACTTTGCAATGCACCTGCAACGTTTGAACGATTAATGGAGTGGGTGCTCAAAGGTTTGTCTTGGGAGGGTCTGCCTTGTTAGGAAAACAAATCATCCTTCCAATCGCAAATTAATCTGGCAGCAACTTAATCCTTCTAATTACGAAAAATGAAAACAATGTTTGATGAGAGCGCAGCTCATTTTATTGCAGCTTTGTGAGTAGCATTCACTTTATAAAATGATGTCGTATAAACGGCAAAACACGGCCGCGCCATTTAAAAGTTGATTGAATGGCTTAAAAGTGTCTTCCCAATGTGGGTCCGTTTTTCCTTGCACCCCACGCACTTGAGAGTTTTACGTACCATTTTATCGGGGCCTGATAGCAGCACACATTAGAACCGAACAAGTCAATCGTATTATATATTATGTATGATATAGGGGCGGGGGTGGCTCAGTCGGTAGCGCGCCAGGCTCGTAATCTGTAGTTTCCAGGTTCGAGTTCCAGCTGGGTCAGCGTTGAGATTTATCTCCGCAAAATTCCCCGCCCTACCCACGGTCAGTAGGGGACACCGATGGGCTTGGAAAGGCCGCCGTCCGTCGGATGGGACGTAAGCCGTGGCCCCGTGTGTGGGAGAGCCATACCCTGTGCACGGTAAAGAACACGCTGGATGGCCTTGACGGGAGGCTACCATCTGTCTCCCAACAGCTGTTCCAGTGGGTCCCCTCCACTAACCTTCTCTGAGCCTTCGGGGTCCATGTGACCTGGCCATTTAGCCCATGGTGTGCAAAAAAGTGCCGCTCAGAGGTAAAACAACCCAACCCAGTATGATACTAATCTGAAATTTTTAGTTCGCATCTAAATCATGCCACCGTAGAGATTTTTTTCTCCCATTCATCTTCTCCCTAGTTTTGTTAAGAAAAGAGAAATGAGTAATGGGACGTTAGGCCATCGTCACGTTTACAGGAAAATTCTGCCCTGTGCACGTCGAAACACGATGACTTTGACGGGAGGATGCTCTGTGCTCCTAGCAGTTGCCCAGTGGACACTTGCCTCTGTCCTCTTCTATTCGTTGGTGTCCTTGTGGCCTAACAATTTAGCCTTTTGGCTTAGAAAAGAAAATTGCTCTGTAAGGTGAATCGGTGGCACTCGTAGCTATGGAAAGATCTTAATAAAGTGATCAGTCGCAAAAGAACACCATAGAACTCTTCGTATGATGGCATGATGATACACTACATTGAAAAAAGTGTCCGGATACTTGCATGTTATGTGAATGGAGAGCCACTTTCAAAGCTCTTTACAGCATTGAAAATAAACCTTTTACGCAAAAACTGTTATTGGCGATAAATTGTAGATGTCACTGAAATCTCTCTAAATATATTTTCCGCAATATTCGTTTAATATTTAAAGAATGAATGGAAGCTGAAACATTTTATCTTCAACTTTTGACACTTGTGAAAAAATACTTCAATAGATAAAACACAACTCTTGTAACAATTTGTTCACTAACATAATTTAAATATCTGAAGTTTGTATGACGTTTTTTTTTAAGATTTCGTCAATTTGGAGTCAATGTGACAGTGTCGTCTGCTGTTAAATGGTCCGTCTTCAATGACTCTTTAAATACTGATCGAAGATTGTTGAAAATGGACACTGTCACATTGCCTCCAAATTGGTGAAATCTTAAAAAATCGCCTTCAGATATTTATGTTAGTGAACAAATTGTTACAAGAGTTGTGTTTTATCTATTGAAGTATTTTTTTCCAAGTGTCAAAAGTTGAAGATAAAAAGAGCTTCAGCTTCCATTCATTCTTTAAATATTAAACGAATATTATGGGAAATATATTTAGAGAGATTTCAGTGACATCTACAATTTATCGCCAATAACAGTTTTTGCGTAAAAGGTTTATTTTCAATGCTATAGAGAGGTTTGAAAGTGGCTCTCCATTCACATAACATGCAAGTGTCCGGACACTTTTTTCAACATAGTGTATTCAACTGATAGGACTGCATGATAATTAAAAGGTATGCCTGCGGCAATGCAATGCGTAAAGTTATGCCTGCGGCGATGCGGAAAGTCCTAGCTTCGAGTCCCAATTGTGCCAGACTGTAGATTTATCTTCTCAAACTGCCACTCTGCCCTCGATGAGGAAGAGGACAACAAGAATCTTGGAAAAGCTGTCATCCGTCGGATGAGATGTTGACTGTAGTGCCGTGGACAGAAGAGCCATATTCTGTGCACGTTAGAGAACATACTGGATGACTTTAACGGGAAGGCTTCTATCCATCTCTTAGCAACTATCTACTGGTTCCTCTTCTCCTACGAGATCTAAGTCCTTGAAATCTTTGTGACCTGAGGGTTGGGTTGTTTTACCTCAGTTTAAGCACTTTTGCTTAACTGAGGCTAAATGCACACCATGGGCTAAATGGCCAGGTCCCATGGACCCCGAAGGCTCAGAGAAGGTTGGGGGAGGGGACCCACTGGAACAGCTGTTGGGAGACAGATGGTAGCCTCCCGTCAAGGCCATCCAGCGTGTTCTTTAACGTGCACAGGGTATGGCTCTCCCGCAAACGGGGCCACGGCTTAACGTCCCATCCGACGGACGGCGTCCTTTCCAAGCCCATCGGTGTCCCCTACTGACCGTGGGCAGGGCGGGGAAATTTTGCTGAGATAAATCTCAACGCTGACCCAGCGGGGACTCGAACCTGGGAACTACAGATTACGAGCCTGGCGCGCTACCGACTGAGCCACCCTCGCCCCTTGTGACCTGAGGATTTCGCTAATTGTGTACACCAAGGTCTGCTTTTAAATGTTCTAGATTCAATAACCTTCTTTAAATATGAAACAAATATTGTTAAAAATTTTGACGAATCGAGAGATATTTCGGGGAGATCTTAAGGACTTTCCTGCATATAATTTCAAAGTTAGGGAGCTTCAAATATTACTTTTCATTCATATAACATGTGTTAGGCCTTTTTACCTCTTAGCGGCATTTTTTTTTGGATTAAAGGTCACAAGGATCCTAGGGGCTCAGGGAAGATAGGTGGAAGGGAATCCACCAGGCAGCTGCTACGAGACGAAGAGTAGCCTTCTGTCAAGGCCATCTAGAGCGCTCTTCAGCATGCACAGGGTATGGCGCTCCTACACACAGCTTTACGTCTCATCCGACGGACGGCGGCCTTTCCAAGCACAACGGTACTCCCTTTCTAGCTGAGAGCAAAAGGTAAACAGAGCTCGAACTTGGGGACTCCAGATTGAGAACCTAGTGCGCTACCGACAGATTTAAATGTGACTCTTCATTCAAATGGCACAGAAGTGTCCCCCATCACTTTCGGTAGAACAGTGTACAGTCGCTCAAAAAAGTGTCCAAACACTATGGTTGATTACAGAATTCAGAGAAAAATATCTGGCAACAATTTTTTTTTGTAAATTAGTGATCTGGCAACCTTTGTGTCACGTGACATTGCCAGACCACTAATTTCTAAAAAAAATCGTTGCCAGATATTTTTTCTAAATTCTGTAATCAACCATAGTGTTTGGATATTTTTTAATATATATATAATGCGTATGAATATATAATGCAATGAATATGGAGCGTGTGCAGTTCACAGCAAACTGGAGCGGTTGAGATTAATGTTCACACCACATTGGATCGTGTGAGCTCACAAAGACCTGGATCGTGCGAGCTCACAAAGACCTAGATCGTGTGAGCTCACAAAGACCTGGATCGTGTGGGCTCACTCACGGAAATATTGAGCGTGTGCAGTTACCGTTCACAGCAAACTGGATCGTGTGCAGTAACTGCACACGCTCCAGTTTGCTGTGAACGGTAACTGGAGCGTATACAGTTGCTGTACACGCTCCAGATATTTTTCCTGAATTCTGTAATCACGTGACACGAAGGTTGCCAGATCACTCATTTCTAAAAAAATCGTTGCCAGATATTTTTTCTGAATTCTGTAACCAACCATAGTGTTCGGATACTTTTTTGAGCGACTGTACCATAAACACAACACCAGAGAGCGTTTGTAGTGTCAAATCCCCGTGTGAAGGAGTTCCCTAAACGAAAAAGAAAATCCCTCTTTCCCTTTCCGACCGGAAGCCAAAGGCAGGCATCGTTTATTAAATATTTGAAAGCGAATAATGCTCCGTTCTGCCACAAATGCATTTTTGCTCCTGCTAGGGATACGCTCTAATGTATTCCAGCGTCTTGGTTATGATGTTCGACAAAGTCATCTCTTCGCAAACCAAAAATCAATAGTCCCTATTTGTTAGGGCTCCTTAGGCTGATGTCTCTAGATGAGATTGTGGCATATTACTCCGGCATTTTCAATTACGTATTAAGATTTTTTTTTCCTCTTTCGTCATTTTTTTTCCTTTCTTCGTTTACTCCTAGGTCTTTGTATTCTTCGTAGGAGGCCAGCAGATAGAGGATCCGCAGAGGATGAAAATGCACAGAGGAGAGGGATGAGGAGCAAAGGCGGAGGCAGGAGATGGTTACAATCAATATGGAATAAGCATCAACTTTCTGATGCCGACGTAGCGATGAGGTTTTTCTGAATATTTACTCAGAAGAAGTCGACAGATTTGTTGATCATGGCGGCCTGAGTTTGAAGACATTCCCCTGGCGCGTGGTAGAGTTTTAAAGTCAACTGTGTGTTTGTGTGCTTTAGGTCGGAGGATCGGGAAAGGTACGTGAAAATTTTGAAGTGGGGGAAGAACCGAACACTGACGTCGAATACGCTGGATTTTTTTTTTTTTTTTTTTTTTTTTCGGAATCGCTTGCGTGATGCTTTCCATCGCTGCTTCATATCGTTTTGGAGTAGACGTAATTAATATTTAAATTATGTAAATACGAAATTTCTTGCATCAAATCTGTTTCTGTTGCTGCGTCTTTGCTTTAATCTTGGAGATGAATTTGAAATATCGGTAAAAAAAATAAGGGAAACTGGTCAAGAGAAAATTTGTCATTACCAGTTGGATTTCTTCTCCTGTTGTTGATGGTGTTATCGATGGCTTTTGTTAAGGTTCATTTGCAAGACTTCGTGTGTGGATTTCATATTTTGTGAAAAAATATTTCATCCAGAGCAGTAATTTAATATATATATTTGGGTAAACACATTACAAAGAGGAAGAATTGGATTGGATTGTTTTACCTCTGAGCTGCACTTTTTTGCACACCATGGGCTAAATGGCCAGGCCACAAAGACCCCGAAGGCTCAGAGAAGGTTGGGGGAGGGGACCCACTGGAACAGCTGTTGAGAGACAGATGATAGCCTCCCGTCAAGGCCATCCAGCGTGTTCTTTAACGTGCACAGGGTATGGCTCTCTCCCACACACGGGGCCACGGCTTAACGTCCCATCCGACGGACGGCGGCCTTTCCAAGCCCATCAGTGTCCCCTACTGACCGTGGGCAGGGCGGGGAATTTTGCGGAGATAAATCTCAACGCTGACCCAGCTGGGACTCGAACCTCGGAACTACAGATTACGAGCCTGGCGCGCTACCGACTGAGCCACCCCCGCCCCAAAGAGAAAGAAAGCCTCCGCCCCCAAAACGTTTTTTTAAAATACTATGTCATTGAAAAAAAATTCGTATTTAAGAAGAAAGTTTTAATTTGTTTTAATTGTGGTTATTTTGCATCACAGTGACAGTTCACTGTGTGCACAACAGAGTTAGCTAAATGGCCAGGTCACAAAGACCCATAGGGTAAGGACAGCTCTTACGAAAGGGTTGTGCAAGCGTCCACGTCATAGCCAAGCAGCCCATTCTTTAACGTCAACCAGTTTCAATCAGTCGGTAGCGCACTAGGTTCTCAATCTGGAGTCTCCAACACTTGGAGTACAGTCGCTCAAAAAAGTATCCGAACACTATGGTTGATTACAGAATTCAGAAAAAATATCTGGCAACGATTTTTTTTTTTAGAAATGAGTGATCTGGCAACCTTCGTGTCACGTGATTACAGAATTCAGGAAAAATATCTGGAGCGTGTACAGCAACTGTACACGCTCCAGTTACCGTTTACAGCAAACTGGAGAGTGTGCAGTTACTGCACACGCTCCAGTTTGCTGTGAACGGTAACTGCACACGCTCAATATTTCCGTGAGTGAGCCAACACGATCCAGGTCTTTGTGAGCTCACACGATCCAATGTGCTGTGAACATCAACCGCAACCGCTCCAGTTTGCTGTGAACGGTAACTGCACACGCTCAATATTTCCGTGAGTGAGCCCACACGATCCAGGTCTTTGTGAGCTCACACGATCCAATGTGTTGTGAACATTAACCGCAACCGTTCCAATTTGCTGTGAACGGTAACTGCACACGCTCCATATTCATTGCATTATATATTCATACGTATTATATATAATAAAAAAAGTATCCGAACACTATGATTGATTACAGAATTCAGAAAAAAATATCTGGCAACGATTTTTTTTTAGAAATTAGTGATCTGGCAACCCTTCGTGTCACGTGACACGAAGGTTTGCCAGAACTTAATCGATTATTTATCTTCTTTGGAAAGAGAGAAGAAAAGGATTTAGAAATTTTAAAGGAGGAAAAACAAAAGCCAACCAATATTTTGATCCCACAATGAAAATAAAAAAAAAACCTCAACTAATCATTGTTATTTTTTGGCAAATTTACTTCGAACTTCTGCTTTTATCTTAATGAAACTTTTTCTTTTTGGTTTGTCTACATCACGTTTTCGCAAATTCGCCCCCAAATGATTTAAAAAAGCGATTCTCCATATGATGCATTTCATCCGTAATTTTCCTTCAGCATACATCTCAGGAATGATGAGGGAATCCACATTTTTTCCTCCTCCTCTTCTTTTTTTTTTGTTCATCTCTCATCCCAGCAAACATCAGCCCCAAGCGCAGATGGAGAAACAGCAGACGAGAGAGTGGAAAGAAAATAATCCATACAGAAGGGAGAAATGACGGAAAAAATATATATACACAACCACTAATAAAAAAAAATCGGAAGAAGTGAGTTGTATCCGATCCTTTCGTTCTGTGAAGTGAAAATTATTTCCATCTCCATGATCTTCTAAAGAAACCATCCGAAGCGACAAGACTCACTCCTAATACAAGAGGTGATACAAGCGCACGCCTATAACCTAGAAGCAACATACTGCATCGCGAGCTTGTGGGTTTCACTGCCTTGCGGTTTTTCCGTGCTCCTCCTCACCAGCATCCCCTCCTCTCACTCCTTACGCTCCTGCACCGGAAAGCCTCTCCTCTCTCCTCCAAAGGTGTTCCGCAGGGAATTCGTGGCGCTTGAATCTTCACGCCTGCAAATCTATCAAAGCCGAAGCCGCAGATACCACGTCACCATCCTCTTGGCTTCTGAGAAAACCGCCTCTTCTTCCTCCATCTACCTCCTCCTCCTTCAGCATCTTCCTCATCCCCACCACCCTCTATCTTTTCCTCCATCCCTCCAGGTTTTCCATCCCCTCCCTCGGTTCCTCTTTCTTCCAACCTGTCACATGCCAAGCCATCTACGTGAAGAAGTTTAGGACGTCAACTACGGTATAATACAGCCGAGAGAAGCAGTGTCCTCTTCGCGTCCTGATCTGATGGGCAGCGCACGAGTCTGCCCATTATTCTCCCACATTCTCTTCCCTCCCTCCCTCCTTCCCTATCCTCCCTCATCCTCACCCTTTCTTCTGTGCCTTACAGATACATCCAATAAAGGGAAAAATATCTCGTCGATAGTCAACTTCGTCAAACCTCAGGCATAGGGCAGATGATGTTGTCATATTGTTTGATGATCACAGTCATGACGCCATGTCTCACGTGGCCTAATAATTGTTGCTCTCTTTTTCTTCTCCTTTGCGCTTTATCTTCTCTCAATAATCCCGCCTTTTATTGCTTATGTTGTTGTTTAAATCATTTTTTTTTAATTGCTAAAAATTTTAAAGGAAACAAGTTCTCTAAAAGCAACAATATGCTTCTATTATATATTCGAGAAGAGATTGAAAACGAAGCAGATTAAAATCAAAGGCTCAGATAAATATTTTTTGGCTACCTGCATTATCGTGTTTCGATGACCTGTTGCCGAAACAGTAAGAAAGTTTCTGCGATCGGTTATTTTTCTGAAAGAGAAGGTTGTAGGACAGGGTTTTAACGTGTACAGGGTATGGCTCTCCCGCACACGGGGCCACGGCTTAACGTCCCATCCGAAGGACGGCGGCCTTTCCAAGCCCATCGGTGTCCCCTACTGACCGTGGGCAGGGCGGGGAATTTTCTGGAGATAAATCTTAACGATGACCCAGTTGGGACTCGAACCTGGGAACTACCGACTGAGCCACCCCCGCCCTTCTAAGAGAGAGGATAAGCAAAATGTTAAGAAATGTCTTAGCTTTTGGTCTCACCTTGTATCTAAACCAATTTATTAAATTTTTAGCATTAAAGACATCTGACGGAAATCATGTGATATTTTTGTAAGCTCTCAAGTTTTGAATTTTCAATGACAACAGTCGTCACAACTGTCATCTTGTTGTTAACTTTGTTGTCTTTTACTATTGTTTTTAAAGTTGTCTTTCGTTCTTCCGGCTGAAGATGCTTTTCGTTGTTGTCGCTGAGGTTATCTTTCATTGTTTCTCCCCAGGTTGTCTTTTACTGTTGTTTCTTATGTTGTCTTTCATTGTTGTTCCTAGTGTTATCTTTAATTGTTTCTCCTGATGTTGTCTTTCATTGTTGTCTATGATGCTGTCTTTTATTGTTGTCTCTTATGTTGTCGTTGTTCCGGGTGTTATCTTTAATTGTTTCTCCTGATGTTGTCTTTCATTGTTGTTTCGAGGTTGTCTTTCATTGTTGTCTATGATGCTGTCTTTTATTGTTGTCTCTTATGTTGTCGTTGTTCCGGGTGTTAACTTTAACTGTTGTTCCCGAGGTTGTCTCATTGTTGCGCTAATGTTATCTGTCACGTTGTTCAAGTTATTATCGTTATAAATTCTACATTAAATTTAATCAACATATAAACAACCGAAAATCAAAAACTTGACTGCGTTGTTGTAGTATATGTTACATTTTAATAGGACAATAAGTAAGTTTAAAATGAGTTTTAAGAACGAAGAAAAAAATAGCTAATTAAAAGACAATAATGATAATTAATTAACAGATCAATTAGTTAGATGATAACGAATGCTCGGGACGGGGGTGGCTCAGTCGGTAGCGCGCCAGGCTCGTAATCTGTAGTTCCCAGGTTCGAGTCCCAGCTCGGTCAGCGTTGAGATTTATCTCCGCAAAATTCCGCGCCCTGCCCACGGTCAGTAGGGGACACCGATGGGATTGGAAAGGCCTCTGTCCGTCGGATGGGACGTTAAGCCGTGGACCCGTGTGCGGGAGAGCCATACCCTGTGTACGTTAAAGAACACGCTGGATGGTCGTGACGGGAGGCTACCATCTGTCTCCCAACAGCTGTTCCAGTGGGTCCCCTCCCCCAACCTTCTCTGAGCCTTCGGGGTCCATGTGACCTGGCCATTTAGCCCATGGTGTGCAAAAAAGTGCCGCTCAGCGGTAAAACAACCCAACGTTAAAGAACACGCTGGATGGTCTTGACGGGAGGCTACCATCTGTCTCCCAACAGCTGTTCCAGTGGGTCCCCTCCCCCAACCTTCTCTGAGCCTTCGGGGTCTATGTGACCTGGCCATTTAGCCCATGGTGTGCAAAAAAATGCCGCTCAGAGGTAAAACAACCCAACCCAACGAATGCTCACCATAACAGAAGCAATCTAATTAATATGTAACATTGCAAACACGCAATATACAAAATGTAGAAGAGTAGGTATTTAAAACAAAAACACCAATTTTACGTTACCTAAGAAATAAAAACACATGCTCATTTTGTTCCTGAGGTTGTCTCTCATTATTCTTGCTAACAATTTTTCAACATTTTCTTTACAGCAGCGAAGATAATTCCCAGTAACATTTACTGTAATTCAATACAAGTGTTGTCGTTTTATTTTTGATTCCTTCTACGTTATATTTTTGAAGAGATGAACAACAGGGCAGCACGTGAGTGTCATCAGTTGTGCCTTTTCTCCTATGAGTTTTGTCTCGCGCTTTTCACGAGATTCCTTCCACAACAAAGTGACCCTGCTCATTTGAGGATGTGATTTATGTATACAAATAATAGGATTTTGCATTATTCGGGAAAAAGTTAAGAAAGAAAGAGCTCCGGAAAGATCCCTTAACTTTACCGATCACTTTGGAAGTGATGCTCTCTTTTCCAGCCTTCGTTTCCTTATCACTCTTAATCCAATTTAGATGTATTCCGAAATACTTTCAATTTCTGTCCCCCCCCCCCACTTTCTGCTTATTCCCTTTCTTACCCCTCCCTCCATTTCCTGTTTCATATTTGCAAGACTCCTTGACCCTTGATTTGAGACAAATCTATATGCGTCTCATTTCTTACATCGTCCTCTCGCGCTTCCTTCTTTCCTCCGCATCTCAGGAGCAACATCTGATCTCTCAACCATTTGTCGATGAGTTATCGTCGATGCTCTATAGAGATGCTGCAGGAAGAGGATGTTCCCAAGTGGGATGAGACCAATCCATGGTTATAAATATTTACGAACATCCTTATCCTCTTCTCCTTTGCTCCACAGCTTCCTTTTCTCTCTCTCTGCTGCTGATCTTGCAGTTCATGAAGTTGACAAAATTGACATGACGCCATGTTTTGCATAAGAGTAAATAAGAATATGGATTTTTTTTCTGGTTTTCCTTTTTTATGCATTTTTTTTTTTGCGACTGGTAACGAAAACGGGAATTACCTTTTTTTTATTTTTACTGCTGTTCTTCAAATCTGCTGCAGAAATATTTTAATAAGTAATAATATTAGTTGTTGGGTTTTTGCATTGAAATGTATTGCACTTATTAAGTTTTCTGTTTTTGATACTGCAGTTATCTGAGGGGCGGGGGTGGCTCAGTCGGTAGCGCGCCAGGCTCGTAATCTGTAGTTCCCAGGTTCGAGTCCCAGCTATGTCAGCGTTGAGATTTATCTCCGCAAAAATTCCCCGCCCTGCCCACGGTCACTAGGGGACACCGATGGGCTTGGTAAAGGCCGCAGTCTGTCGGATGGGACGTTAAGCCGTGGCCCCGAGTGTGGGAGAGCCATACCCTGTGCACGTTAAAGAACACGCTGGATGGCCTTGACGGGAGGCTACCATCTGTCTCCCAACAGATGTTCCAGTGGGTCCCCTCCCCCAATCCTTCTCTGAGCCTTCGGGGTCCATGTGACCTGGCCATTTAGCCCATGGTGTGCAAAAAAGTGCCGCTCAGAGGTAAAACAACCCAAAAACAACGCAGTTATCTGCCGAAAGGTGAAATCTGTAACTGCAGTCGCAGATTTTACCTTGTTGGTGAGAGATTGTCTTACATTTTCATTCCTCGAGCTCTCTTTCATTGTTATTGCAGATAGCGCCTGCCGTTGTGTAGCTGAAATTATCTTTCATTGTTGTTGCCGAGATCGACTTTCGTTGTTGTTTCTGAACCTGTTTCTTCACTGTTCTTGCTGGTATTGTAGCTGTTACTGAAATTGTCTTTCATTTTCGTTGCTTAAGCTTTATTTCACAGTTGCCACCGCGATTTCACTGCTCTTCCTGAAATTGTGCCTCATTAATAGGGTCATTTTCTACAGTCGCTCAAAAAAAGTATCCGAACACTATATTTCATTACAGAATTGAGAAAAAATATCTGGCAACGATTGTTTTAGAAATGAGGGATCTGGCAACCTTCGTGTCACGTGATTACAGAATTGAGGAAAAATATCTGGAGCGTGTACAGCAACTGTACACGCTCCAGTTACCGTTCACAGCAAACTGGAGCATGTGCAGTTACTGCACACGTTCCAATTTGCTGTGAACGGTAACTGCACACGCTCAATATTTCCGTGAGTGAGCCCACACGATCTAGTATCAAAATAATATGACCACCTACGGTCGCTCAAGAAAGTAATCCGAACAATACGGTTGATTACAGAATAAACAAAAATCTGGCAACGTTTTTTTTAGTAATTAGTGATCTGGCAACCTTCGTGTAACGTGATTACAGAATTCAGGAAAAATATCTGGAGCGTCTGCAGCAACTGTACACGCTCCAGTTACCGTTCACAGCAAACTGGAGCGTGTGCAGTTACTGCACACGCTCCAGTTTGTTGTGAACGGTAACTGCTCATGCTCAATATTTCCGTGAGTGAGCCCACACGATCCAGGTCTTTGTGAGCTCAAAATTAATTTAATTAAAAAATAAATTAATTTAATCCAAATCAAATTAAATGTCATTACAGAATTTAGAAAAAATATCTGACAACGATTTTTTTTAGAAATTAGCGATCAGACAACCTTCGTGTCACGTGACACGAAGGTTGCCAGATCACTAATTTCTAAAAAAATCGTTGCCAGATATTTTTTCTGGATTCTGCAATCAACAATAGTGTTCGGATATTTATTTGAGCGACTGTACAACAGCAAAAAATGGCGACCCCTCGTTCCGTGCAATTACTGCCAAATAAAAGATT
This sequence comes from Ryuthela nishihirai, assembly GCA_038380435.1. Lineage (NCBI taxonomy): Eukaryota > Metazoa > Arthropoda > Arachnida > Araneae > Heptathelidae > Ryuthela > Ryuthela nishihirai. The sequence goes on along the minus strand of JAWZYU010000019.1, from coordinate 68,060,218 downwards.
AACGTAAATAGAGCGTACATAGTTATAACAACGGAAATAAATCTTGACTTTTGATCCTTGGGATGCAAATTATCTTCAGATATGTTGGAGAGACTCTCTGGATAAGCCATCATCCCCTGACATGAACGGAGCGAATATCTGTTTGAGGTTTGGTCCCATTTGGTACAAAGCACAATGGGCAGAGCCATCAGCCAGGCCATCAATAGCAGTTGAACAATCAGTGTGTCAATATATGTGGGCTCGCTAGATTACATCGAACGACGGACAGAGGGTGCCACCGCCTCTATCGTATTGTTGCACGCCATCATCTGTTACCTGATTATCGACAGAAGGAAGAAGGGACACTCTGCGCGTGGCTGGCACGGGGAGGATGCTGAGGGACATTGGAGGAACGATACCTCGGAGCCCATTTAAGGGAAAACTGTTTCTCGGCTGTGAAACTCTCCAACATATTGAATGCAGTGCTCGACTGAAGAGGTGATGCCTATATTCAAATATATCTTTAAGTACTTTTATAAAGAAATGTTATTACCCTCTGCATTGTAATAAAACAATAGCCGATTAATGAATTTTTGAAAAGGTTTCCTTTGTATTATTATATTGCTGCAGACAGAGTTGAACTAAATTATTTAGAGCAGCGTTTCTCAAACTTGTATGCTTCACGTAGCCCCTGGAAATGTGTATGTAACTGGCGTACCCCTTGTATAGATAGATAAAATTATAGTTATAGTATAACAATGGGAATAAAATAAAACATATATATCAGTGGTTCTCAACCTTTTATGCTTCACGTACCCCCTGGAAATGTGTATGTAACTGGGGTGCCCCTTGTATAGATAGATAAAACTATAGTTATAGTATAACAATGGGAATAAAATAAAACATATATATCAGTGGTTCTCAACCTTTTATGCTTCACGTACCCCCTGGAAATGTGTATGTAACTGGGGTGCCCCTTGTATAGATAGATAAAACTATAGTTATAGTATAACAATGGGAATAAAATAAAACATATATATCAGTGGTTCTCAACCTTTTATGCTTCACGTACCCCCTGGAAATGTGTATGTAACTGGGGTGCCCCTTGTATAGATAGATAAAACTATAGTTATAGTATAACAATGGGAATAAAATAAAACATTTGACTTTGTTTCTAGATCTATCGACTTTTGAGCTCTCACGGCGTACCCTACGTTGAGAACCGATAATTTAGAGAATAGTTTTCACTAGAGATAGAGAGCAGCTCGAAAATCTCATTTTAAAGAAAGAACGTTTGTGTGGAGACTGCTGTACAAATTAGAAAACTTCCGCATCTTTCGCTATTCATTGAACCTCCTATAAGAGCAACTTGACATCGGGACATTCCTGGTCTCTAATGGGCGTTAATAAAGAACCTTTTGAAAATGAGATGCAACACCTTAACACTGAAAGGGAGAAGTCTCCAGAATAAATAATGTTCACACTTCGAGAAAACAAATAACAATAATCTTATATTATAGTTGTGTTCTTTTACCTCTGAGGGGCATTTTTTTTGTCCGCAATAGGCTAAACGTCCAGGTCACAAGGATCCTAAGGGCTAAGAGAATTGGGTTGGGTTGATTTACCTCTGAGGGGCACTTTTTTGCACACCATGGGCTAAATGGCCAGGTCACATGGACCCCGAAGGCTCAGAGAAGGTTGGCGGAGGGGACCCACTGGAACAGCTGTTGGGAGACAGATGGTAGCCTCCCGTCAAGGCCATCCAGTGTGTTCTTTAACGTTGGGTTGTTTTACCTCTGAGCGGCACTTTTTTGCACACCATGGGCTAAATGGCCAGGTCACATGGACCCCGAAGGCTCAGAGAAGGTTGGGGGAGGGGACCCACTGGAACAGCTGTTGGAAGACAGATGGTAGCCTCCCGTCAAGGCCATCCAGCGTGTTCTTTAACGTTGGGTTGTTTTACCTCTGAGCGGCACTTTTTTGCACACCATGGGCTAAATGGCCAGGTCACATGGACCCCGAAGGCTCAGAGGAGGTTGGGGGAGGGGACCCACTGGAACAGCTGTTGGGAGACAGATGGTAGCCTCCCGTCAAGGCCATCCAGCGTGTTCTTTAACATTGGGTTGTTTTACCTCTGAGCGGCACTTTTTTGCACACCATGGGTTAAATGGCCAGGTCACATGGACCCCGAAGGCTCAGAGAAGGTTGGGGGAGGGGACCCACTGGAACAACTGTTGGGAGACAGATGGTAGCCTCCCGTCAAGGCCATCCAGCGTGTTCTTTAACGTTGGGTTGTTTTACCTCTGAGCGGCACTTTTTTGCACACCATGGGCTAAATGGCCAGGTCACATGGACCCCGAAGGCTCAGAGAAGGTTGGGGGAGGGGACCCACTGGAACAGCTGTTGGGAGACAGATGGTAGCCTCCCGTCAAGGCCATCCAGCGTGTTCTTTAACGTTGGGTTGTTTTACCTCTGAGCGGCACTTTTTTGCACACCATGGGCTAAATGGCCAGGTCACATGGACCCCGAAGGCTCAGAGAAGGTTGGGGGAGGGGACCCACTGGAACAGCTGTTGGGAGACAGATGGTAGCCTCCCGTCAAGGCCATCCAGTGTGTTCTTTAACGTGCACAGGGTATGGCTCTCCCGCACACGGGATCACGGCTTAACGTCCCATTCGACTGACGGCGGCCTTTCCAAGTACATCGGTGTCCCCTACTGACGTGGGCAGGCGGGGAATTTTGCGGAGATAAATCTCAACGCTGACCCAGCTGGGACTCGAACCTAGGAACTACAGATTACGAGCCTGGCGCGCTACCGACTGAGCCACCCCCGCCCCGGCTAAGAGAAAGCTGGGGAAGGGAGACACACTGGACGGCTGTTAGGAGACAGATCAAATCCTGTCGTCAAGGCCATTCAGCGTGTTCCTTAACGTTCGCAGGACGTGGGCTCTCATGCATACCGATCCACGACTTAACGTCCCATCTAAGAAACGGGCGTCTTTCAACGTCTATCGACGGTCCCTTTCTCACCGAAGGGAGGGGACGGTTAAAGGGAATAAATCTCAACGGTGGCACAGTTGGGACTCGAATCTGGAAACTGCAAATTACTAGCCTGGAGCGGTATCGATTGAAACAACCCCGCCCCATCACTCAGGGATGAAACAACAACTCAACATCGTGTTTGTTTGTTTCTTTTGATATTGGAATAAGTATTTCTGTCGTTAATTTATTTTTCATCTACAGTCGCTCAAAAAAAAGTATCTGAACACTATGGTTGATTACAGAATTCAGAAAAAATATCTGGCAACGAATTTTTTTTAGAAATTAGTGATCTGGCAACCTTCGTGTCACGTGACACGAAGGTTGCCAGATCACTAATTTCTAAAAAAAAAACGTTGCCAGATATTTTTTTTAATTCTGTAATCAACTGCAGTGTTCGGATACTTTTTTGAGCGACTGTACACTAATTTAAAGGTCGAAATACATCGCGAGAATTTGGTCGAATATGTCAACAAAAATAAAACAGTTGATTTACTTTTCAATTAAAAATATACCATTCTAGCGCCTTAAGCAAAATATTTGAACGAACCTTTTAACAAAGTATATTTCTATAAGTTATGAAAGATGCAATTTATCAAATGATGTTTTATAATTCAATAGCAATCTCATTTCAAATTTTGCTACCTTTGACATTAAACGCATTAAATATGTACATTAAAAATTAACATTTTATTAGTTCGCTTAAATTCTCAGAATTACCTTATTTGAACGATCATTTCATCGCCTCCATTTCTGTATCCCTTCAGATCCTCCCAATGAAGATAACCATTCATTCAGCCGCAAATTCCCAATGATCCCCTAGATTTTAATCTAAGCCTGCTGAAAACAAAGCAGTTCTTCTCTGATCTTTTAAGTTTGTGTACACGTTTAAACTCCCGCTTTTAAAAGATACGAACGCGATTTTAATTAAACTAGGATTTACACCTCGGAGGTATTTAATGAATGCAGATATGCAAATTTCTTTCCACGTCCTCGGAACTAGCGCTATTCAGGACATCTTCAGCATGAACAATCATTTGCTCTTCTGCATATCTTTATCAAATAAACGGCTCGGCAGCAGTCGGACGAAATAGTAGTCGACATTTCCAGGAAGCCAGATGGAGACACTTTATCTTCTTCTGTCAGTTGAGATGTCATTCTCCATCTTTGAGGAAGGTTTTGCGAATCTCATCTTCTCTACATTCGAGTGCCTTTTGTTTCTTCGAGAATCACCGTCTTACAGAAATAAAAAAAAACGCTGCAGCTCGAAAAGCCTTCATTCTAGTGCATCAGGTCATCTAACACCAAAATTCTAAGTCAGACTCGAGTCCCAGCTGGGTCAGCGTTGAGATTAATCTCCGCAAAACTCCCCGCCCTGCCCACGGTCAGTAAGGGACATCGATGGGCTTGGAAAGACCGCCGCCCGTCGAATGGGATGTTAAGCCATGGCTCCGTGCGCGAATTGTTGGGTTGGGTTGTTTTACCTCTGAGCGGCACTTTTTTGCACACCATGGGCTAAATGGCCAGGTCACATGGACCCCGAAGGCTCAGAGAAGGTTGGAGGAGGGGACCCACTGGAACAGCTGTTGGGAGACAGATGGAGCCTCCCGTCAAGGCCATCCAGCGTGTTCTTTAACGTGCACAGGGTATGGCTCTCCCGCACAGGGGGCCACGGCTTAACGTCCCATCCGACTGACGGCGGCCTTTCCAAGCCCATCGGTGTCCCTTACTGACCGTGGGCAGGGCGGGGAATTTTGCGGAGATAAATCTCAACGCTGGCCCAGCTGGGACTCGAACCTGGGAACTACAGATTACGAGCCTGGCGCGAGAGAGCCATACCCTGTGCACGTTAAAGAACACGCTGGATGGCCTTGACGGAAGGCTACTATCTGTCTTCCAACAGCTTTGTCCCATTGGGTTTCCAGAGGCCCCAACCTTCTCTGAGGCTTCGGAGTCCTTGTGACCTGGCCATTTAGCCCATTGTGTGCAAAACAGTGCCCTCAGAGGTAAAACAACCCAACCCATCCTTGGTCATTTAGCTCACTGGGCAACATAAAACGCTCTTAGGGAGGAAAATACAGGCTAACACGACTGCACTGATTATAATTTTCGCGAATTGATCAAAAGCGTTTATTTTTCTTAAAAAATAGTGTACATGGAGCATTTTTATAAACGGTCTTAATAACTCCTCCTTAATGATATGCAAGTGCCCCAATGTTCCTTCCCTTTCTGTAAGTATCACTGGAGGTTTTCGATTCTAAATTAGCTGAGTTCCTCTTTCGTATTTTGTTGGGATGGTTGAAATGCCGGCAAATCTTCGTCCTTTCAGCTTCACCTTGAATTTTAAAAAGATGAAAAAAATCGCATTAGGCAAAGTCAGATGAATATGGATGAAGGTGGGGTACTATAGGATTTTTTTGGGGGAGGAGGGGGGCAGAAAATTCTTCAATGGAGACTGTGATGTGTGCAGGAGAGTTTATAACAATTGCGAGAGAAGTCCAAGACACGTTTGAGAGGGGCAGGATTGGTTCAGTCGGTAGCGCGCCAGGCTCGTGATCTGCAGTTCCCAGGTTCGAGTCCCAGCTGGGTCAGCGTTGAGATTTATCTCCGCAAAATTCCCCGCCCTGCCCACGGTCAGTAGGGGACACCGATGGGTTTGGAAAGGACGCCGTTCATTGGATGGGACTTAAAGCCGTCGCACTGTGTTTTGGAGAGCCATACCCTGTGCACATTAAAGAACATGCTGGATGGCCTTGACGAGAGGCTACCTTCTCCCAACAGCTGTCCAGTGGGTCCCCTCCCCAAAACCTTCTAGGGGTCCTAAGCCTCTTGTGTACAGTCGCTCAAAAAAGTATCCGAACACTATGGTTGATTACAGAATTCAAAAAAAAAAAAAAAAAAAATCTGTCAACGATTTTTTTAGAAATTAGTGATTTGGCAACCTTCCTGTCACGTGACACGAAGGTTGCCAGAACACTAATTTCTGAAAAAAATCATTGCCATATATTTTTTCTGAATTCTGTAATCAACCATAGTGTTCGGATACTTTTTTGAGCGACTGTACAAAAAGTTCCCCTCAGAGGTAAAACAACCCAACACTTTTGAGCTTAAACACGCACTGCTGAGTACTAGCTAGGTGGGGGGGGGGAGAGTTTCAACCGAGGAATGTGGTGACCCCCTTCCCTATTCTCAATTATCATCTTAGTCCACCTCTTCTTTTATAATGCATAAATTCTTATATTTTTTCTATTACACCTCCAATACTTCCATTTGTAATGTGTGCTTTCCATCATAACTATGTGTTTCCACTATAAACCGATATTCAGCGGTAATTCCCTTTCATTTAGGCTTTCAACAAAGTCTATGTTTTTCTCCTATCCAAGGAAGTCTTCAATATTTGAACAAGCTTTCTCGGGTTGAAACATAATTCCCCACATATTCATCCGAAACACTAACAAATTTAGGCAGTAACTTACTCTTATAATGGCGTATGATTTACTCTTATAATGGCGTATGATTTACTCTTATAATGGCGTATGATTTACTCTTATAATGGTGTATGATTTACTCTTATAATGGCGTATGATTTACTCTTATAATGGTGTATGATTTACTCTTATAATGGTGTATGATTTACTCTTATAATGGCGTATGATTTACTCTTGAAAGATATCACACTGCGATGCGAACTCGAGTCATTCAAAATCAGAAAATTCGCGCAATGTTTGATTTCAGTTCTCCCGTTGACATCAAAAATATTTATATCACTTGTTCTACATTTTTACTTATTAATAGCTCTTTTATTTAGTAAAACTCATTTTTGAGTGTAAAAGATTGGTGCGGCCGAAATACCGGCTTCATTTTCAGCCACAGCAAAGTATAAATGTGCTGCTAATAATATACAAAATAAATAAAGTGCAAATGTGCTGCTAATATACAAAATAAATAAAGTTCAAATGTGCTGCTAATATACAAAATAAATAAAGTGCAAATGTGCTGCTAATATACAAAATAAATAAAGTGCAAATGTGCTGCTAATATACAAAATAAATAAAGTGCAAATGTGCTGCTAATATACAAAATAAATAAAGTGCAAATGTGCTGCTAATATACAAAATAAATAAAGTGCAAATGTGCTGCTAATATACAAAATAAATAAAGTGCAAATGTGCTGCTAATATACAAAATAAATAAAGTGCAAATGTGCTGCTAATATACAAAATAAATAAAGTGCAAATGTGCTGCTAATATACAAAATAAATAAAGTGCAAATGTGCTGCTAATATACAAAATAAATAAAGTGCAAATGTGCTGCTAATATACAAAATAAATAAAGTGCAAATGTGCTGCTAATATACAAAATAAATAAAGTGCAAATGTGCTGCTAACATACAAAATAAATAAAGTGCAAATGTGCTGCAAATATACAAAATAAAGTGCAAATGTGCTGCAAATATACAAAATAAAGTGCAAATGTTCTCACGCCATGAGCAAATGTCACATCATCCGTTACTTTCCATCGTCAAATACCAAAGCAATCCCAACATCCATTACCTCCCTTCATCACCTTACTTCAGGAAATGGGAATCCACCGCCCCCCCCCCCCAAAAAAAAAAAAAAAAAAAACTTATAGGTATATATTAAAATACTATCTGAATGGAACTCGGGGCTGACCGGGTTTCACTTTTAATTTCTTATTTTGTTTTTACCACCCTACAGGTTGGTTTTGTGAGTACTTATCCCCCCCCCCGGTCCTCAGATATTAATGTAACAATGCGCTTCGGAATGTGGAGGATCTAGCAACGGCGGAAGATTGAAATATTGCTATGACTCTTAAGTTCACAGTTAGGGAGCTAGAAATAGCAACAATAGATTTGGCAGCGATTACCATCCCCATAGGAATAATATGGCATTTTTCTAACTTATAGCAAACCCCAATTTGGAATTTCCACTTGAAATTCGACATTGCGACTCAGACAACAAACAGAAACACTCTGCGAAATCATGAAGCATTTATCACGATTCTCCGATGATTCATAACTGCCACAAACACCTTTTATTTTTACAGATTTATGTACGCTACAACGGAAATATAGCAATTGTCAATCCTGAATAGAGGCTGATACTCAGTGTTTTTTTTTTTTCAAACTCTTGCCACTAAATATTGTTCTTATGAAAATATCTACCGAATTTCACTCTCTTAAATTATTATCATCAAAAATTTGGAAGAAGATTCCTTGAGTATAACTTTTCATTGTGTGAATGTCATCGTATCAACTAAAATTTGCTCTAGATTAATTGAAAAAAATAAAACAATTACCCTTCTGATAGCTGAAGCCTGATAAGATCCTTATCAGCTTAACACTCGAAAGAGAAGATCCTCCAGGAAGTTGAAACCTCAGCAGAAAGACAACACCAGAAAAGAAACAAAGGTGAGACAGTTCTTATAGTTCAGAGGTCAATGACCCATCGATCAATCTATGAGAACTGTCAAGGCGTCAACTACGCAGTCTCAAAGGATCTCTAAGTTGCTGCTCACATGAGACCACGGGTGTTAACCATTTTAAACTATTATCAAATTACTGTCACATAAAGACAATTGGGATCCTTCATAAGAAGAGTCAAATATTCCTCGTACTGCCATAAATGATAGATTCTGCACTCCAGCAATCTTCATTTCTGTTAATATCACATAAAATTCCCAAAAGTTTCACAAAATTTTCTCTTTCACTAAATACAACTGTCCTGTGGGGAAAAGATGATGAAAGACAATCTTCCCAAACACATTTTTCATTCCTTGGTTTTCAACCTACCTTTTTTTGCCACATTTCAGAATGCGTTTATCTATTATCATCGATCACAAGAGAATCTCCGCTTCTAAAACTGAGTAATTATTTCTTTTTTAAGACGGAGGAAGAAGCTATCATTGTTTAATATTTAGAAGAGTTTGGAGATTTCGTTTTCAAAATGCTTTCGTGATTAAAATCTTTTTAACACAACACTCCGAATGTATTTTGTTCTATTAGTAAATCCAACGGCTTAATTAGGTGACGATATGCACAAAACAGAAGCGAAAGGACATCAAAAAAGGCAAGAGATATCGCTGTGAAACGAAACAATACGTTTATGAAATTAAACCACCAGTAGCTTCGACAAACACTCTCTGTACCAGAGAGACCGCAGCAAATTGGCTTGTTGCTTTAAGTCCGGATGATCCAAGCACGTCACTGACGTCACCGCCAGCAGCTCGGCGTGCAAATGTCGTCTTGGTTATAATTATTTCCTATTCAAAGCATCTAGGATGTACGTACCTTTCTTCAACACTCTGAAGCCGTGTCAGCTTTTTTGTTTAGCTGTTCCCAACGGAGGGCTTTCTTCAGTTCATCACCGAGTTGATATCCCCTCTCTTCCCTCCCTCCCTGAAGGACCGGGATTGAGATGGAGGGAAGTAGAGGGGGGGGAAAGCAACGTCAGTTTCGAAAAGTGTTCTGAGGAAGAGAGAGAAGAGGGGGGGGGGGGGGAGATGGAAGATGCAAAAAAGGGACTCCAGTGAAGAAAAGTAACGACATCTGAGGGAGTAAATTGCGTCTCTTCCTGCTGTGTTACTGCTAGAGACTGGCAAGCCTCTATGAGTCGACCCTTCCGCAGCCACCATCCTGGGCAGCATGACGTCAGGCTGCCATATGGAACACGCGACGTGACGGACGATGGTGTCTTCTCCCACTTAAGTTGAGGAATTTTTTTTCTCTCTCTCTTTTGCTGGTTGTTGTAATGTCTATCTTTTGCAAGCATACATGCACACGAACAACACTTTCCCGTGCCGTGATCCGTTCCATTTATTTTTATGTTAAAGTGAAATGTAAAGCATTCGTTCCCTATTAAACGGATGCCCTATAAAGCGGGCATTACACTGAACAGACACTTCCACTAAAGAGACTTCTTTGACTTCTTCGTGAAACTTTGCATATTTAATGATTATTTGAAAGTCTTGCTAAGCCTTGAAAAGTAGCCCAAGATCGATAAAATTTATTAAAATTTCCTCTAACGTAAAAAATACACATAGAGTCGCTCAAAAAAAGTATCCAAACACCATGGTTGATTACAGAATTCAGAAAAAAATATCTGGCAACGATTTTTTTTAGAAATTAGTGATCTGGCAACCTTCGTGTCACGTGATTACAGAATTCAGGAAAAATAAACGGTAACTGGAGCGTGTACAGTTGCTGTACACGCTCCAGTTACCGTTCACAGCAAACTGGATCGTGTGCAGTAACTGCACACGCTCCAGTTTGCTGTGAACGGTAAATGCACACGCTCAATATTTCCGTGAGTGAGCCCACACGATCCAGGTCTTTGTGAGCTCACACTATCCAATGTCCTGTGAACATTAACTGCAACCGCTCCAGTTTGCTGTGAACGGTAACTGCACACGCTCCATATTCATTGCATTATATATTCATACGCATTATATGTATTAAAAAATATCCAAACACTATGGTTGATTAGAGAATTCAGAAAAAATATTTGGCAACGATTTTTCACAGCAGACTGGAGCGTGTGCAGTAACTGCACACGCTCCAGTTTGCTGTGAACGGTAACTGGAACGTGTACAGTTGCTGTACACGCTCCAGATATTTTTTCTGAATTCTGTAATCAAGCATAGTGTTCGGATACTTTTTTGAGCGACTGTACGTAACCCGCATTAGTGTCCCCTTCACTGATATGTTTTCGTTCGCACGTTGAGTAAATCTTTTCAGCAACTTCACCGGTCAACATCATTAAATTCTGCTTATTCTTTTTCCTTCATCGCAATCTAGCTTTTTCAATACCATATCTTTGCTCTTTAAAATGGTTGACAGAGTACTGCTAAGAATTTCGAATTATGCGGTAATATCTTTATTCTTTACTCTAAACAGCTGTGACCAAAGGATATGGAAACCATGGGATGAGAGGGATTGTTTTACCTGTGAACGGCACTTTTTTGCACACCATGGGCTAAATGGCCAGGTCATAAGGACCCCGAAGGCTCAGAGAAGGTTGGGCCTTTGGAAACGCTGTTGAGAGACAGATAGTAGTCTGCCGTCAAGGCCATCCAGCGTGTTCTTTAACGTGTACTGGCTATGGTTCTCCTATACACGGGACCACGGCTTAACGCCCCATCCGACGGTCGGCGGTCTTTCCAAGTCCTTCGGTGTCCCCTACTGAACGTGGTCAGGGCGGGGCTGTTGATTACGAGCCTGGCGCGCTACCGACTGAGCCCCCATCCCGACCCCCCACAACCCCGGAACACTTTAGTTGTTAGCACACATATACCTGAGATGTACTAAACATGAAAAAACTTTGCTCTAACTTCTATGAGCTTCGGCACATTACACACCTTTTTCTGTTGCGAGCATCACCGGTTCAAAGAGGGGCGGGGGTGGCTCAGTCGGTAGCGCGCCAGACTCGTAATCTGTAGTTCCCAGGTTCGAGTCCCAACTGGGTCAGCGTTGAGACTTATCTCCGCGAAATTTCCCGCCCTGCCCATGGTCAGTAGGGGACACCGAAGGGCTTGGATAAGGTCGCCGTCCGTCGGATGGGACGTTGAGCCGTGGCTCCGTGTGTGGGAGAGCCATACCCTGTGCACGTAAAAGAACACGCTGGATGGCCTTGACGGGAGGCTACCATCTGTCTCCCAACAGCTGTTCCAGTGGGTCCCCTCCCCCAACCTTCTCTGAGCCTTCGGGGTACTTGTGACCTGGCCATTTAGCCCATGGTGTGCAAAAAAGTGCCGCTCAGAGGTAAAACAACCCAACCCTTCATTCACCATTCCTTGGTTATTTGATCTCGTTCATCCACTCTTTACTGAGCCTTGTCCACCAGATTTAGTTAATCCGCTCGTTCCTGAGCCTTGTCCATCACTTTTAGGTAATCCACTCTTTCTTGAGCTTTGTTTAGTAAAAGTATTTAACGTCAAAAATTCTCAGATAAATGCAATACGACGAAGGCGACATCAGTCGCCTTTCAGAAGCATCTTGAAGAAATAGAGAAATTGAGCTTGGTTTGGTCATCTTGTCATCATGGGGAATGAAAGAGGGGAAAATATGATCAGGCACAGTGTTCGTAGAAAATAAGGAAAAAGAAGAAGGCCAATATCGAGCAGTGGACGATATCGAACAGAATGTTATTAAAACTGGGCTGCAGTGGACGATATCGAACAGGATGTTACTAAAACTCGGCTGCAGTGGACGATACCGAACAGGATGTTATTAAAACTGGGCATTAGTGGAGGATACCGAACAGGATGTTATTAAACTGGGCTGCAGTGGACGATACCGAACAGAATGTTATTAAAACTGGGCTGCAGTGAACGATACCGAACAGAATGTTATTAAAACTGGGCTGCTGCAATGGACGATTTCGAACAGAATGTTATTAAAACTGGCTGCAGTGGACGATACCGAAAAGAATGTTATTAAAACTGGGCTGCAGTGGACGATACCGAACAGAACGTTATTAAAACTGGGCTGCAGTGGACGATACCGAACAGAATGTTATTAAAACTGGCTGCAGTGGACGATACCGAACAGAATGTTATTAAAACTGGCTGCAGTGGACGATACCGAACGGAATGTTATTAAAACTGGGCTGCTGCAGTGGACGATATCGAACGGAACGTTATTAAAACTGGGCTGCAGTGGACGATATCGAACGGAACGTTATTAAAACTGGGCTGCAGTGGACGATATCGAACGGAACGTTATTAAAACTGGGCTGCAGTGAACGATATCGAACGGAACGTTATTAAAACTGGGCTGCAGTGGACGATATCGAACGGAACGTTATTAGAACTGGGCTGCAGTGGACGATATCGAACGGAACGTTATTAGAACTGGGCTGCAGTGGACGATATCGAACGGAACGTTATTAGAACTGGGCTGCAGTGACGATATCGAACGGAACGTTATTAGAACTGGGCTGCAGTGGACGATATCGAACGGAACGTTATTAGAACTGGGCTGCAGTGGACGATAACGAACGGAACGTTATTAGAACTGGGCTGCAGTGGACGATATCGAACGGAACGTTATTAAAACTGGGCTGCAGTGGACGATATCGAACGGAACGTTATTAAAACTGGGCTGCAGTGGACGATATCGAACGGAACGTTAGTAGAACTGGGCTGCAGTGGACGATATCGAACGGAACGTTATTAGAACTGGGCTGCAGTGGACGATATCGAACGGAACGTTATTAGAACTGGGCTGCAGTGGACGATATCGAACGGAACGTTATTAGAACTGAGCTGCAGTGGACGATATCGAACGGAACGTTATTAGAACTGGGCTGCAGTGGACGATATCGAACGGAACGTTATTAGAACTGGGCTGCAGTGGACGATATCGAACGGAACGTTATTAGAACTGGGCTGCAGTGGACGATATCGAACGGAACGTTATTAGAACTGGGCTGCAGTGGACGATATCGAACGGAACGTTATTAAAACTGGGCTGCAGTGGACGATATCGAACGGAATGTTGTTAAAACTGGGCTGCAGTGGACGATACCGAACGGAACGTTGTTAAAACCTGGGCTGCAGTGGACGATATCGAACGGAACGTTGTTAAAACTGGGCTGCAGTGGACGATTTCGCGGAACGTTGGTAAAACTGGGCTGCAGTGGACGATTTCGAACGGAACGTTGTTAAAACTGGGCTGCAGTGGACGATTTCGAACGGAACGTTGTTAAAACTGGGCTGCAGTGGACGATTTCGAACGGAACGTTGTTAAAACTGGGCTGCAGTGGACGATTTCGAACGGAACGTTGTTAAAACTGGGCTGCAGTGGACGATATCGGACAGAACGTTGTTAAAACTGGGCTGCAGTGGACGATAACGGACAGAACGTTGTTAAAACTGGGCTGCAGTGGACGATATCGGACAGAACGTTGTTAAAACTGGGCTGCAGTGGACGATATCGGACAGAACGTTGTTAAAACTGGGCTGCAGTGGACGATTTCGAACGGAACGTTGTTAAAACTGGGCTGCAGTGGACGATTTCGAACGGAACGTTGTTAAAACTGGGCTGCAGTGGACGATTTCGAACGGAACGTTGTTAAAACTGGGCTGCAGTGGACGATTTCGAACGGAACGTTGTTAAAACTGGGCTGCAGTGGACGATATCGGACAGAACGTTGTTAAAACTGGGCTGCAGTGGACGATAACGGACAGAACGTTGTTAAAACTGGGCTGCAGTGGACGATATCGGACAGAACGTTGTTAAAACTGGGCTGCAGTGGACGATATCGGACAGAACGTTGTTAAAACTGGGCTGCAGTGGACGATTTCGAACGGAACGTTGTTAAAACTGGGCTGCAGTGGACGAATATCGGACAGAACGTTGTTAAAACTGGGCTGCAGTGGACGATATCGGACAGAACGTTGTTAAAACTGGGCTGCAGTGGACGATATCGAACAGAACGTTGTTAAAACTGGGCTGCAGTGGACGATATCGGACAGAACGTTGTTAAAACTGGGCTGCAGTGGGCGATATCGGACAGAACGTTGTTAAAACTGGGCTGCAGTTGACGATACAGAACAGAACGTTATTAAAACTGGGCTGCAGTGGACGATACCGAACAGAACGTTATTAAAATTGGGCTGCAGTCGACGATACCGAACAGAACGTTATTAAAACCGGGCTGCAGTCGACGATACCGAACAGAACGTTATTAAAACTGGGCTGCAGTTGACGATACAGAACGTTATTAAAACTGGGCTGCAGTGAACGATACCGAACACAACGTTATTAAAACTGGGCTGCAGTGTACGATACCGAACAGAACGTTATTAAAACTGGGCTGCAGTGGACGATACCGAACAGAACGTTATTAAAATTGGGCTGCAGTCGACGATACCGAACAGAACGTTATTAAAACTGGGCTGCAGTGGACGATACCGAACAGAACGTTATTAAAACTGGGCTGCAGTGGACGATACCGAACAGAACGTTATTAAAACTGGGCTGCAGTTGACGATACTGAACAGAACGTTATTAAAACTGGGCTGCAGTGAACGATACCGAAAAGAACGTTATTAAAACTGGGCTGCAGTGTACGATACCGAACAGAACGTTATTAAAACTGCGCTGCAGTGGACGATACCGAACAGGACGTTATTAAAACTGGGCAGCACTGGACGATACCGAACAGAACGTTATTAAAACTGGGCTGCACTGGACGATGTCGAAGAGAACGTTATTAAAACTGGGCTGCAGTGGACGATGTCAAACAGAACGTTATTAAAACTGGGCTGCAGTGGACGATGTCGAACAGAACGTTATTAAAACTGGGCTGCAGTGGACGATGTCGAACAGAACGTTATTAAAACTGGGCTGCAGTGGACGATGTCGAACAGAACGTTATTAAAACTAGGCTGCAGTGGACGATTTCGAACAGAACGTTATTAAAACTGGGCTGCAGTGGACGATATCGAACAGAACGTTATTAAAACTAGGCTGCAGTGGACGATATCGAACAGAATGTTATTAAAACTTATTAAACAGAATGTTATTAAAACTGGGCGGGGATATCGTCCACTGCAACCCAGTCTTTATAGCAGAACGTTATTAAAACTGGGCTGCAGTGGACGATGTCGAACAGAACGTTATTAAAACTGGGCTGCAGTGGACGATGTCGAACAGAACGTTATTTAAACTAGGCTGCAGTGGACGATTTCGAACAGAACGTTATTAAAACTGGGCTGCAGTGGACGATGTCGAACAGAACGTTATTAAAACTGGGCTGCACTGGACGATACCGAACAGAACGTTATTAAAACTGGGCTGCAGTGGACGATGTCGAACAGAACGTTATTAAAACTGGGCTGCAGTGGACGATGTCGAACAGAACGTTATTAAAACTGGGTTGCAGTGGACGATGTCGAACAGAACATTATTAAAACTGGGCTGCAGTGGACGATATCGAACAGAACGTTATTAAAACTGGGCTGCAGTGGACGATATCGAACAGAATGTTATTAAAACTTATTAAACAGAATGTTATTAAAACTGGGCGGGGATATCGTCCACTGCAACCCAGTTTTTATAGCAGAATGTTATTAAAACTAAGTTGCAGTGGACGATATCGAACAGAATGTTATTAAAACTGGGCTGCAGTGGACGATATCGAACAGAATGTTATTAAAATTGGGCTGCAGTGGACGATTTCGAACAGAACGTTATTAAAACTGGGCTGCAGTGGACGATTTCGAACCGAACGTTATTAAAACTGGGCTGCAGTGGACGATGTCGAACAGAACGTTATTAAAACTGGGTTGCAGTGGACGATGTCGAACAGAACGTTATTAAAACTGGGCTGCAGTGGACGATTTCGAACAGAACGTTATTAAAACTGGGCTGCAGTGGGCGATATCGAACAGAATGTTATTAAAACTTGTTAAACAGAATGTTATTAAAACTGGGCGGGGATATCGTCCACTGCAACCCAGTTTTTATAGCAGAATGTTATTAAAACTGGGTTGCAGTGTACGATACCGAACAGAACGTTATTAAAACTGGGCTCCACTGGACGATACAGAACGTTATTAAAACTGGGCTGCACTGGACGATACAGAACAGAACGTTATTAAAACTGGGCTGCAGTGGACGATGTCGAACAGAACGTTATTAAAACTGGGTTGCAGTGGACGATGTCGAACAGAACGTTATTAAAACTGGGCTGCAGTGGGCGATATCGAACAGAACGTTATTAAAACTGGGCTGCAGTGGGCGATATCGAACAGAATGTTATTAAAACTTATTAAACAGAATGTTATTAAAACTGGGCGGGGATATCGTCCACTGCAACCCGGTTTTTATAGCAGAATGTTATTAAAACTAAGTTGCAATGGACGATATCGAACCGAATGTTGTTAAAACTGGGCTGCACTGGACGATACCGAACAGAACGTTATTAAAACTGGGCTGCACTGGACGATACCGAACAGAACGTTATTAAAACTGGGCTGCAGTGGACGATGTCGAACAGAACGTTATTAAAACTGGGCTGCAGTGGGCGATGTCGAACCGAACGTTATTAAAACTGGGCTGCAGTGGACGATTTCGAACAGAACGTTATTAAAACTGGGCTGCAGTGGACGATATCGAACAGAACGTTATTAAAACTGGGCTGCAGTGGACGATATCGAACAGAATGTTATTAAAACTTATTAAACAGAATGTTATTAAAACTGGGCTGGATATCGTCCACTGCAACCCAGTTTTTATAGCAGAATGTTATTAAAACTGGGTTGCAGTGGACGATACCGAACAGAACGTTATTAAAACTGGGCTGCACTGGACGATACCGAACAGAATGTTATTAAAACTGGGCTGCAGTGGACGATATCGAACAGAATGTTATTAAAATTGGGCTACAGTGGACGATTTCGAACAGAACGTTATTAAAACTGGGCTGCAGTGACCGATATCGAACCGAACGTTATTAAAACTGGGCTGCAGTGGACGATATCCAACAGAATCTTATTAAAACTGGGCGGGGATATCGTCCACTGCAACCCAGTTTTTACAGCAGAATGTTATTAAAACTGAGTTGCAGTGGACGATATCGAACAGAATGTTATTAAAACTGGGCTGCAGTGGACGATATCGAACAGAATGTTATTAAAATTGGGCTGCAGTGACGATTTCGAACAGAATGTTATTAAAACTGGGCTGCAGTGGACGATATCGAACAGAACGTTATTAAAACTGGGCTGCAGTGGACGATATCCAACAGAATCTTATTAAAACTGGGAGGGGATATCGTCCACTGCAACCCAGTTTTTATAGCAGAATGTTATTAAAACTGGGTTGCAGTGGACGATATCGAACAGAATGTTATTAAAACTGGGCTGCAGTGGACGATATCGAACAGAATGTTATTAAAACTGGGCTGCAGTGGACGATTTCAAACAGAACGTTATTAAAACTGGGCTGCAGTGGACGATATCGAACAGAATGTTATTAAAACTGGGCTGCAGTGGACGATTTCGAACAGAACGTTATTAAAACTGGGCTGCACTGGACGATACCGAACAGAACGTTATTAAAACTGGGCTGCAGTGGACGATGTCGAACAGAACGTTATTAAAACTGGGCTGCAGTGGACGATGTCGAACAGAATGTTATTAAAATTGGTCTGCAGTGGACGATTTCGAACAGAATGTTATTAAAACTGGGCTGCAGTGGACGATACCGTACTGAATGTTATTAAAATTGGGCTGCAGTGGACGATTTCGAACAGAATGTTATTAAAACTGGGCTGCAGTGTACGATATCGAACAGAACGTTATTAAAATTGGGCTGCAGTGGACGATTTCGAACAGAATGTTATTAAAAGTTATTAAACAAATGTTATTAAAACTGGGCGGGGATATCGTCCACTGCAACCCAGTTTTTATAGCAGAATGTTTTTAAAACTGGGTTGTAGTGGACGATATCGAACAGAATGTTATTAAAACTGGGCTGCAGTGGACGAGATCGAACAGAATGTTATTAAAACTGGGCTGCAGTGGACGATATCGAACAGAATGTTATTAAAACTGGGCTGCATTGGCCAAAAGCAGCAGGATAGATGAGGTTGATAAACGAAACTGCACAGTCTTGTTTGACCTCATGTAGTAAATAGTTGCTTTAGAGTTATATATGTGTATTAATAACATTATGGAACAGATACTGCAGTCTGAAGTTTCCTTCAAAAGACAGAACGTCTCCCGTTGTTTCTGCAGCATTCTCATTTCAAAGAATGTTTGTCTTCACTAATGGATTTTTGTTTTTTCAGGAAAGCCTTCTTGTCTTGTTATCATCCCAAATATGATCTAGCTCTAAATTACAGAGAATTCGAACTTCATCTACATCAAATTGGTCTCTCTTCGTTTCAGGAGAAGATAATTTCATTCTGATGTCATCCAACTAGTCCTGACCACCCGAACAGTGCTCGTTGAAAACAACTTCTAATGGCGTCCCTCCTAACCGACGTGCAAAAAGCGACTTCTTTGTGTAAGTGAACTTCGCGAAAGAATTAAAGCTCTCTTCTGGCTGTAGTGGACGAACTGGAGGCAGCTGAATTAGCTAGTCTTGTCTGAAACTGCGAGGGTTCCGCCATTGGGGGACCTCCTGGGACGCTGCGTAAGATTCGTACGAGATTGAAAGGAACGCTAGAGGGGAAAAAAATAAGTAGAATTGCGGTTAATTAAGATATTCAGGCGAGGGTCTTCGTCGACGAAATTAGCCCGAAGCTATTGAAAAGGAAATGTGAAATGGATGCTTATAATTTCCCAGCTTCTTTTGGAAAGCATAAAATGCGTTGTTGACAAGGATAAAATAAGTTTGCTTTTTTTCTTTCTGTATTATTTTCTTCATCATCTCAAAATGGCGTTTTGAGGATAAAGAAGAGGTTGATGTCTGTATGTTTAATTTTCAGAGAGGAAAAAAAAAAAAAAAAATTAAACTTCGTTATAATGCAGAGAACAGATGCTGCGTTGGAATAGAAATACGAAAATGGCTATTTCGAATATTTGAACGTGCAATTAACTTCCTTCAGTTTTGGCTACGAAAAGATGCAAGGATTACACGTTGATGAAGTCGCAGACTTAGGGCGACATGCACGTGGAAGAAATGTCGAAAGATGCAAATATTTGCTTTGTAATTCTTTAATCTGTTTCTTTGTCCTTGTAATGCCTGAATGCGTGCATTCCAACATTACTTTGTGTGCCTGTTTTCCAACTGCGTGCGAGCTATAAATAACAGAAGAAGAGCGTTGAGAACTGTGGCTATTTCTTTTTGGATTCTTGTACGTGGAGTCCTTCGAGAATATGATGAAAATGAGTACTAAGTTTTGAAAAGAGAACTGTATTCGTTTTTTTTCTTCAGTGAAGGAACGCTTAAAAATAATAGCAGTTAGGAAGCTAGCAACTGTTTCAACGAGAACCTCACCCCTGTCTTAGTGAGGGAATGTCCTTGTATGAGAAGACATATTGAAGTTAGGAATATCTTCTACGATTCTTTTATCCTCTATGTAGCAAGTGGGTTGGGTTGTTTTACCTCTGAGCGGCAATTTTTAGCACACCATGGGCTGAATGGCCAGGTCACAAGGACCCCGAAGGCTCAGAGAAGGTTGGGGGAGGGGACCCACTGGAACAGCTGTTGGGAGACAGATGGTAGCCTCCCGTCAAGGCCATCCAGCGTGTTCTTTAATATGCACAGGGTATGCTGAATGGCCAGGTCACAAGGACCCCGAAGGCTCAGAGAAGGTTGGGAAAGGGGACCCACTGGAACAGCTGTTTGGAGACAGATGGTAGCCTCCCGTCAAGGCCATCCAGCGTGTTCTTTAATATGCACAGGGTATGCTGAATGGCCAGGTCACAAGGACCCCGAAGGCTCAGAGAAGGTTGGGGGAGGGGACCCACTGGAACAGCTGTTGGGAGACAGATGGTAGCCTCCCGTCAAGGCCATACAGCGTGTTCTTTAATATGCACAGGGTATGCTGAATGGCCAGGTCACAAGGACCCCGAAGGCTCAGAGAAGGTTGGGGGAGGGGACCCACTGGAACAGCTGTTGGGAGACAGATGGTAGCCTCCTGTCAAGACCATCCAGCGTGTTCTTTAACGTGCATAGGGTATGGCTCTCCCGCACACGGAGCCACGGCTTAACGTCCCATCCGACGGACGGTGGCCTTTTCAAGCCCATATGTGTCCCCTACTGACTGTGGGCAGGGCGGGGAATTTTGCGGAGATAAATCTCAATGCTGACCCAGCTGGGACTCGAACCTGGGAACTACAGATTACGAGACTGGCGCGCTACCGACTGAGCCACCCCCGCCCCTTTCGACAAGTGAAATCAAAAGTAAGACTACGCGAAGAATCACATTGCTAAATGATTACAAGAAGTGGAGACATAAACTTCACTCATGTCCCCAAGTGGACGATCTTTTTTTTTTTGAGGAAAAGAGATAATTTAAAGAAAAAGTTTGCTGGATGATGTCCACCAATTGAGATGACCAAGATACGAAAGAACGACTGATATTAAGAGACGAACCTACAAATCGGATGCACAAAGACGAATGTCTGTCTGTCCGTTTATTCACTCAGACCTTTAAAGAGATGAAACAACCAAATTTTGAATGAACTTTCCTTTCACCCAGGGAAATATTATAGGCTATGTACAGTCGCTCCAAAAAATATCCGAACACTGTGGTTGATTACAGAATTCAGAAAAAAATATCTGGCAACGATTTTTTTAGAAATTAGTGATCTGGCAACCTTCGTGTCACGTGATTACAGAATTCAGGAAAAATATCTGGAGCGTGTGCAGCAACTGTACACGCTCCAGTTACCGTTCACAGCAAACTGGAGCGTGTGCAGTAACTGCAAACGCTCAATATTTCCGTGAGTGAGCCCACACGATCCAGGTCTTTGTGAGCTCACACGATCCAATGTGCTGTGAACATTAACCGCAACCGCTCCAGTTTGCTGTGAATGGTAACTGCACACGCTCAATATTTCCGTGAGTGAGCCCACACGATCCAGGTCTTTGTGAGCTCACACGATCCAATGTGCTGTGAACATTAACCGCAACCGCTCCAGTTTGCTGTGAATGGTAACTGCACACGCTCAATATTTCCGTGAGTGAGCCCACACGATCCAGGTCTTTGTGTGCTCACACGATCCAATGTGCTGTGAACATTAACCGCAACCGCTCCAGTTTGCTGTGAACGGTAACTGCACACGCTCAATATTTCCGTGAGTGAGCCCACACGATCTAGTATCAAAATGATATGACCACCTACAGTCGCTCCAAAAAATATCCGAACACTATGGTTGATTACAGAATTCAGAAAAAATATCTGGCAACGATTTTTTTTAGAAGTTAGTGATCTCGCAACCTTCGTGTCACGTGACACGAAGGCTGCCAGATCACTAATTTCTAAAAAAAATCGTTGCCAGATATTTTTTCTGAATTCTGTAATCAACCACAGTGTTCGGGTACTTTTTTGAGCGACTGTACACCATTTTTCACGATATGCCAACTAGAAGTATAGAGACAATTTCAATACCAAAAGATGGTATTTTCCAAGAAACATTTGAAAACCCTTGTTCTACGGGAAACAGATGATATTAAACGGTCTGTTCTCTTGCGATTAAAGACACGGGATTTGACATTCTCCTAATACAGCTCTCGCTACTCCTTGAACGCTGCTACGAAGGATGGGGAAGAAGAAAGAGCATCCGCTGCAGCAGGTAGGAGTAACAAGTGAACGTATTGATCTCGCTTTATCCAACAGGTTGTCTGACAGCTCTCATCGCCAAGGAGAGGAAGAGTAGCAGTTTCTCGTGATCAGGAGTGGCGGTGGAGGAAAGATGTCTGCGGTCTCTCAGAATCGGATACTTTGCCTCGAAGGCTGAGTCGGAGAGGATGAGGATTAAAGAGATCCCCTGCTGGATGCCAGGGGATGCCGAGGATTCTCCCATCGCGGTTTCCTAAATCTGTCGATAAACATCTGTCCAAAAAGGGATGAAATATGAAACACGTGATGTTTGTAAAATAATGGTGGGGTTTCGAGAATCAATATGCAAGAATATAATACACACTTTCAAGAAAGGAATATTTTAATTGAAGGCGTACAGTCGCTCAAAAAAATATCCGAACACTATGGTTGATTACAGAATTCATGTAAAATATTTGGCAACGATTTTTTTTTAAATTAGTGATCTGGCAACCTTCGTGTCACGTGACACGAAGGTTGCCAGATCACTAATTTAAAAAAAAAATCGTTGCCAAATATTTTACCTGAATTCTGTAATCAACCATAGTGTTCGGATATTTATTTGAGCGACTGTACTCATGAAACGGAGCACAAAAGAAAACTGCAGAAGGGACACAAGCCGAAAAATGACCAAAAAAAGAAAAGACAGTTTTTAGCACGCGCAGTGAAAAGTTTTCCAATTCTTCTCCTCCATAAACTGACTTTAACAATTGGATTGGAAGAACGGTTGGGGTCGTTTTACATCTGAGCGCCATATTTTTTTTCGCACACAATGTGCTAAATGGCCAGGTCACAAGGACCCTAAGGACTCAAAAACGTTTGGGGAAAAAGGATCCGCTGGACAGCTACTACGAGACAGATGGAAGCCTCTAGGCCGTCCAGCATGCTCCTTAACGTGCACAGGGTATGAATCTCCCTCGCATGGCTTCAGGGATTTTACGTCCATCCGACGAACGGCGATCTCCCCTCTTTCCGACTAAGGGCAGGGTGGTGTTTAACGGAGAAAAATCTCAACCCTGGCTCAGGTGGGACTCGAACTTTGGAACTTCATATATTTGGAGAAATGCATTCAATTTGAATCGGAGTTCTTCTGGAGAGTAAGGAGTAGAAAATCCTCCAGAATACAAAACCGAATTTTAGTAGAATAAAGTGTTTGACGTTTTGGGTAGAATTAAGTATTATTTTAAAGCTTTATTGGAATGTTTTGTTCAATTCACATCATTTAATGCCGATAAGTATAATTTGCGTCGCATATCAAAAAACGATTAAATCCAGATAGATCAAACGCAGTGTTATTGGTCCATATATCATTTTCAAAATGCTATGTCCAAAAACAAAAAGAGGAGGGGGTGGCTCAGTCGGTAGCGCGCCAGGCTCGTAATCTGTAGTTCCCAGGTTCGAGTCCCAGCTGTGTCAGCGTTGAGATTTATCTTCGCAAAATTCCCCGCCCTGCCCACGGTCAGTAGGGGACACCGATGGGCTTGGAAAGGCCGCCGTCCGTCGGATGGGACGTTAAGCCGTGTCTCTCCGTGTGCGGGAGGGCCATACCCTCTGCACGTTAAAGAATACGCTGGATGACCTTGACGGGAGGATACCATCTGTCTCTCAACAGCTGTTCCAGTGGGTCCACTCCCCCAACCTTCTCTGAGCCTTCGGATTCCTTGTGACTCGGCCATTTAGCCCACGGTGTGCAAAAAAAGTGTCGCTCAGAGGTAAAACAACCCAATACAACCCAACCCCCATATACTGTATTACGAAAGCTATGCTCTTCGAATGAGTTTATATAAGTTCGAGATCTCTTCACGATTCTTCACGCTCTTTTGACCCTATTGTAAAAGATACAAAAAGACTTGAGGTCCCCATTATAAAACAATACACGTTCTGACAATTCCATGGAGATAGATGTTTTTTGGCGACACTAACTCAGAATTATTAACAAAATTACTGAGTCGAAAGCTTATATTTCCCGCTCAGTATAAACGAATTATAAGTTCCCTAACTGTTCCCGAGTTTACATTTGCGACCCAGAACCTGCGACCCAAAAGTGACGGTCAGAATGAAAAAAAAGTCCGAAAACAAACTCAGAAGATGAAAAGATCAGAAATGGTGGCGCATGGCTCTCCCATGTTTGCCTCGTTGTCGTCAGAAAAGAGACGAAATTTTCGTCAGGCTTAACGGATGATGATGGAGCTCGACTGGTGATGGAGAGGTCGGCGGAATTAGAGGATGAATACTGGGAGAGGATGGCGAAGAGAGCACGTGGAAACAGCCACACCTTCAGTCCACAACAGACCTGATCCTTAATGTACTACTACTTACTCGGCGTTGCTATATCACGTGCCAAGTATGTCAATACTGACGATGCAGGGAATTTTTTTTTTATTTGAGAAGGGATTTTTTCCCCCTCACGCTGTGGCTCGTGCTGCAACTTTGCTGAAAAAAAAATCACTCCAGTTGAAAAGAACTAGAAAATAAGCTCTGGCACAAATTTTCGAACCCTAAGTGGCCAGATGCAGTAGATGGAGCTCAGGACAGACTTGCTTGGAGAACTAAATTGCACGGTCTGGTTGGACCTCTGTAGTCTTTGGCTGCTTGAGGATGATGAATAAGCACGGGCTTGAATCATTTCGACAATTTTCAAGCCCAAACCTCAGAGAGGGAAAAAATTCTGGCACATCGAAAAATTTATACACGAAAAAAGGCATACCCCTAAACCATTTTTTAATTTTACATAATATAGTCCATTATAAGCTTTAAAATAACTAATTATTTGAAGGCGAAGTCGTTTTACCTCTGAGCGGCACTTTTTTGCACACCATGGGTTAAATGACCAGGTCACAAAGACCCCGAAGGCTAAGAGAAGGTTGGGGCAGGGTACACACTGAACAGCTGTTGGGAGACAGATGGTAGCCTCCCGTCAAGGCCATCCAGCGTGTTCTTTAACGTGCACAGGGTATGGCTCTCCCGCACACGGCGACACGGCTTAACGTCCCATCCGACGAACGGCGGCCTATTCCAAGTCCATCAGTGTCCTCTACTGACCGTGGGCAGGGCGAGGAATTTTGCGGAGATAAATCTCAACGCTGACCCAGCTGGGAATCGAACCTGGGAACTACAGTTTACGAGCCTGGCGAGCTACCGACTGAGCCACCCCCCATGCATTTTGGAAGGGCCCAATGATATTCATAGATTGGCCCACCTCGAGTGCTATCCTCAAAATGAATAAATTTGAGATATTAAAAGAAAATTGACGATAAAAATAACAATTCTTTAATAATAAAACAAATACAAGTATGCAACGAAAATATTTATAATTTCCCATTGGAGGTGACTTTGTGCTGGATTTTACAAGCCACCCGCCACCTCTCGAAGTTATTGAGCGCAGGTCCACCCGAAATATTTCCACAATTAATGAGCCCATGCCAGATTTGGAGCAAAACGTTCTCTGACATAGGGGTTCTCAACGTGGGGGATGCGGTAAAATTATTTTGGGTACGCCATGACAGCTCAAAAGTCGCTAGATCTACTGTAGTAAAAAATTCAGTGTTTTATTTTATTCCCATTGTTATAGTATAACTATAATTTTATCTATCTATACAAGGGGTACGCCAATTACATACACATTTCCAGGGGGTTCGTGAAGCATAAAAGGTTGAGAACCACTGATATATATGTTTTATTTTATTCCCATTGTTATACTATAACTATAGTTTTATCTATCTATACAAGGGGTACGCCAATTACATACACATTTCCAGGGGGTTCGTGAAGCATAAAAGGTTGAGAACCACTGATATATATGTTTTATTTTATTCCCATTGTTATACTATAACTATAGTTTTATCTATCTGTACAAGGGGTACGCCAGTTATATACACATTTCCAGGGGGTACGTGAAGCATAAAAGGTTGAGAACCACTGATATATATGTTTTATTTTATTCCCATTGTTATACTATAACTACAGTTTTATCTATCTATACAAGGGGTACGCCAGTTGCATACACATTTCCAGGGGGTACGTGAAGCATAAAAGGTTGAGAACCACTGATATATATGTTTTATTTTATTCCCATTGTTATACAATAACTATAGTATTATCTATCTATACAAGGGGTACGCCAGTTACATACACATTTCCAGGGGGTACGTGAAGCATAAAAGGTTGAGAACCACTGATATATATGTTTTATTTTATTCCCATTGTTATACTATAACTACAGTTTTATCTATCTATACAAGGGGTACGCCAGTTGCATACACATTTCCAGGGGGTACGTGAAGCATAAAAGGTTGAGAACCACTGATATATATGTTTTATTTTATTCCCATTGTTATACAATAACTATAGTATTATCTATCTATACAAGGGGTACGCCAGTTACATACACATTTCCAGGGGGTACGTGAAGCATAAAAGGTTGAGAACCACTGATATATATGTTTTATTTTATTCCCATGGTTATACTATAACTATAGTTTTATCTATCTATACAAGGGGTACGCTAGTTACATACACATTTCCAGGGGGTACATGAAGCATAAAAGGTTGAGAACCACTGATATATATGTTTTATTTTATTCCCATTGTTATACTATAACTATAATTTTATCTATCTATACAAGGGGTACGCCAATTACATACACATTTCCAGGGGGTTCGTGAAGCATAAAAGGTTGAGAACCACTGATATATATGTTTTATTTTATTCCCATTGTTATACTATAACTATAGTTTTATCTATCTGTACAAGGGGTACGCCAGTTATATACACATTTCCAGGGGGTACGTGAAGCATAAAAGGTTGAGAACCACTGATATATATGTTTTATTTTATTCCCATTGTTATACTATAACTACAGTTTTATCTATCTATACAAGGGGTACGCCAGTTGCATACACATTTCCAGGGGGTACGTGAAGCATAAAAGGTTGAGAACCACTGATATATATGTTTTATTTTATTCCCATTGTTATACTATAACTATAGTTTTATCTATATATACAAGGGGTACGCCAATTACATAGACATTTCCAGGGGGTACGTGAAGCATAAAAGGTTGAGAACCACTGATATATATGTTTTATTTTATTCCCATTGTTATACTATAACTATAGTTTTATCTATCTATATAAGGGGTACTCCAGTTGCATACACATTTCCAGGGGATACGTGAAGCATAAAAGGTTGAGAACCACTGATATATATGTTTTATTTTATTCCCATTGTTATGCTATAACTATAGTTTTATCTATCTATACAAGGGGTACGCCAGTTGCATACACATTTCCAGGGGGTATCTGAAGCATAAAAGGTTGAGAACCACAGATATATATGTTTTATTTTATTCCCATTGTTATACTATAACTATAGTTTTATCTATCTGTACAAGGGGTACGCCAGTTATATACACATTTCCAGGGGGTACGTGAAGCATAAAAGGTTGAGAACCACTGATATATATGTTTTATTTTATTCCCATTGTTATACAATAAATATAGTATTATCTATCTATACAAGGGGTACGCCAGTTACATACACATTTCCAGGGGGTACGTGAAGAATAAAAGGTTGAGAACCACTGATATATATGTTTTATTTTATTCCCATTGTTATACTATAACTACAGTTTTATCTATCTATACAAGGGGTACGCCAGTTACATGCTCATTTCCAGGTGGTACGTGAAGCATAAAAGGTTGAGAACCACTGCTCTAACACATCATAAGACATATATACAGAAATGCACGTCTCTAACCATTTATTTTATACCCTACCTGGGTATAAGAATACCCACCCTATCCCATACTTGGTCTAATGGTTAGCGTATCTAACTATTTAAACCAGCGGGCATGTCCTTGTATATGTGTTTGCATATTGAATGAGAATACAGTACGAGTCCAATAGAGCTTCAGTTATATCCTCCTTTTGTGTAGGGGAGTACAATTCTTGTTTTAAAAAAATTATGCTACTAGACTCATGATAAAATTAAGGTGTTAATGCTATTTGGAACGAAACATATTAGAAGTACAGTCGCTCAAAAAAGTATCCGAACACTATGGTTGATTACAGAATTTAGAAAAATATCTGGCAACGGTTTTTTTTAGAAATTAGTGATTTGGCAACATTCGTGTCACGTGACACGAAGGTTGCCAGATCACTAGTTTCTAAAAAATCGTTGCCAGATATTTTTTTCTGAATTTTGTAATCAAGCATAGTGTTCGGATATTTTATTGAGCGACTGTACTAGAAGGAACTGAAAGTTTCTCGGTAAGATCATTATAAATGCAAAGAGCCATTCATTTATTAAAGATAATACATTAAAAAACAAAAGACGCATTGTTGCTTATTTTTTAATCACTAAAGACTGATTAAAAGATTGAATATATTTAAAAATTTTAACATATTTTTATAAATTTATATGTTATAAATTTAAATATTCTAGCTTTTTTTTTTTACAATTACTAGAAATAATTGAAAATTAAATTATTCTGAGTCCGACCTTATCTCTATTGGTCACTTTTTTTTACTGACTATTAAAATTATTTTCCTAAATACATTTGTTTTGCTGGATGTAAAAAATAATAATTGCCATTAAATTGAGATGACATTAGTGGTGTTATCTCTGTAAACAAAAATCAAGCTCATGTAAAGATTCAGGGAACTACATCAGGGAAATTTTACTTGAGCAAGTCCGAAATAAAGTCTAACCAAAAAACTTTAAGGAATCTCAACAGCCAAGTTTTAGTGGAGAATGAATATTGAATTTTGGACAATATTTTAATATTTTAGATTTTTCCATGCATTACTGTTTAATAATTTCAAGTTTTCGTGATTATTTTTACACTTTATTTATTATTGATAAAATTCTCTGATTATCTTTAATTCATCAACGTAACTCTAAGCGTAATATTTAGCAACGTTTAGTTAAAAAATATTTTTTAAATTGCAGCGTTTTGTTACTCTGGAAATATCGAGAAATCGCGACACGTTGCTGCCATCTGGTGGACTTAATCCTAATTAATTATTTAAACAGAATTTTCTAGCAACAGAATATTCAAGCGAATTAAGGAGAAAAAAACTGTTTCAGAATATTATATCTGATGTCCAGGTGGAACGAATATTCTGGATATTTAGAATTTTGTTTCACAATAAAACTATAGTTTTGATAATGATGAATTTAAAATGGTTATTCTCATTTAATAATCAAATGATTTCGATGTTTAAATCGCGCATTATTTAAAGCAGTGCTTTGTTTTTTGTTAAAACAAGCAAGTTAATAAAAACAAACCTTTTGTCTTAAATCTGAGATGAAAGTAGCGAAAGTGAAGTAGTCAGTTAGAACTGGTTCCTAACCTTGAGTTTGCGGAAATTATCCATATCTGTCAGTTGAAATTGTTGAAATGAACGTTCAGATATTGCAGTTTGGCGAGTACTATTTACACAAAACTCTAGTTATATAGCACTTTGGAGCGTTAATGGCAGGACATTGATTTCTACGAGTCGACAAGAGATAATTTTTAAATCGGGTAAACGTCGTGTTACACAGTTTCTGAAACTAAAGGGACGATGGTTGAGTGAGTTGGATGTGCTACTAAGTTGTGCCAGAAGTTGAGATTTATCCTCGCTTCTCCCCTGTCCTCGGTGAGAAAGGATCTGGCAACCTTCGTGTCACGTGACACGAAGGTTGCCAGATCATTCATTTCTAAAAAAATCGTTGCCAGATATTTTTTCTGAATTCTGTATCAACCATAGTGTTTGGATATTTTTTTGAGCGACTGCAGGTGGTCATATTATTTTGATACTAGATCGTGTGGGCTCACTCACGGAAATATTGAGGGTGTGCAGTTACCGTTCACAACAAACTGGAGCGTGTGCAGTAACTGCACACGCTCCAGTTTGCTGTGAACGGTAACTGGAGCGTGTATAGTTGATGTACACGCTCCAGATATTTTTCCTGAATTCTGTAATCACGTGACACGAAGGTTGCCAGATCACTCATTTCTAAAAAAAACCGTTGCCAGATATTTTTTTCTGAATTCTGTAATCGACCACAGTGTTCGGATACTTTTTTGAGCGACTGTACTTTTAGGAACATGGTGGATGTCCATGACGAGAGAGGTTATCATCTGTCTCGTAACAGATGTGCAGTGGATTCCCCTTCCCCTAACCTCTAAGCTCTTGGGGTTCTTGTGACCTGGCTATTTAGTCACAGCATGCAAAAAAAATTGTTCTCAGAGGTAAGACAACAGCCCAACTTAAAACTAAAAACAATTAATAATTTTTCATATTGAAACGGAAAAAATGCTTTTTTATTATTATTGGTCTGTTGGTTGGTATTCAGGGCAGAGCTAAAGTAAAAAATGGAGATTATCATGATGGAATGAATTAGTTGAATTTTCGAAATCGACGGTGGAAGGATAGGATCGCAACAGTTTCAGAGACAGACATTGCGATCATGACAGTTTCAGAGACAGGCATTGCGATCATGACAGTTTCAGAGACAGGCATTGCGATCATGACAGTTTCAGAGGCAGGCATTGCGATCATGACAGTTTCAGAGACAGGCATTGCGATCATGACAGTTTCAGAGGCAGGCATTGCGATCATGACAGTTTCAGAGGCAGGCATTGCGATCATGACAGTTTCAGAGGCAGGCATTGCGATCTTGACGGTTTCAGAGACAGGCATTGCGATCTTGACGGTTTCAGAGACAGGCATTGCGATCTTGACGGTTTCAGAGACAGGCATTGCGATCTTGACGGTTTCAGAGACAGGCATTGCGATCATGACAGTTTCAGAGACAGGCATTGCGATCATGACAGTTTCACGATTTTGGTGATAGATATTGGGATTGTGACAGTTTCATAGATACTGGAGTCGTGACGATTTGGGGGATGGATATTGGGGTCGTGAGAGTATCTAACAGGAAGTGGGGTCATGAGAATTTTGAACAGATACTGGGGTCGCAACGGTTTCGGAGAAAATGGCAGTCGTGAATATTTCAAACAGATACTAGGTTCGAGAACGTTTAAGAAAACATATTGATGTCGTGAATGTTTCCGAAACAGATATTGGAGTCGTGAATGTTTCAGAAATAGATATTGAGTCATGAAAATTTCAGGGATAGGTACTAGGGTCGTGACGGTTTACGCAGATACTGGTGTCACTACGGTTTCAGAAACAGATATCTTTGTCGTGAAATCTCAGAGACCGATACTGGGATCATGATGGATTTAGAAACAGAAAATGGAGTTGTAAAGATTTCAGAGATAGATATTGGGGTTGTGATGCTGAAACCTTAAAAAGGATGCAAACCGTTTCATAGTCTGTTCTATACATAGTTCTATGTGTAGGGTGTTAAATGTTTACAGCTGTAAAAAAAAAATTTTCCTTAAAAACAATTGTTTCAAAATTTCTTATGTGGCTCTTGTTGCATAGTATTTATTAATGTTTGGCTTAAAAAGGATTTTGTTTATCTTTGCTAACGATTGAAAAAAGGAAACAATGAATTAGATGAAGGGGAAACATGATGAAAAGAAAACGGAAATGACGTATCGCTGTGGTGGAGAATGGATAGCTGTAATCTTACTTCCTTACTAATTTGACTAGTTGCATGGCAGTCCCCTCCCTCAATAAATAATGTGTAGTAATCCTATTAAAATTTCAGTGAGACTAAATAATTCTCTTTGCGTTATCCCTTAACTAATCCTATGATTTGTCGTAACTGGTAAAGTACAGTCGCTCAAAAAAGTATCCGAACACTATGGTTGATTACAGAATTCAGAAAAAATATCTGGCAACGATTTTTTTTAGAAATTAGTGATCTGGCAACCTCGTGTTACGTGACACGAAGGTTGCCAGATCACTATTTTCTAAAAAAATCGTTGCCAGATATTTTTTCTGAATTCTGTAATCAGCCATAGCGTTCGGATATTTTTTTGAGCGACTGTTTTGAGCGACTGTATGGTAGAATAGCTGTCCCATGGCCGAGTGGTTAGCGCGCTTGGCTACTGATCTAAGGGACCTGGGTTCGAGCCCGGGTAAGGCATGGATGTATGTGTCGTTTTTCTGCTGAGGTCCTGCCATCCTCTCAGACTTTCTACTATGGCATATAAACTGACAGGCTCCTGACAGATCTCTGTGGCAAGCAGCTGCTTGAGGGGGTATTTATTTTTTATTATTATTTATGGTAAAGTAGTGCTAAAGAATATCCAATTCGTCCCTTTCAGGTTATTGTGAGGAATTCGTCGTAAAGACAAGGGAATTAGCAAGTCTAGATAAATGGAAAAATAATAATCTGTCTCAGATGCTGCTTGCGATTTCACCTGCTTTGGCAAATTTTGAAATGAATGTTTTCGTTTAAGACTGGTACTGGTTTATTAGAAAGCAAATAGACACTTGCGTCAGATGAACCAGTGTTTGTTTGTGTTCTTTTGCGCAAGTTACTTTAATTATCTTGCGAGATGTGTGATAGATACTGGTAATGTATGAGAAAAAGCAAAGAATGGGCATTGAGAGCTTTATGATTCTGTGGAGAAACATGCGCATGCATGCATCTGAAGATTAAGCTACGTAATGACTTATGCAGTTTATCTCTAAGTTTGTATGGCAGTGAAACTTTAATAAGGAAACTTGAATCCCCGCAATCAGATTGTCTTTCATTCTAAATGCTTACGTAATATCTGAATCGATTAGGTAATTTACGTAAGAATTGATGAAAGAGTCGTTAGCGACTGTTGAGTAGTTGGGTTGGGTTGTTTTACCTCTGAGCGGCACTTTTTTGCACACCATGGGCTAAATGGCCAGGTCACATGGACCCCGAAGGCTCAGAGAAGGTTGGGGGAGGGGACCCACTGGAACAGCTGTTGGGAGACAAATGGTAGCCTCCCGTCAAGGCCATCCAGCGTGTTCTTTAGCGTGCACAGGGCATGGCTCTTCCGCACACGGGACCACGGCTTAACGTCCCATCCGACGGACGGCGGCCTTTCCAAGCCCATCGGTGTCCCCTACTGACCGTGGGCAGGGCGGGAAATTTTGCGGAGATAAATCTCAACGCTGACCCAGCTGGGACTCGAACCTGGGAACTACAGATTACGAGCTTGGCGCGCTACCGACTGAGCCACCCCCGCCCCCTGTTGAGTAGTATCTTGTGTAGGTAGAGACTTTGGTGAGCACATTTAGCGCTATAGATTTTAGTGAATAATGTGACTAATGTCTCAGAAAAAAGAGAAAGTCCAAGATTGTGCGTGTCTAAAACATCCAATGTGATCTCGTTGGGATTAGACAAGTACAGCAGAATTAACTCCGAAGTTTGTGTGGAGAATTAAACTTTACAGAACTCTATTCGTCTTTGGTAGTTAGGTTGCGTTGTTTTACCTCTGAGCGGCACTTTTTTGCACACCATGGGCTAAATGGCCAGGTCACAAAGACCCTGAAGGCTCAGAGAAGGTTGGGGGAGGAGCCCCACTGGAACAGCTGTTAGGAGACAGATTGTAGCCTCCCGTCAAGGCCATCCAGCGTGTTCTTTAATGTGCACGGGGTATGGCTCTCCCGCACACGGAGCCACGGCTTAACGTCTCATCTGACGGACGGCGGTCTTTACAAACCCATCGGTGTCCCCTACTGACCGTGGGCAGGGCGGGGAATTTTGCGGAAATAAGTCTCAACGCTGACCCAGTTGGAACTCGAACCTAGGAACTGCAGATTACGAGCCTGGCGCGCTACCGACTGAGTCACCCTCTCCCCTTCTTTGGTAGTTAAATGAATCATTTCTCAAACAGCGGGGTTCCACAATTTATGAGAGTATAAAGTGTGTAAGGAAGGCAGTCCTTCATCAGAAAGACAATGTAGAAAATTGGTATCCATGTCTTTTATTAGCAACGCTGTATGCTAACCGAGGTTGTATATATTTTCATTGTGTGAAGTATTTCAAACAATGAAAAAACACAATTTATAAGAGAAATTATCGTTTAGCTGTATAATATGTAAGTTCGAAGAGTGTGCTTCGTGTTCCCAAGCTATATTAAGTCATAACGAGTCCTAGAGCATCTGTACGTTGACGCATTTTATTGAATAATGATTAGTTGAGTCGATGCTATTAGGTTTGTAATTCCCGTGCAAGTACACGGTGCGGCGCAAAAACTTCCCTTTTTTGAAGGCGAATAAAAGAAAAATTTTCGCTGATAAACAAAATTTATTTTTTGATAGTGAAAGAACATAATTTCAAATTTCAAATCATGCTGTTTTAAACAAAATATCTTGAAGATGGTGGCCACCGTTCTCTATGCACTGATGCAACCGATTTCTGATGTTTCCCTCTACACGTTCCAACATGTCCAGCGGTATTCGGGCTATTTCCTGCCGAATAACATTCTTCAGCTGAAGCAGGTTTGTGGGGCGATGTTTAAAAACCTCTGCCTTGAGGTATCCCCATAAAAAAAAAATCACAGGGCGTTAGATCGGGCGAGCGTGCCGCCCACGTGATGTAACCTCGAATAGAGATGAGCCATCCGGGGAACATTGCCCTTAAAACTGTCATCGAAGCTCGGCTGTAATCAGTCATAGCGTTCGGATATTTTTTTGAGCGACTGTTTTGAGCGACTGTATGGTAGAATAGCTGTCCCATGGCCGAGTGGTTAGCGCGCTTCGCTACTGATCTAAGGGACCTGGGTTCGAGCCCCGGGTAAGGCATGGACGTATGTGTCGTTTTTCTGCTGAGGTCTTGCCATCCTCTCAGATCTTCTACTATGGCATATAAACTGATAGGCTCCTGCCAGACCTCTGTGGCAAGCAGCTGCTTGAGGGGGTATTGATTGATTTATTTTTTTTTATAGAATCAACATGACGAGCAGTTTTTATCCGCCGATAGTTAGGTGACTTTGGGGAAACTACCTTTCACCGTCGCAAGCCCCTTAGGTTACTTTCCCCTTATGTTGCCTCTGCGCACAAGATCGCTTTCAGCACAAAAGAACAGTAAGGGAATTCATCCTCCAGTGTAAGACTTTCATTCAGAAAAGGCTGATCATTTATTTTGCATCTGCCAAACGACTTAGTGTTGGGAAGCTCTTTCCTACCCCACTCTAACGTGGTTAATTTCATCAGAAATCCGTTCCGTCGTGCTATAATTATCGTGTGTCTCCAGGCAGAGATGAATATTGCGTATACGCATGCTAGTCTCTCTCTCTCTCTCTCGCATCCTAATTATCATAATTCCCCCTGGCAGTCGGATAGCTTTAGGAAGATCTCTCTACATCGTGAGATGATTTTTCATGTTCACAAAACAACGCTCACCTAGCACTTGAGGGGCGGGGATGGCTCAGTCGGTAGCGCGCCAGGCTCGTAATCTGTAGTTCCCAGGTTCGAGTCCCAGCTGGGTCAGCGTAACTCTAACGTGGTTAATTTCATCAGAAATTCGTTGCGTCGTGCTATAATTATCGTGTGTCTCCAGGCAGAGATGAATATTGCGTATACGCATGCTAGTCTCTCTCTCTCTCTCTCGCATCGTAATTATCATAATTCCCCCTGGCAGTCGGATAGCTTTAGGAAGATCTCTCTACGTCGTGAGATGATTTTTCATGTTCACAAAACAACGCTCACCTAGCACTTGAGGGGCGGGGATGGCTCAGTCGGTAGCGCGCCAGGCTGGTAATCTGTAGTTCCCAGGTTCGAGTACTAGCTGGGTCAGCGTTGAGATTTATCTCCGCAAAATTCCCCGCCCTTCCCACGGTCAGTAGGGGACACCGATGGGCTTGGAAAGGCCGCCGTCCGTCGGATGGGACGTTAAGCAGTGGCCCCGAGTGCGGGAGAGCCATACCCTGTGCACGTTAAAGAACACGCTGGATGGTCTTGACGGGAGGCTACCATCTGTCTCCCAATAGCTATTCCAGTGGGTCCCCTCCCCCAACCTTCTCCGAGCCTTCGGGGTCCATGTGACCTGGTCATTTAGCCCATTGTGTGCAAAAAAGTGCCGCTCAGTGGTAAAACAACCCAACCCTAGCACTTCAAATATCATATAAAGATTGTTTTAAGAGATAGTAGCGAAATTCCGCCCAAGAAAGTGCCCCGATAATCGTTCAAGAAATCAGTCATTGTCTAATACCTGAGGTCTTTTTCTCATCCCCGTGGAGGAATCATTTGATGAATGGAGTTTTCTTCTGGTAAATTATTTCCTCCGACAGAGTCTTTAGTATTGAGGAGCCGCATTTTACCCTCTGCCTCCTACGTACGAACCAGCTGGGTCAGCGTTGAGATTTATCTCCGCAAAATTCCCGCCCTGCCCACGGTCAGTAGGGGACACCGATGGGCTTGGAAAGGCCGCCGTCCGTCGGATGGGGACGTTAAGCCGTGGCGCAGTGTACGGGAGAGCCATACCCTCTGCACGTTAAAGAACACGCTGGATGGCCTTGACGGGAGGCTACCATCTGTCTCCCAACAGCTGTTCCAGTGGGTCCCCTCCCCCAACGTTCTCTGAGCTTTCGGGATCCATGTGACCTGGCCATTTAGTCCATGGTGTGCAAAAAAAGTGCCGCTCAGAGGTAAAACAACCCAACCCTACGTAAACGACACTATAATTATCACATATAGAGGTCTCCGTAAGTCTTCAGTAAAAGCATCTCCATCCTCGTTCTAAGATATAATAGCAAACTTCCATCCCAGAAAGCGACTTCCGAGAGTTGTATTATTGTTACCGCTAAAGTGCAGAAATCAGTTATTCTACAGATATAATAATATATTTTATTTCCATTCTCATTTACAGAAACATTACACACAAAAATTTACCATCAAATTTGGATGGAAAATATCAAAAGAAAATAATATAAAATTAAATTAAAAAAAAAACGATTAAAAATAAAAAACACACAAACATACATTTTACAAGTATTTCTGTGTAATCTAGGAGTTACAAAACAACTCTTACAGATTACAAAAACAAAATTCTACTGTAAACGAAAATCTTTGGCAATGGATAAAAAAAAGAAATTACATTAAAAGCGTCTTCAATATCTTCAGTATTTACCAAAAAAAGTTTGGTTTTTTTCTTAAAATTACAATCACTTTTTTCTTCTTTTATACTATTTGGTAAAGAATTATATAATTTTGGTGCAATAAAATTGAAATGCTTATGCATGATTTCTTTTTTTGATTTCACAACATGAAACATGTTTGTAGAACATCTGGTATCGTATGGGATGAACCGTTTTTCGATCCAATTGTTGCTTTTATGTAGATACAAAAGACTTCTATATAAATATAACTTTCTCAAGGGTAATATATTATTGCTTATGTAATGATAATTTACATTGCTAATATTGCTATTTGAAACTAGTTTTACAATTTTATTTTGCAATTTCACTAGAGGGAGTAGGTTTGATATATAATCTCCCCCCCCCCCCAACATGTGATTCCATGGCTTAAAATTGAGTGAACCCAAGCGAAATAAATTAAAATTAACAACTTCGTATGAGAACATGATTTAAGATAATATAACTTGTACAAAATAAATCTTAATTTTTTACACACTGTATCTACTTGTTTCTTCCATTTTAGATTTTGTTCAACATAAAATGCCTAGATATTTAACACATTCAACTTGTTCGATAGTTTTACATACACAACCATTTACCAAATTGGTATTGTGCAGATTAACTAGGTTGATCCGTTAACGTGCGGAAAATTGTTTCATTTCTCAAATTACCTAGGTAATCTGCAAATTACCTGGATAATCTGCACATTACCTACTAGGCACTCGTTAAAGTGAAAATAAGATCTTTGCTGGAACAACAGGAACGTTTCTGTACGCTTAAATTAACATAATGTTATTTATCTAGTGTCCGAGAGTAGAGTTGAAACCAGGGTCATCCCTCTGTCAACATGAATCAGTCGTCCGAATTATAAAAAAACGCCCCCAAAATGAGCAGGCCAAGTGAGAACGAATCATTTTAGTGATTCGTTATCAAGAATGAATCACTTTACCGATTCGTTCTCACTTGGCCTCCGCTCATCCGGGGCGTTTTTTATAATGCGGACGAGTGAATCACGTGACACGAAGATTCATATTCAAGAGATTCACCACTATGAGAGAAACAAACTTTTGAACTTTAACGATACGGAAGCCGTTAATGTGCACATTACCTAGGTAAAATGCGGAAAACTCTTGATTCCGCACGTTAACGGAGCAAATCAGTTAATCTGCAGATTAGCTAGGTAATGTGCACATTAACGGCTTTCGAGCTGTAGCGGTAACATTATTACCAAATCGATCTCCTTGCAGAAGATAGTAACAAATTATCGTAGTTATCATCGATTCAAGAAAAAACAGCGATGCACACAATTGATTCGCTCTTACCATCAACTGTCAGAGGGTCACCTTGTATTTGAAACCCAAATATCAATCACATTAACCGATTAAAATATCTGAAATGGAAACTTTTGATGTGAGGAGTTTGATGAGCTCCTTCAGTTCATCTTCCTTCTTTCTGATCCTCACTATAACAAAACGGAAAGCGAAATTTCATGAGGATCAGTCGTAACCAACTGTATGTCAGATAATAGTTTGTGATTGGATTGGATTGTTTTACCTCTGAGCGGCACTTTTTTGCACACTATGGGCTAAATGGCCAGGTCACATGGACCCCGAAGGCTCAGAGAAGGGTTGGGGGAGGGGACCCACTGGAACAGCTGTTCGGAGACAGATGGTAGCCTCCCGTCAAGGCCATCCAGCGTGTTCTTTAACGTTGGGTTGTTTTACCTCTGAGCGGCACTTTTTTGCACACCATGGGCTAAATGGCCAGATCACAAGGACCCCGAAGGCTCAGAGAAGGGTTGGGGGAGGGGACCCACTGGAACAGCTGTTCGGAGACAGATGGTAGCCTCCCGTCAAGGCCATCCAGCGTGTTCTTTAACGTTGGGTTGTTTTACCTCTGAGCGGCACTTTTTTTGCACACAATGGGCTAAAT
Organism: Ryuthela nishihirai; assembly: GCA_038380435.1. NCBI lineage: Eukaryota > Metazoa > Arthropoda > Arachnida > Araneae > Heptathelidae > Ryuthela > Ryuthela nishihirai. Next base: position 68,020,939 of record JAWZYU010000019.1, on the reverse strand, counting down.
GGCCAGGTCACAAGGACCCCGAAGGCTCAGAGAAGGTTGGGGGGAGGGGACCCACTGGAACAGCTGTTGGGAGACAGATGGTAGCCTCCCGTCAAGGCCATCCAGCGTGTTCTTTAACGTGCACAGGGTATGTCTCTCTCGCACTCGGGGCCACGGCTTCACGTCCCATCCGACGGACTTTCCAAGCCATCCGGCGGCCTTTCCAAGCCCATCGGTGTCCCCTATTGACCGTGGGCAGGGCGGGAAATTTTGCGGAGATAAATCTCAACGCTGACCCAGCTGGGACTCGAACCTGGGAACTACAGATTACTAGCCTGGCGCGCTACCGACTGAGCCACCCCAGCCCCATAATAGTTTGTGACTGTGGATTGTTATCAATTATAAATTTTAAAGATATTTAAATAATTAAGAATCCAAGCAACACTCAAAAAATATGCTAGTAAAACAATAAAACGTGAATTTCTAATTCTCTTACATTTTTTTCATGTTTATATAAGAAAACCTTGTCAGTCGTTGGTTTAATTATGCATTTTTAAATAAATAAGGTATTCTAATAATAATATATATATTATATATATATAATAAATAAATAAATATTCTCAACGTGGAAAAGTTTTCAGTAAACGCAGCCTTGAATCCCACATCCAATAACGGTCGTACAAATAGGTTAGATTCAAACGTGTTCATCGCGGTCTCACGTGGTCTACATGTTACCGTTGTGAAGGCACTATTTTTGCACACAATGGGCTAAATGCTCAGGTCACAAAGACCCCCAAAGGCTCAGAGAAGGTTGAGGAAAGGAGACCCACTGAACAGCGGATAGGAGACAGATGGTAGCCTCCTGCCAAAACCATCCACCATGTTCTTTAACGTGCACAAGGTAATGCCCTCCAGTACATAGAATCGCATGCTTTAAGTTCCATCTAACGGGCAATGGCCTTTCCAAGTCTCTCCTACTGATCAAGGGCACGGTGGGGTTTTGCGGAGATAAATCTCAACGCTGGCCCAGCTGGGACTCGAAGCTAGCAACGGTAAGCCAATACCCGCCCCAGTAATCACACGTAACATTTTGTCCTCTCAGTTCATACGTAATTTCAGATTACCTCGTGTTTTGATTTTTCCTTGGTCTTGCTCCTGGTTCTTTCCCTATGAAAATCTGTCATCAAAATATAAGCTGTTTTAATATCATTCAGAGTCCGTATCTTTATTCCAAATTTGGCAGGTTTACTAGAAATACGCTGTTTGAAAAAGCACGTGGCACAAAACCCAGAGAATTCATCTACCGTAAAATTTTTATCTCAATAGTACAATTTTGGAGATCTCTGCCCACTGCTTGTAAATTTCTCTCATTGGAACGAGCTCACCCCCACACTAAAAATAAAGAGAGAAGTTAGTAGTTGTTTTTGTGTGAATATCAAAAGCTTACCCCAGCATCCGTTCGAGTCCCAGCTGGGTCAGCGTTGAGATTTATCTCCGCAAAATTCCCCACCCTGCCCACGGTCAGTAGGGGACACCGATGGGCTTGGAAAGGCCGCCGTCCGTCGGATGGGACTTTAAGCCGTGGCCCCGTGTGCGGGAGAGCCATACCCTGTGCACGTTAAAGAACACGCTGGATTGCCTTGACGGGAGGCTACCATCTGTCTCCCAACATCTGTTCCAGTGGGTCCCTTCCCCCAACCTTCTCTGAGCCTTCGGGGTCCATGTGACCTGGCCATTTAGCCCATGGTGTGCAAAAAAGTGCCGCTCAGAGGTAAAACAACCCAACGTTAAAGAACACGCTGGATGGCCTTGACGGGAGGCTACCATCTGTCTCCCAACAGCTGTTCCAGTGGGTCCCTTCCCCCAACCTTCTCTGAGCCTTCGGGGTCCATGTGACCTGGCCATTTAGCCCATGGTGTGCAAAAAAGTGCCGCTCAGAGGTAAAACAACCTAACGTTAAAGAACACGCTGGATGGCCTTGACGGGAGGCTACCATCTGTCTCCCAACAGCTGTTCCAGTGGGTCCCTTCCCCCAACCTTCTCTGAGCCTTCGGGGTCCATGTGACCTGGCCATTTAGCCCATGGTGTGCAAAAAAGTGCCGCTCAGAGGTAAAACAACCCAACGTTAAAGAACACGTTGGATGGCCTTGACGGGAGGCTACCATCTGTCTCCCAACATCTGTTCCAGTGGGTCCCTTCCCCCAACCTTCTCTGAGCCTTCGGGGTCCATGTGACCTGGCCATTTAGCCCATGGTGTGCAAAAAAGTGCCGCTCAGAGGTAAAACAATCCAATCCAACAATCCTGTTCAATACGACTTACTTTTATTGTAAGCCTTGGTCTGCTTCTCACAATGCACCACTGTTTACAATCAAATGATAAAAATAAAACCGAAGTTTTCTTTTCCAAATGGGTTTTTTTAGGAACGAAAGAGCAACTCTTATTTTCCAATACATGACATACAATAAGTGTCTCCTGGTTCTATCTTTAAAATCTACTTTGTGACCTCTCTGAACGTAACACTATAAGAGTACTCTTAAAAAATGAAAACTGCTCACCAACTGTTGAATGCATTCTTTAAACAGCATTCAAAGTGCCTGACAGGAAAAGGAGGGGGATTTCTGACAGTCCTCAGAAATCCCCCTCCGAAACTGAGTCTCTCGTCTGACGTCAGCAGCTGTGTGCTGTGTCAAGTTCAGCCCGAAGTTCAGTCCACTGAAGCAGTGGCTTTGGCAGGGACCACTCCTCCGCCACCGTCAATGCTGCTCCAATAGCTAAGAGGATTATACATTAGGATTGGCATCTGGTGGGTGCTCGACTTAGAACTTCTTAGTTCCCCACCCTGGGAACTCCTTACAGGATTTTCTATGCTCACTTGTTGATCGAAAGTACGTAATCGGTGTTGATCTCTAAATAGTTGCACTAGAATGTGGTTTGGATCAGCTTTAGAACATTTTGTTGGGCTCTGAATGGAACCAAATAACACCACTGGGTCACAGCAGTAGAAGACACAGAAGGGGCGAGTTGAGTTGTTTTACATCTGATGGGCACTTTTTGGCATATAATGGGCTAAATGGTCAGGTCACAAGGGCCCCGAGGGCTAAGAGAAGGTTGGGAAGGGGATCCACTCGACAGTGACTAGGAGACAGATGGTATTTACCCGTCAAAGCCATCCAGTGTGTTCTTTAATGTGTACATTGTATGGCTCTCCTGCACACTGAGAAACTGCTTAACGTCCCATCCAACTTGGAAAGACGTAAAGGACACCGATGGTCTTTCCAAGACCATCGGTGCTCTTTACTGACCCAAGGCAGGGCGAGGAGTCTGGCAGAGAAAAATCTCAACGCTGGCCTAGGTGAAACTCGAACCTGGAAACTGCAGATTAGGAGTCTGGCAGAGGAGGCGAACTGTGACCCCTTCACCCCTCTAAACACTTAAAAGCATAAATTGAGAATAATTCAAAACTTGAGTCATTTTTAGTCTCATTTCTAAGAATACAAGGGTTGGGTTGCTTTACCTCTGAGCGGCACTTTTTTGCACACCATGGGCTAAATGGCCAGGTCACATGGACCCCGAAGGCTCAGAGAAGGTTGGGGAGGTGACCCACTGGAACAGCTGTTGGGAGACAGATGGTAGCCTCCCGTCAAGGCCATCCAGCGTGTTCTTTAACGTGCACAGGGTATGGCTCTCCCACACACGGGTTGGGTTGTTTTACCTCTGAGCGGCACTTTTTTGCACACCATGGACTAAATGGCCAGGTCACATGGACCCCGAAGGCTCAGAGAAGGTTGGGGGAGGGGACCCACTGGAACAGCTGTTGGGAGACAGATGGTAGCCTCCCGTCAAGGCCATCCAGTATGTTCTTTAACGTGCACAGGGTATGGCTCTCCCGCACACGGAACCACGGCTTAACGTCCCATCCGACGGACGGCGGCCTTTCCAAGCCCATCGGTGTCCCCTACTGACCGTGAGCAGGGCGGGGAATTTTACGGAGATAAATCTCAACGCTGACCCAGCTGGGACTCGAACCTGGGAACTACAGATTACGAGCCTGGCGCCCTACCGACTGAGCCACCCCCGTCCCCTAAGAATACAAGAGAGTCTGTAGTGTGCGATTGCAGATTTAGACAAAAAATAGATTGTTACCCAAGAATAAATCCCCAGGATTTAACGGATGGTAAGTAAATAAATTTCACACATATTGATGCGAAAACTCTATTAAAGGATCCTTCTCCATTTAATATCTCAGCTGTTTTTAAACAATCCAGTTCGTTTTAATGTTATTCAACACAATTTTGTAATCACAAATCATAACCGTAGCTCTGATTGTGACTTCGGCGATACTGTCTATAAGAACTTTGATCGCAATGAAATTTTGCCTTCAGGTATACAAGTACAGTCGCTCAAAAAAGTATCCGAACACTACGGTTGATTACAGAATTCAGAAAAAATATTTTTTCTGAATTCTGTAATGACAATTTAATCAAAATCAAATTAAATTAATTTATTTTTTAATTAAATTAATATTGAGCTCACAAAGACCTGGATCGTGTGGGCTCACTCACGGAAATATTAAGCGTGTGCAGTAACTGCACACGCTCCAGTTTGCTGTGAACGGTAACTGGAGCGTGTACAGTTGCTGTACACGCTCCAGATATTTTTCGTGAATTCTGTAATCACGTGACACAAAGGTTGCCAGATCACTAATTTCTAAAAAAAATCGTTGCCAGATATTTTTTCTGAATTCTGTAATGACATTTAATTCGATTTTGATTAAATTAATTTGTTTTTTAATTAAATTAATTTTGAGCTCACAAAGACCTGGATCGTGTGGGCTCACTCATGGAAATATTGAGCGTGTGCAGTTACCTTCACAGCAAACTGGAGCGGTTGCGGTTAATGTTCACAGCACATTGGATCGTGTGAGCTCACAAAGACCTGGATCGTGTGGGCTCACTCATGGAAATATTGAGCGTGTGCAGTTACCTTCACAGCAAACTGGAGCGGTTGCGGTTAATGTTCACAGCACATTGGATCGTGTGAGCTCACAAAGACCTGGATCGTGTGGGCTCACTCGCGGAAATATTGAGCGTGTGCAGTTACCGTTCACAGCAAACTGGAGCGTGTACAGTTGCTGTACACGCTCCAGATATTTTTCCTGAATTCTGTAATCACGTGACACAAAGGTTGCCAGATCACTAATTTCTAAAAAAAATCGTTGCCAGATATTTTTCCTGAATTCTGCAATCAGCCATAGTGTTCGGATACCTTTTTGAGCGACTGTACCTGCCACTGAGTTAGAACTGTCATTTATCCTCCACTGACCTTTTCCAACATTAACAGCGAGAGAAAGTTGGGGATTATATTCTCTGAAAAATCAATGGTTCATTTGCTTTGTGGGGTGCCTCAGTCGGTAGCGCGCCAGGCTCGTAATCTGTAGTTCCCAGGTTCGAGTCCCAGCTGGGTCAGCGTTGAGATTTATCTCCATAAAATTCCCCGCCCTGCCCACGGTCAGTAGGGGACACCGATGGGCTTGGAAAGGCCGCCGTCCGTCGGATTGGACGTTAAGCCGTGGCCCCGTGTGCGGGAGAGCCATACCCTGTGCAAGTTAAAGAACACGCTGGATGGCCTTGACGGGAGGCTACCATCTGTCTCCCAACAGCTGTTCCAGTGGGTCCCCTCCTCCAACCTTCTCTGAGCCTTCGGGGTCCTTGTGACTTGGCCATTTAGCCCATGGTGTGCAAAAAAGTGCCGCTCAGAGGTAAAACAACCCAACGTTAAAGAACACGCTGGATGACCTTGACGGGAGGCTACCATCTGTCTCCCAACAGCTGTTCCAGTGGGTCCCCTCCCCCAACCTTCTCCGAGCCTTCGGGGTCTATGTGATCTGGCCATGTAGCCCATGGTGTGCAAAAAAATGTCGCTCAGAGGTAAAACAAAGCAAAGAGTCGGAGGTCATTTGCTTTGTTTATTTATCTGTTTATTTACTTCTTCTGTCAAAGGAAATTTACTTAGGAATCGGTAACTTGACTCTAAACTGAAACGAATAAAATAAATGCGAAACCATCTAGTCTGGTAAAGAAATAAAAAAGGAATTATTAAACTTATTGAAGTTCACTTTTATGCAGCAATTATTCTCAAACGATATCTTTGTTCTTTCGAAACCATTTCAATTTTTGCATTTGTGACCGCATCGTATCATTCCCGTATCACTTCTGCTCCTTTTAAGCAAAACGTTAGTCAATTGTAAATTCGCCGCTGACCACACATTTCTTCGATGAAGGGTACAATATATTTCTTGTTAGATCCGATTTTCTCAGCGTGGCTGTTCCTTTCTCTTCTTCATCCCTTTCCTCTTCTTGCAGATGGATAAAAAGAAAGAGAACAAGAGAAGAAGAATAGAAAGGAATTTAAAAATCTTTGTCGATTGAACGAAATAAAATTATCAGCTGAGGATGGCGTAAAGTGAAACGGAGCAAATTCCATCCTTCAAAGTAATCCACTTTGGAGACAAGCAATGGGAAAAAGAGAAAAAAAAAGTGCATCGAACTTTCTCCCATACAGCTTCTCCCAATCATTCTTGCTTCTATTTGTCACTGGTGTGTTCACGTTGCAAACTGGAGCACATCCCTTCCGCTATCGAAACCATGGAGAAATCAGATTCCTTTCCCATCTCTTCCATCGCATCCTTCCTCCTCTTCCTCCGCTGACAATCGGATCACATCACCTCCTCATCGGCATCCCTTATTTCTCTCTATTGCTCCTGCGCCTCCGGGAGATCAGCATCCTTTGCTCCACGGTCAACCACGTCCTCACCGACGACTGACACATTCTACGTCTTCTTGTGGACGTAGATATCATCGGATCAAAGGACCGTAACCGTAACGCTTGTAGAAGGCAACCAAGAGACCGCGACCCAGGATTGGTGTCGCCATTTTTTTTATGCACAAATGGAAACGTTTCTTGCGCTGCCGCCATCTGACGGAAAACGATAAAAGTAATTTATGTAGACACGCGAGATATCTTTCTGGATGGCTCTAGATTTAAAAATAAAAAATAATGCCGAATTTTTTAAGAATAATTTTTTACCCACACTTAATTCTGAATTAAGGTTTATTTTTCAAACATCCAAGTTATTCCTCCTTTCTCCTGCGAGATTCGCTGACTGAATATAGCAAGAATATTGTCATCACTACATACCCAAGTCCTCAACCGGTGGTACAGTCGCTCAAAAAAGTATCCGAACACTATGGTTGATTACAGAATTCAGAAAAAATATCTGGAATTGATTTTTTTAGAAATTAGTCATCTGGCAACCTTCGTGTCACGTGATTACAGAATTCAGGAAAAATATTTGGAGCGTGTACAGCAACTGTACACGCTCCAGTTACAGTTCACAGCAAACTGGAACGTGTGCAGTTACTGCACACGCTCCAGTTTACTGTGAACGGTAACTGCACACGCTCAATATTTCCGTGAGTGAGCCCACACGATCTAGGTCTTTGTGAGCTCAAAATTAATTTAATTAAAAAATAAATTAATTTAATCAAAATCAAATTAAACGTCATTACAGAATTCAGAAAAAATATCTGGCAACTGTTTTTTTTAGAAATTAGTGATGTGGCAACCTTCGTGTCACGTGACACAAAGGTTGCCAAATGACTAATTTCTAAAAAAATCAATGCCAGATATTTTTTCTGAAGTTTGCAATCAACCATAGTGTTCGGATACTTTTTTGAGCGACTGTACTCTCCAAGCTTTCGGAAAAAGAGCACAAATGTCTAATTAGTATTAATTTTGGTGATCATGAGAGGGAGAAATCTCACGATTTAGGAATTCTGGCTGCAACAGTCGTGATCTAACATGTAGGTTGGTTTTTTTTTTACCTCTGAGCGGCACTCTTTTTGTACGCAATGCCTTAAACCGCCACTCAAAACATCCCAAGTGCTTAGAGAAAGCTGGGAATCCGCTGGACGGGTTCCTAGCTAGATGGCAACATAGCATAAGAATTTTCCCATTTTATTTTTTTGTCTAGACACGTCTAAACCAGTTTCGCGTATCACACTGATGTTTGAAAAAATATACTACTAATGGGTTTTTACAAAATAATTGAGACATGATAATTTAAAAAAAATTTTAAACCAGCCCAGTTGTCAGTAGAAAACTTACAGGAAGAGCTGTGAGAAAGGATAGACCTCAACAAAAAGATAACATATATCAGAATAAAAACTGCGGCCAAGAATATTAACCACTCTATTACAGCCACAGTTATCAATATTTTGTTTGAAATGAAAAACCATGGCACAAAAGTTCGTTGGGTTGTTTTACCTCTGAGCAGCACTTTTTTGCACACCATGGGCTAAATGGCCAGGTCACATGGACCCCGAAAGCTCAGAGAACGTTGGGGGAGGGGACCCACTGGAACAGCTGTTGGGAGACAGATGGTAGCCTCCCGTCAAGGCCATCCAGCGTGTTCTTTAACGTTGGGTTGTTTTACCTCTGAGCGGCACTTTTTTGCACACCATGGGCTAAATGACCAGGTCACATGGACCCCGAAAGCTCAGAGAACGTTGGGGGAGGGGACCCACTGGAACAGCTGTTGGGAGACAGATGGTAGCCTCCCGTCAAGGCCATCCAGCGTGTTCTTTAACGTTCACAGGGTACGGCTCTCCCACACACGGGTTGGGTTGTTTTACCTCTGAGCGGCACTTTTTTGCACACCATGGGCTAAATGGCCAGGTCACATGGACCCCGAAGGCTCAAAGAAGGTTGGGGGAGGGGACCCACTGGAACAGCTGTTGGGAGACAGATGGTAGCCTCCCGTCAAGGCCATCCAGCGTGTTCTTTAACGTGCACAGGGTATGGCTCTCCCGCACACGGAGCCACTGCTTAACGTCCCATCCGACGGACGGCGGCCTTTCCAAGCCCATCGGTATCCCCTACTGACCGTGGGCAGGGCGGGGAATTTTGCGGAGATAAATCTCAACGCTGACCCAGCTGGGACTCGAACCTGGGAACTACAGATTACGAGTCTGGCGCGCTACCGACTGAGCCACCCCCGCCCTACAAAAGTTAGTCGTCGCTGGCTTAGGTCATATTGTTCTGAAAAAAAAAAAAAAAAAATTGCGTTAACTAGAATTTTACCTTTTTGGTAAATTCGTACACTACATTTTAATAAAATAATAAATTAATACCCCCTCAAGCAGCTGCTTGCCACAGAGGTCTGACAGGAGCCTGTCAGTTTATATGCCATAGTAGGTCTGTGAGGATGGCAGGACCTCAACAGAAAAACGACACATACATCCATGCCTTACCCGGGGCTCGAACCCAGGTCGCTTAGATCAGTAGCCAAGGTTTTAGGTGCTAAAAGAATCACCGGAAAGAAAATTTAGCAAAGAAAACTGAATTACGAGTTACTTTGTATTTTGTATTTTACTTTGTATTGATGAAAAATATACACCAGAAAATTTGTACAATATCTGCTGCCCCTCTTAGGGCAAAATAGCAGCCAGTAGAATCTTTTAATTTGCAAGTTTCTGGAAGATTTACCAAAGGATCCTGTGACTATAGTTTCTGTTCAGAGTTTTAGTTGTATCTAAAAAAAATCGAAAAACATTTCTTTATCCTTTCCAAAATAAAGTGGGTAACAAACCATTTTATGTCAGTTATGGATCACGAGAGATTTTTTTTTTTTCAAAAACTTTGAACAACTCTCATCCGTCTCTGTTCAGATTACCAAACCGAAACAGTTTCACAAACCAACAATTATAGTCACATTTCCTCTCACCATAAACCACACAAACAGAGCATCACCCAGCATCAGTCAGCATCCCTGATATCCGTTTCCTCCTCCGACTTCTCCCCGCATCCAAGCCATCCCATTTGTAAATAGCAGCAGCTCCGGCTGGAGTCGACACACAGGGCTCACGTAGGTCACCAGAGCCGTGTCCCCGCCAGGAAACGGTAGCTTACGTGTCAACCAGGGAGGTCTCTCTGTCCGCGCCTAATCCTCTTACTCATTTCCGGCGACTCCGGGGGGAATGGGAAACAAGGGACTTGGCTTGCACGCCATGTTCCCAGTGGGGGATGCGAGAGAGTGCGCGTGTGAGAGTGAAGGAGAATGATGCGGAGAAGCGGTCTCCTAGCAACATGGCGACTTGGTCTCAGAGTTTTAGTCTGCGATAGAGACCGGCAAGGCGATTTTTTGGTAAGACACCGATATCGCTAGGAGATTAACGGCAATTTCAAGACGGAGAGCTTTTCTTTCTCGTTCTGTTTTTCTTTCTGTTTTTCACCTCTCACTCACCATCTTTTCTTTGTTTCTTCCTCTCTCTTTTTCACCGGGAACAGCGTTGGTTGTGAGGATTGGTTGACGATAAATAAGGAGGCTGCAGTCCGAGACAGAGGTGGCACATCAGTTGGATTTTTGAAAAGCAAAGATAAGTAGAACTCTCGAAATGCATGCACGTTACTATTCATTTATTTCTGAGACGCGATTTAATTGATTTTTGCGCAATGGGATAAATTGTCTTCTGACTCTTCATTTTCTTCTTTTTATTTTTTTTTTTCTAATTGGAAAACTTCAGATGTTATAGGATTAAAAATAACCGATCGGTATCAATGAGAGGAAAGATGAGGCATTTTTCCTGAAGCAGAAAAAATTTCGAGTAGATTAAAATTACCTTCCCCTCTCAGCGTCTTCATTTCCCTTTCATTTTCCCATTTCCTAGGAAAAGAAGCTTTGCTTTCCCGTTCTGACCTAAGGTGGTTTGTAATTACAGAAGATTTCTATGTAATTAGTTTGTGGGAAACGGAAATGAAAGTGATCTGAAATAGCAGATTGCTTCAGATCAGATTTCGGTTTTTCCATTCTGGCTTTCTTACTCCTTTGTGTTGTTTTCCTTTCTAATCGAGATACCCTAGGGGAAAAAAATCACAAAAAGATAAAAAGAAAAAAAAAATTACCTAAACAAGAAATCTGTCAAGTGTCGTTTCCTTTCTTCTACTAAATTTGTTAGTATCCATATTTAGCAAATGCAGATTATAAAGAGAGAATTCAAATATTTCCGATTTTGTAGAATTCCCGCTATTGATCTAATGGGACCGGGTTCGAGCCCCGGGTAAGGCATGGATGTGTGTCGTTTTTCTGCTGAGGTCCTACCATCCTCTCAGATCTCTGTGGCAAGCAGCTGTTTGAGGGGGTATTTATTTTTATTTTATTTACATTGGATCGTGTGAGCTCACAAAGACCTAAATCGTGTGGGCTCACTCACGGAAATATTGAGCGTGTGCAGTTACCGTTCACAGCAAACTGGAGCGGTTGCGGTTAATGTTCACAGCACATTGGATCGTGTGAGCTCACAAAGACCTAGATCGTGTGGGCCCACTCACGGAAATATTGAGCGTGTGCAGTTACCGTTCACAGCAAACTGGAGCGTGTGCAGTAACTGCACACGCTCCAGTTTGCTGTGAACGGTAACTGGAGCGTGTACAGTTGCTGTACACGTTCCTGAGGTCCTGCCATCCTCTCAGACCTTCTACTATGGCATATAAACTGACAGGCTCCTGTCAGATCTCTGTGGCAAGCAGCTGCTTGAGGGGGTATTTAATTTAATAGTAGTACAAGAACACATTATAAAGTTGACCCTGAGAGGCTCTTATTTGCACACAATGGATTACCTGACTAGGTCCAAAGATCCCCAAGGGCTCGGATCTCGGAAGCAGAAGGAGACTTACTGCGCAATTATTAATTGACAGATAAAAACCTTCCATCAATGTCATACAGTGTGTTCTTTAACGACTTTAGGGTATGTTCGAGGACGGGAATTTTCCAAAACCATCCCCCTCTCAAAAATCATTTTCCAAAACCATCTCCCCCTGTGCGCTTTGAATATCCAATGTGCAGGAAAGACATTTGTCTTATCAAGTATTAGTTTGAGTATTTTACTTCTGAACGGGGTAGCGCGCCAGGCTCATAATTTGCAGTTCCCAAGTTCGAGTCCCAGCTGGGTCAGCGTTGAGATTTATCTCCGCAAAATTCCCCCCGCCCTGCCAACGGTCAGTAGGGGACACCGATGGGCTTGGAATAGGCCGCCGTCCATCGGATGGGACGTTAAGCTGTGGCCCCGTGTGCGGGAGAGTCATACCCTGTGCAAGTTAAAGAATACGCTGGATGGCCTTGACGGGAAGCTACCATCTGCCTCCAGTTCCAGTGCGTCCCCTCCCCCAACCTTCTCTGAGCCTTCGGGATCCTTGTGACCTGGCCTTTTAGCCCATTGTGTGCAAAAAAGTGCCGCTCAGATGTAACCCAACTTCTGAACGGCACTTTTGCTTTCGTATGGCCTAACTTAAATGGCCAAATTAGGAATACCCACAATTTTAAAACAAGCAGATAAGGTTACATGCTGAAAAACGGTTTAGAAGACATAATAAAATCTGCCAAATCTGTTCAGATTTTTCTTCACCGTACACTTGGAACCATGGTTTAACTTCTTAATCAATATGCCAGGCTCGTAATCTGTAGTTCCCAGGTTCGAGTCCCAGCTGGGTCAGCGTTGAGATTTATCTCCGCAAAAATTCCCCGCCCTGCCCACGGTCAGTAGGAGACACCGATGGGCTTGGAAAGGCCGCCGTCCGTCGGATGGGACGTTAAGCCGTGGCCCCGTGTGCGGGAAAGCCATACCCTGTGCACGTTAAAGAACACGCTGGATGGCCTTCACGGGGGGCTACCATCTGTCTCCCAACAGCTGTTCCAGTGGGTCCCCTCCCCCAACCTTCTCTGAGTCTTCGGGGTCCATGTGACTTGGCCATTTAGTCCATGGTGTGCAAAAAAGTGCCGCTCAGAGGTAAAACAACCTAATCTTAATCAATGTATGATAATGTCAAAGCTCACTGTTTTTTTTTCCTCTTAAGGATAAAATGTACAAAAGAGGAAGTAAAAAACAACCAACTGCGGCTTTACATCAATTGAAGACTTAGTTGGAAAAAGAGTTTCGGTGAGTGTGGGACATGAAACGACAACTTCGCAAAACATGTCAACTGCTCTTACTACTTGAGCTAATCCACTTAATTTTCAAGTTCAACAGAAGATTATGAAGTTATTATCTGCGATCTCGAGGTGCTCTCGTGGCGCCATCTATCGATCGAACAAAGAACCCAACAACTGGGAATCGTGGGGGGAGGGGTTCAGTCGGAGACTTAAAAGTACAGTCTCTCAAAAAAATATCCGAACACTATAATTGATTACAGAATTCAGGAAAAATATCCGGCAACGATTTTTTTTAGAAATTAGTGATCTGGCAACTTTCGTGCCACGTGACACAAAGGTTGCCAGATAAATAATTTCTAAAAAAAATCATTGCCAGATATTTTTTCTGAATTCTGTAATCAACCATAACGTTGGGATATTTTTTTGAGCGACTGTACATCTCTCTCAAAAGCAATTACATCGAATGCAACGTATCTATATAATTATAGCAAAGGTGATTTCTGGTATTTTATTCAATTAGCCCACTACTGATATTATTGAAGAAAAGTTTTGAAGAAAAGTATTTGGTTATGAAAACACACAAATTACAATTATCAACAACAACAACAGGATCTAAGGGTACATCACGAGAACGGGAAAGAAAAATCATGGAAGATAAAAAAAAAATATCCTTTTAATGCATTTTTTTTTTATCAAAATAATATTTTATTACAAAAAAGAATGATTTTCAGTACGTTCAACACAATGTAAGATGATTAAAATCGGACGAGACTACAACTAGAATAGTGCAATATATTTTAATACAAATGTTTAATGCCCATTTAGGCTGTAGATGTTTTTCGTTTAGCATTTATTACCTGCAAAACTTTTACATTCAAATATACTACTCTTGTTTACAATCTAGTCATAAAATCTTTATTTCAAAGAGCTTTAAGACGCTTTCAACAATATATTTTTCTTCTGTCCAAAGACAAAATAATACGTCGCTTCGTCCTTCGATGAAACGACATGTCTTATACAAAATCTCAAACTTTTATCCTGCTTTGAATTGGGGTGGGGGTGGCTCAGTCGGTAGCGCGCCAGGCTCGTAATCTGTAGTTCCCAGGTTCGAGTCCCAACTGGGTCAGCGTTGAGATTTATCTCCGCAAAACTCCTTGCCCACGGTTAGTAGGGGACACCGTTGGTGTTGGAAAGGCCGACATCCGTCGGATGGGACGTTAAGCCGTGGCCCCGTATGTGGAAGAATCATACTCTGTGCACGTTAAAGAACACGCTGGATGGCCTTGACGGGAGGCTACCATCTGTCTCCCAACAGCTGTTCCAGTGGGTCCCCTCCCCCAACCTTCTCTCAGCCTTCGGGGTCCTTGTGACCTGGTCATTTAGCCCATGGTGTGCAAAAAAGTGCCGCTCAGAGGTAAAACAACCCAACGTTAAAGAACACCCTGGATGGTCTTGACGGGAGGCTACCATCTGTCTCCCAACAGCTGTTCCAGTGGATCTCCTCCCCCAACCTTCTTTGAGCCTTCGGGGTCCTTGTGACCTGGTCATTTAGCCCATGGTGTACAAAAAAGTGCCGCTCAGAGGTAAAACAACCCAACGTTAAAGAACACCCTGGATGGTCTTGACGGGAGGCTACTATCTGTCTCCCAACAGCTGTTCCAGTGGATCTCCTCCCCCAACCTTCTTTGAGCCTTCGGGGTCCTTGTGACCTGGCCATTTAGCCCATGGTGTGCAAAAAAGTGCCGCTTAGAGGTAAAACAACCTAACGTTAAAGAACACGCTGGATGGCCTTGACGGGAGGCTACCATCTGTCTCCCAACAGCTGTTCCAGTGGATCTCCTCCCCCAACCTTCTTTGAGCCTTCGGGGTCCATGTGACCTGGCCATTTAGTCCATGGTGTGCAAAAAAGTGCCGCTCAGAGGTAAAACAACCCAACCTACTTTGAATTCAAAACAGGTGTCTTCGCATAATCTTATTTTAGTCCCATAGTAGATTAGTCCAACACGTAGACTGAAAAAATTAATAATATATTCTATATGGAATAAAATTTTATAATCTTTCCTGTCAGGTAGAATATTTTAGTAACTGGGAAACTGCTCAAGTTTTACTTATTCTCAGATCTCCCCCTCCTTCCCAAAACAAATTCAACCCCACCCCCCTCGAAACAAACTAAATTCTCTGGCCGCACTCCACACCCCAAAACTAAATCCTGGGTGCATCCCTGAATTCAAGCATACCTTACTTCCATATAATAGTAATAGAAATAATATTTTCTCTTTTCGTAATATCAAAAAATCGTGGCGTGTAATGGCCGAGAATCTAACCCGAACTCCGATTCTGAAGATAGCTTCGCTAACCATATCGCTCGTGCAAAGGCTCATGCAGTAGTTTTTTAAAATATAGAATATTTGTCGAAGGTTGGGTTGGGTTGTTTTACCTCTGAGCGGCACTTTTTTGCACACCACGGGCTAAATGGCCAGGTCACATGGACCCCGAAGGCTCAGAGAAGGTTGGGGGAGGGGACCCACTGGAACAGCTGTTGGGAGACAGATGGTAGACTCCCGTCAAGGCCATCCAGCGTGTTCTTTAACGTGCACATGGTATGGCTCTCCCGCACACGGGGCCACGGCTTAAAGTCACATCCGACGGACGGCGTCCTTTACCAAGCCCATCGGTGTCCCCTACTGACCGTGGAATTTTGCGGAGATAAATCTCAACGCTGACCCAGCTTGGACTCGTACCTGGGAACTACAGATTACGAGCCTGGCGCGCTACCGACTGAGCCACCCCCGCCCCCGATTTGTCGAAGTGTTTATTGCTCTACTTAAGACTGAAGTCAGAAGCATAGATAAATTTTGTTGCATAATAAAATTATAAATTAACTTTAATGCTATTATTTACATATCATGGCATGTAATGTTATATTCCAAGGTCATAAAAAAAGTTTGAAAACAAAAATACATCCACACTATAACTTTTTTTTTTATGACTAAATCCGTTTATGGGTAGGTTGTGCATAACAGGATTCGCATCCGAATCATATTTGCAATAAAAATAATATCTATGTCTACAATATTTGTGAATGAAAGATTTTACGGCATTTTTTTTCTCTCTTTTAAGAGTTAAGAGATGAAAGGATAAAGATGATGTGGCTCAGTGTCTGTTGCATCCCATTCCTTGCATCCCATTCCTCCTCTTTGCTTCATATGCAGGCTCGTGTTCTTCCTCCTACCACATATGGATCTGTATATCAGTATCTTTAGCTCCGAATTCCCAACGTCCAACAACAAGGGGGGGGGAGTTTATTCCCACTGAAGGGATCGTTAAAAGCATGCTGACAATGATGAACGAATTTCTTTCACACCCTAATCTGGTGTGTTTGATGTGTTGCAAGGGATTACGAGAAGCAGTCGAGATAAGGAGGATCAGCATCATTACTAGCCGCTTCTGTGCAAGTTGGTCTATCGCTGTATCGGCGAAGCTGACGCGATGGATGTTCAGATGGATGCGTAAAGGATTTTAGATTTTTTCCCTCTCTCTCTAGTGCTGAAAAGAAAACGCTCTACAAAGTTTTTCTGTTAACAACTTTCAATCTTTAAAATAGTAAAATTTGGATATTTTATTTAGAGAGTAGAAGTGGAATTGTTAGAAAATCGGAACAAAATATGGCAAAATTTTATCGCTCACAATTTAACTATAATATTTATATTTATCGTTGTTTTTAGCATAAATGAGCATAGGAGCATTTAGCATAGAAGAGACACTTTAAGTAGACCAATGTCAAAATTGAGAGTGAAATGCCTGTATAAGTGTTCACTTCAATTTTAAAATTTAGGAAACAATTTTGCTTTACAACAGTACAATTACCAGTGGCGTATCTTGTAATCTGGTGTTCTCAGGTTCGAGTCCCAAATATGCCCGAGTTGGGATGGGAAAGATTGCGTCGATGAGCGTGATAATCAGCCCCCATCCGTCACATGTGCGTCCAGCACAATCATATCCTATGCGCATTAAAGAACACACTGGGTGCCTTGACGGAAAGCTTCTTTTTGTCTCCTAACACTGTTTTTGTCTCCTAACAGCTGTTCACAGCTGTTAGGAGACAAAAAGAAGCTCAGAGGTAAAAAGTGCCGCTCAGAGGTAAAACAACCCAACCCGTAGTATAGACATCATTTTTGGAATCCAGATCAATGAGCAAATGTGCTCTTCACAGATGAGTTCAGATTCAGTTTGAACATAAATTCTCGATATGTATTCATCTAGAGAAAACATGGAACTCGTCACAACAACTGTAAAATCAGAGACACCTTTTTCATATCAGTTTATACTGGTCAGGGCATCATGGTAACTTGGTGCACCGAGTTTCACATGCTTCAAGGAAGTACTCTGTAGCGATACAGGGTCGGAATTGTTGCATCCTGTATGCAGATTTTCAGGGGTGCGTTGGGTTGTTTTACCTCTGAGCGGCACTTTTTTTGCACACCATGGGCTAAATGGCCAGGTGATATGGACCTCGAAGGCTCAGAGAAGGTTGGGGGAGCTGACCCACTGAAACAGCTGTTGGGAGACAGATGGTAGCCTCCTGTCAAGGCCATCCAGCGTGTTCTTTAATGTTGGGTTGTTTTACCTCTGAGCGGCACTTTTTTGCACACCATGGGCTAAATGGCCAGGTCACATGGACCCCGAAGGCTCAGAGAAGGTTGGGGGAGGGGACCACTGGAACAGCTGTTGGGAGACAGATGGTAGCCTCCCGTCAAGGCCATCCAGCGTGTTCTTTAACGTGCACAGGGTATGGCTCTCCCGCACACGGGGCCACGGCTTAACGTCCCATCCGACGGACAGCGGCCTTTCCAAGCCCATCGGTGTCCCCTACTGACCGTGGGCAGGGCGGGGACTTTTGCGGAGATAAATCTCAACGCTGACCAAGCTGGGACTCGAACCTGGGAACTACAGATTACGAGCCTGGCGCGCTACCGACTGAGCCACCTCCGCCCCCAATATCGGGAGACAGCTAACATTGCAATGCTAAAAGCACAATTTTAACGGAGTGCAGATATAATTTGTAAAGCAGATGAACATTTCTTTAAATATAGAACTTTAGTACTAGTAGTCAACCAATTGTTATACTTATAAATCTACACAATTTGCTATTATAGATGCCTATGATTATATTGTTAATAATCTTGAACATCAGCGAGTTGGCTTGGTTGTATATTTAGATTTGTCTAAAGCATTCGATTGTGTAGATCATGAAATTCTCTTGGAAAAGATTAGACACTATGGGCTTCGAGGGAAAATAAATAATTGGCTTAAAAGCTACCTATTTCAAAGACCAGCGTTTGTACAAGTCAATAGGACTATATCTGAACAAATCAAATTCAATAGGGGAGTGCCACAGGGTTCTGTGCTGGGACCTTTATTATTCCTTTTGTATATAAATGATATTCAATCACAAAAGGGAGCAGCTAAACTAGTTATGTATGCAGATGATATAAATGTCATTTCTTTCCATACTGATGTAAGAACTTTAGTAGAAGAAACAAATACTCTGATTGGAAATATGCATAAATGGATCACATATAATAAACTAGCTGTAAATATTTCTAAAACAAAGTGTATGGTCTTTAAGAACAAGAATAAAAAACTGAATTATAACGAAATAAATATTTTGATGAATGATCAAAAGATTGAAATATGTGAATATATAAAATTTCTTGGACTCTGGGTAGATGCTAATTTAACTTGGAATTATCGTATTAACCATCTAAGAGCTACTATTTCAAAAAATTATTGGATCGATTGGGAGGATTAAAAAATATGTAAATCAACAAACTTTGATAAATTTATATTATGCATTAGTGTACCCACATTTAATATATGGAATTAGTGTTTGGGGAGATACTAGTTCAGCCAATTTGAATAGTTTATTTTGTCTGCAAAAGAGAATTATGAGATATATTCTAAGATTAAATTACAGAAATCCGGTACAACACTTGATGGCAGAAAATGGAATACTAAATATATATAATATTTACAGGTATGTTATGGGGAATTTTATACAGAGTGAAGAATAAAATGACAGAGTACTCGGAACTTTACTGCTGCTTAGAAAGAACGAAGACTTTCAGTTATGATACTCGCCTTAAGAACAAGATCATGTTGCCCCTTTATAAGAAATCTATAGGCCAGAGATCAATACGGTACATTGGCATTAAGATTTGGAATGACGAGACACCAGAGGATACTGCTGCAATGGAACAATATAGAACTTTTAAATATAAATATAAACTACACTTATTATCAAGTCAATGATAGAGTCAGACCACAAAAATTCATGTGCTCAAATAAATGTATAAATGTATAAATTAAGGTCACCTGCGATGTTATAAATTTAAGTGTATTTCAGGAAACATTTATTCAAAAGCTACCGCTTATTATGTTCTCCTTTTTCACCTGTGAACTTGTCTGTGTTTTATCTACCAATATATGTATGTTTGGGTGAAATAAACTTATTCAATTCAAATCAATAATGGGTTTATTCTTAAAAACAAATACATACGCTCGTCAAAACTTAAACATGGATCAGTAAAATAATCGTGAGATTATTAATGCATCGAAGTAATTTAATGTTATAATTCAGAAAAATTAACATGTAAATCCAGTATAAAATCATTAAATATGTAAAACAGATGGCAAAGGAATATTTTTGTAGATGCTTGATCACTGAAATGCTGAATTATAAGCCCGGAGAATAGTTGATTGGTTCATAATGCCTCAAAGAAAACGTTTATTTTTTACACTGATATTTTACTACACCTAGAAATTTCCAAAATAAGTCTGTGGTTCAGTAGGAGGGGGTCTATGGGCCCAGCGGTTCAGAAACATCTACTTGACAACTCAAAACATTGGAGAATCATTGGGATGTTGGTCAATCTTGGAGTAGATTGTTTTGTTATCTGAAGGCTATGGCATAAATTCCAAGCAACCTAGTTATCAGACCTGTTCAAAGGTCCTAGGGTTTACAACCTCTCACGATGATCGCTATGTTGGATTACCGTCCAGAGAATGGGGCGGGGGTGGCTCAGTCGGTAGCGCGCCAGGCTCGTAATCTGCAGTTCCCAGGTTCGAGTCCCAGCTGGGTCAGCGTTGATTTATCTCCGCAAAATTCCCCGCCCTGCCCACGGTCAGTAGGGGACACCGATGGGCTTGGAAAGGCCGCCGTCCGTCGGATGGGACGTTAAGCGTGGCCCCGTGTGGGGAGAGCCATACCCTGTGCACGTTAAAGAATACGCTGGATGGCCTTGACGGGAGGCTACCATCTGTCTCCCAACAGCTCTTCCAGTGGGTCCTCTCCCCCAACCTTCTCTGAGCCTTCGGGGTCCTTGTGACCTGGCCATTTAGCCCATGGTGTGCAAAAAATTGCCGCTCAGAGGTAAAACAACCCAACGTTAAAGAACACTCTGGATGGCCTTGACAGGAGGCTACCATCTGTCTCCCAACAGCTGTTCCAGTGGGTCCCCTCCCCCAACCTTCTCTGAGCCTTCGGGGTCCATGTGACCTGGCCATTTAGCCCATGGTGTGCAAAAAATTGCCGCTCAGAGGTAAAACAACCCAACGTTAAAGAACACTCTGGATGGCCTTGACAGAAGGCTACCATCTGTCTCCCAACAGCTGTTCCAGTGGGTCCCCTCCCCAAACCTTCTCTGAGCCTTCGGGCCCATGGTGTGCAAAAAAGTGCCGCTCAGAGGTAAAACAACCCAACTGTCCCGAGACAGGAAAGAAACAGCGTCACCATTTCCTACATACCTCATTGCAGCTACAGGAACCAGTCTCAACTGTGACAAGGCTGGACTCTTGCCTGTCAACCCATTGTATGCATCCCTTTAAACTCCAGACACAAACAGGCCCACTTAAAATGGTGTCACGATAATGTAGTCTGTACCCGATAACAATGGAATAATGTCCTGTTCGCGGATGAGACGAGAATTTCTCTTCAATAAGACAGCAGACATATATTGATTTGGAAAGAGATGGGAATCCACAACCAAATTGAAAACATAATTGAGAGAAATGCATTTGGTGTGGAGTTCTACATGAATAGGGTTTTCATTCGGTGGCCATACCAATGTGTTTGATAGTGGTTCTGCAAATGCTGTGATATCAGGATGAAATCCTTGGGTTGGGTTGTTTTACCTCTGAACAGCACTTTTTTGCACACCATGGGCTAAATGGCCAGGTCACAAGGACCCCGAAGGCTCAGAGAAGGTTGGGGGAGGGGACCCACTGGAACAGCTGTTGGGAGACAGAGAGTAGCCTCCCGTCAAGGCCATCCAGCGTGTTCTATAACGTGCACAGGGTATGGCTCTCCCGCACACGGGCCACAGCTTAACGTCCCATCCGACGGACGGCGGCCTTTCCAAGCCCATCGGTGTCCCCTACTGACCGTGGGCAGGGCGGGGAATTTTGCGGAGATTAATCTCAACGCTGACCCAGCTGGGACTCGAACCTGGGAAATGTAGATTACGAGCCTGGCGCGCTACCGACTGAGCCACCCCCGCCCCTGAGATTTATCTCCGCAAAATTTCCCCGCCCTGCCCACGGTCAGTAGGGGACACCGATGGGCTTGGAAAGGCCGCCGTCCGTCGGATGGGACGTTAAGCCGTGGCTCCGTGTGCGGGAGAGCCATACCCTGTGCACGTTAAAGAACACGCTGGATGGCCTTGACGGGAGGCAACCATCTGTCCCCCAACAGCTGTTCCAGTGGGTCCTCTCCCCCAACCTTCTCTGAGCCTTCGGGGTCCATGTGACCTGGCCATTTAGCCCATGATGTGCAAAAAAGTGCCGCTCAGAGGAAAAACAACCCAACCCAAAAATCCGATGGTGGGTATAGATCGACGTTATCAGGCCTGCATTATAGAGGGTTACATCCCCTACATATGTACATATTTTGAATTTAAAACCACCCCTTCCCTTGTTTCACGCACTTTTTTTTTAGAATATACATGTAAATAATTTTGGCCCAAATTTTCACGACTTACTATATGTTACCTTTGCGTTAGGTTTTACCTCTGAGCGGCACTTTTTTGCACACCATATGTTACCTTTGCATCTTCCTCTAAAATTTGTCACAATATATTTGAAGTATGCGCATTTCATTGATCCGTGTTTAACTTCTAATAAGGGGTGCGTTTATGTAATCCATTTTCCTTTGGAGAAATTTAGCCTGATAGCTTCTCTTGAAGCCAACAGGAAATCGTATACATGCTAAAATGGTGGGGGTGGCTCAGTCGGTAGCGCGCCACGCTCGTAATTTGCAGTTCCAAGTTCAAGCCCCAACTGGGTCAGCGTCGAGATTTATCTCCGCAAAACTCCCCGCCCTGCCCACGGTCAGTAGGGGACACCGATGGGCTTAGAAAGGCCGTCGTCCGTCGGATGGGACGTTAATCCGTGGCCCCGTGTGCGGGAGAGTCATACCCTGTGCAGGTTAACGAACACACTTGATGGCCTTGACGGAGACTATCATCTGTCTCCCAACAGCTGTTCCAGTGGGTCCTCTCCCCCAACATTCTCTGAGCCTTCGGGGTCCTTGTGACCTGGCCATTTAGCCCATGGTGTGCAAAAAAGCGCCGCTCAGAGGTAAAACAACCTAACGTTAAAGAACATGCTGGATGGCCTTGATGAGTGGCTACCATCTGTTTCCCAACAGCTGTTCCAGTGGGTCCTCTCCCCCAACCTTCTCTGAGCCTTCGGGGTCCATGTGACCTGGCCATTTAGCCCATGGTGTGCAAAAAAGTGCCGCTCTGAGGTAAAACAACCCAACGTTAAAGAACACGCTGGATGGCCTTAACGGGAGGTTACCAACTCTCTTCCAACAGCTGTTCCAGTGGGTCCCCTCCCCCAACCTTCTCCGAGACTTCGGGGTCCTTGTGACCTGGCCATTTAGCCCATGGTGTGCAAAAAAAGTGCCGCTCAGAGGTAAAACAACCCAACCCAACCTAAAATGGTGAGAATTAAGGATAGGATATGGGAAGAGAAAAAAATGAACAAAAATGAAGTGGTATCTTTCTCAAGTTATCAAATTATATTATATTTGATATCAAATCAAATTATATAATATTTTCTACAGGTTTTTTCAGTATTTCTTTGCAGTTATAACGAATTCGCTGCTTTAAAAGAAATTAATATCACGGTGTTATTTGTTTAAATTATTTAAGCTCGACAATTTCACTGTTAATTTAAAATTCCTAGAACATAAGTAGCAGTCCGAAATTCTCGCCGAAATTATTTTTCATGCTTATTGCAATGAGAACAACTTTATGAGAGATGAAAGGATTCCAAAACTTACATCTCATCTTTGTCTGGCAAAGGCGCTAAGTTTGCAGGTCCCTTGCAACAGGTATCTTCGACGCTGCAGGATGACGTGGCTTTGCAGAGATGTTCTGCACAGTCCTTGTTGTTCGCTGGCTCACTCATGTTGGTTGTAGATGGTGAAGTCCGCCATATCATTTACCATGTTGTAGATGGCAATGTCATACTGAGGTGATGGATGACTACTCATGGATACCAGTCCTCTTTTTAGTGAGACTGGCCTAGTTGTTTGCAACGATAACTTTCGTTGTTGTTGCCTTTAAGGAACACTATATTGCTGATGCTTACGACCAGAATTTCGTTGTTTCACCATACTAGAATACCGAATTGCAATATATATGTAACTAAAAATAAAAAAAACAAACCACAACGTTTTTCATCAGGTGGTCAAACAAGCCCTCTGAGCCAACGCGATACCACTGAGCCACCCAGGTAGCGTCAATAAGCCGATGGAAGTAACTCAATTTATAGTCGGTTGGCCCTCTAGAGATTCTCTCTTTTTAATTTGCATATATTTAATTTACATTTGGGTTGGGTTGTTTTACCTCTGAGCTGCACTTTTTTGCACACCATGGGCTAAATGGCCAGGTCACATGGACCCGGAAGGCTCAGAGAAGGTTGGAGAAGTGGACCACTGGAACAGTTGTTGGGAGACAGATGGTAGCCACCCGTCAAGGCCATCCAGCGTGTTCTTTAACGTTGGGTTGTTTTACCTCTGAGCGGCACTTTTTTGCACACCATGGGCTAAATGGCCAGGTGACATGGATCCCGAAGGCTCAGAGAAGGTTGGGGGAGGGGACCCACTGAAACAGCTGTTGGAAGACAGATGGTAGCCTCCCGTCCAGGCCATCCAGCGTGTTCTTTAACGTTGGGTTGTTTTACCTCTGAGCGGCACTTTTTTGCACACCATGGGCTAAATGCCAGGTCACATGGACCCCGAAGGCTCAGAGAAGGTTGGGTGAGGGGACCCACTGGAACAGTTGTTGGGAGACAGATGGTAGCCTCCCGTGGTCATCCAGCGTGTTCTTTAACGTGCACAGGGTATGGCTCTCCCACACACGGAGCCACGGCTTAACGTCCCATCCGACGGCCGGCGGCCTTTCCAAGCCCATCGGTGTCCCCTACTGACCGTGGGCAGGGCGGGGAATTTTGCGGAGGTAAATATCAACGCCGACTCAGCTGGGACTCGAACCTGGCTTGTTTGGGTTGGGTTGTTTTACCTCTGAGCGGCACTTTTTTGCACACAATGGGCTAAATGGCCAGGTCACATGGACCCCGAAGGCTCAGGGAAGGTTGGGGGAGGGGACCCACTGGAACAGCTGTTGGGAGACAGATGATAGTCTCCGTCAAGTGTGTTCTTTAACCTGCACAGGGTATGGCTCTCCCGCACACGGGGCCACGGCTTAACGTCCCATCCGACGGACGGCGGCCTTTCCAAGCCCATCGGTGTCCCCTACTGACCGTGGGCAGGGCGGGGAATTTTGCGGAGATAAATCTCAACGCTGACCTAGCTGGGACTCGAACCTGGCGAACTACAGATTACGAGCCTGGCGCGCTACCAACTGAGCCACCACCGCCCCACATAAATAAGAGTTTAATGCTATATTTAAATAAATATGGGCGCGTTAAATTTGCTTGGGCTATAATGGAGATGTACTTTGGCTTTCTGTAAATCGAAGTTGTACATCCCGGTTTGTTCCTTTCAATTAATATATCTAAATATGGAATTTTACAATTTTGTCCTTTTTCCTGAGTAAAATTTATAGTTCATAAAGTATTATTAAAAGTTTCTATTAATTTGTCAAATTCTACCATAATTCCAGAAAATTGAAATATCATCGATGCACAATAGCAATTTACATTCGAACTTTTTAAATGCATGTTTCAACATGGCGCAACACTGCCTCGGCCATGAAGCCAGACAGTAGGGAGCCCATCGGCACACCCTCGATCTGAACCAATTGTAAACAATTGATTTTTGTCGCGAGGGCCGGGGCGTCTTGCTCACATAAGTACCTGGCGCCGTGGTCCTCGCGACCTCCAGCCATGTTGATTCAAGTCGCATCACCTGTATTGTAATACAGGTGCCTTATGATACAGCAATACGACATTTAATGAGTGCATTGTAGTTTCCGCGATACTGAAGCTCTTCTAATTGCTTGTAAACCTTCCTGTGAAGAGTTGAATATTCATTTGGTGAATAATATGGAACAAAAAAGAAATTAATGGCCTTTTCAAATTATAGGTGGGCGACTTTCGTTTAGAAACAAGTGGTGGGAAAGGATGACCTATTTCATGTAATTAAATTTTTAATTACTACTTATGTTCTAGAAATTTTAATTTAAACAGTGAAGTTGTGGAGATTAAGTAATTTAAAGAATTCACTGTTTATTTGTTGCTTTTTTTTTGGAGGGGGGGGGGGGTGCGTTCCATACACCACTAATGGAACGTCCCGATTTTAACCGGCTTTGTTCACCATCTTCACCACGTCATTTGATTTTGCCTTCCCACCGAAAAATATGTCACAGCTGTACTTTCTTAACACGCTGCCATTGGCATGTCCCCTAAAAGCATGCTCCTGGAAATAACGTAGTGTCCAAAGAGTAATTTCGCAACATTCAAACGAATTAAGCAAAGCTATTTGAAAGCCCTTGAAATGTGCATTAAATAATAATGCAATATTAACTGCCCTTCCGAACTTGATATTAATTTTTTTGCGTTTCTAGATAAGGAAGTGGATGATGAAGTGATCACCATCACACAATATAGAGTAATATATGGTTGTTAAGATAAATGGTAAATCCCCGTGAGACGTTAATCAGGCTGTATCCAGAAAAAGAGCAAGACCAAAGGTTGAGTTGTTTTACCTCTGAAAAACACTTTTGTGCACACAATGGGTTAAATGGCCAGGTCACAAACACCCCGAGAGCATCATAAACTACAGCTAATTATGATTATTCTTTTTTTCTTCTCTCTTCACCGTTTAATGTACTCTTGTAACTTTTTTTCAGCAATTGAAATATTTTTCTGTTAGAAGGAAAATGACAAACTGGATCCCACCTGCTGCCATTCTTCTGGATCTTTTAATTACACTTCAGAGATCTGACCACAGACCAATGATGTGACAAAATTTGGGAAAGAGAATCATTTTTTTTAATGAAACTCAAAACTTGAGTCTGTGGTAAATTTAAAAATCAGACATAGATTATAAAAAAAATAAACATACTCATGGAAATAGGCATGAAAAAGAACATGGAATTCTGTCTTCTGACTCAAACACTGGATCTCCTTATTATATGCCAATTGTTCTATCAGTTAAGCCAAGGTTGGTGTCATTCACATTTGGTTACCTAAGATTATGAACGAAAGTATCAGGTACATTCCATAATCCAACTGTTGGGCTGCATGCAAGAATCTTATACCATCAAGGATCTTTTGAGTAATTCTAATGCAGCACCATTTTTCACACTTGTGTATTTCCATGTCATCATTAAAAGTTTTGGTTCTACGATTATGAATACATGTTCAATGTCCTACACAAAGGTTATTTTACCTAATCTCATATTTTGAAACTTTCTAAGTTAGATATTTAATAAAAATCCCTTTATAAGGCACTTAAAAGTTTGATTAGCATTCTTAGTCTCTACTTAAAAGAGTAATAATAATTTAGTACTTTTTCACTGGAGATTGTATGATATTTATGATGAATTAAAGTAATTTTTTTTCAAAAGCTTATTTCAAAAGATAAGTATTAAATGACCTTATATAAATAAGGTTCAGAGTCATATGTTAAGGTCATTAAATTATAATTTTATGTTACATAAAATAATCACTTATATTTATAAATCTATCAAGGTTTGTAGTTAGAACTACTAAAATAATTCTATGGATATTTATCAGGATTACAACTTTACCAAACATATGTAAAATGTGCATGCAGTCTAAAATTACATAGGCTCAAAAATTGAACAAATTTTTCAAACATTCTGAGCTTCCTGAGCAACAGCTGCTACTTTTGGCATGTTGGGTTTATATCTCACAAGAACACCAAGAGCTCAGAGCTCAAAAGAGGAAGGGTACTCACTGGAACAGCTCGATGTTCTTATACATAGTTCAATACATAGGGAAATTAGTTTTTACATTTACATACATTTTATAATTAGTTATTCTCTTATTTCCTTACATTCTCAACAAACTCAAACTTTTAAATAAAATGTATTGAGTGAGGTTTCTGAACCATATGCATATGTCCATCAATTACGCTCATTTATAACTCTGAACTAGAGCTGTCAATTTCCAATTTCACAGAATTTAAAAATAGGTTACTGCAATGGACAGATCCATGAGGAAGAGACAAATTGGCACACTGACTTTTCAAGATGCATCCTTAAAAATATTTTAAAACAGTACTTAGTTAACATATTATTTAAGGATCCTCAATTCCAAAAAACACATTTCCATCATTCTTAGATTCCTATGCACTGGTAAATCTTTTGAGTTTTACTTGAACTAGTAAAACTCAAGGCAAGATATAAATTTTTTGATCCATAGAGAGAAACCATTACAATATTCTACAGAATTGCTGCTTCAAACTGGTATTTCTTTCTTTTCCTTTTACAATATTGTTAAAAACAGCTCACTTTACAGTGATCTGAATTATCACTGGAAATTTTTTTATAACTCTTGATTAATTTGGTTTCTAAAAGATAAAAGCAACAAAGTCAGAATGTCTAACAGATTTGCTCATTTCACAGCATACAGCAGGTAGGGTCCTTTTCTCAGTCAGTGTCGGTAGTTCATTTTTTTTTTTGCATTTAATCAACATTGTTGGGAACAGGGAACTTGCAAATTTGTGTCAAGAAAACTTAACTCTTTCATAAATTTGGGTGGCATTTTTTTATTATGATTATACTTTACCATAAATTTATCATGAGTTCTCTAATCAGACCATTTGTACATTTTTCTGCTCCTAATAATATTGATTACATGCAAAATAATCTATTACCAACATTGACTGAAAAAAAAAATCACTAATCATATCTATTGTCAGATTTTAGGTCACACTCATGAATACTTTTGACAACTGACAGAGAAAGAAAACTGTAAACAATCAATAAAATTAGATTCATTTAATATATATATGTCATAGTATAAACTTACATTGTAGCAGATATCACAATATCATTGATATGAAAGTGAAGAGAAATCTGTGGATATACAATCTGCACAGAATCAAATGTCAATTATACTTTAAATTTTAGCTAAAGATGTGATCTTATGCTAAAGATTTTGAGAGTGAATATGCATGTGACTAGAAAAATTATTCTTGCATCAGAAGCTACCATTTATCATTTGTTGGACAGTGAAGCTGAAATTGGGTTCCATCTCTTCCTTCATTTCCTTGAAGCATTCCTCTGCCAGGGACCTCTGAAGAGGATTGTTTGAGTGTAATAACTCTCCATAGAGATATACACCCATAGCCTATATTATTTGAAAAGTAATATGAATAACTTTTAAAAGAAAAATCTTATATGAATACTCAGTACACATAAATCTGAACCAGCAAATAAAAATTATGGGAATTATATATTTAATTCCACAATTATATATTTAATTTGAAAAAAATACAAAGTTAAGTGATTTTAGCATAAACAAAGTTTTTGATACCTGTAAAACGTTCTAATGGAATTACACTCCATTTACATAATATTAAATTTAAAAAATTTTACTCACATAGTTATTTTTTGCTATTTTCTTAAGCTATAGAGTAGCACCTTTTTGCTGCATAATGGATTAAATTGCTGGTATTTTACCTCTGAGAAGTGCTTTATGGCACACATGGGCTAAACAGCCATGTCATAAGCAACACAAGGGCTTAGTGTTTGGTAAAGGATTCAATGAATAGCTGTCACTAGAACATATGGAAGCTTCCCATTAAGGTCTCCTAATATTTCTTTAAAGTGTGCAGAGCACAGCTCTCCTATCTATAATACCATGGTATATAACATCCCATCTGACAGACTGCAACTCAGACTCAATCCAAGCTCATTGTGTCTTTTTTCTCACTGGCAGAATGAGGGTTAGTGAAGAAAATCTCTAATGCATGAATAGGGAGTGACTCAAATCTGGGAACACTGGACAACAACCTAAGGAACTATGAACTGAATTAACTCTCACCCCATATAGCTGGTAACAAGAACCCAAGGTTTAGTACATGATTGAAGAAGGGCAAATAATTGCTTGGGTCAGAAGGTCATCAAGATCATTCAGAAATTTCTATAACACACAGAGATGCTTCTCAGCATATGAGCTCATGGCTTAATATCCCATCCAATATATTGTGAACTTTACAGACTATTGAATCCTTTTCAATGAAAGCAAAGCATAAACAGCAGAGGAAATTTCATGCTTTTTTAGAAACAGGACAAGTCAAATTAACAGTGTAAAAAAATCTACTTAACCCAAAACAAAGAGTTCATAAAATAAAAACATACTAATCACATTCAGTTAGCAGCCATTAGCTGGTGTTATTATGGTGAATATAAAATATGATGCTTATTTCTGAAACCTATATAGCTCTATTCAAATATTTCACTTGCAAAGAGCTTTACTGAAACACAACTATTTGTTAAAACTTCATAATTGCTTTAATTTACAATTTTTAACCACAAGAAAAACTATAAAGGTACTGCAAACCAATATTTACAATTTTCTTTATGCAATTAATCTAATTGATTTGCTATAAAAATTGCTTGTTTTTTCATCAAAATATTCAATAGTTATTAACCACTCAAGTGGGCTATTTAAATGCCACAAATGAAAGCCCAGTGCAATACTATTTTTCAAATATCCAAGCATGTTTGCTTATTTTACTAAAATTGAAACATCATTGAAACTACCAAAATATATCTCAGAATTTTGTCTAATAATTAAGCATTAATTTTGATGAAGAGTGTTTAAAACAAGCATAACAGTAGTGTCCGCTGTTAAATGTTTCAGCTTCAATAACTTTTCAAACATTAAATAAATATTGATGAAAACTGAGTTTTAGAGAGGTTTGAGTGAGAATTTGAATTTATCTCCTGTGACATTTTCCTTCAAAAAGCTCATTTTTCAAGTTAATGAAGCTTTGAATGTAGCCTTTCATTCACATAACAAGGGAGTGTCTGAACATTTTTATAATGTAGTATGCATAAATAATATATCACATACACTCTGTGCAAAACCTGAACATAGAGATAAATAATAAGAACTAAAAAACTAATAAAACTAATAAAACTAAAAAAACAGAACATAGAGTAAATGTATGGCAAACCATGCTGAGGGATTAAACCTCATTATTAGTTCATTTTTTAACATTTTATGAATACACTTCCCTACAATTTATTTATAAAACTATAATTTTCAGAAGAATTAAATTTTAAATACCTACCAAATCTTCCTTTAAAAACTGCTTAAGAGAAGAATACCCAGATTTGTACTTATGCTTGACTATCAGTTCACACCATCTGTGGCGAATCTTAAATAGGATACCACAAAATTTTATTGTGAATTAGCAAATAACTTATCAGTATTACAGAAAAGATACAAATGTCTTAAATTACTTAATCTTATCAATTAAAAGAGAGCATGCAAAATTTGACAAATTCACTGAATTCAAGAATTTTAAACTGTATTAGAAACACATTTATACTCATCATTAGATATTTCCAGCATTTTTCTATTAATGCAACCTTTTTTACACAGGATGAATTAGATGAAAATTTATTTGGAACACATATATTAAAATTGGCTCAAATGAGAAAAAATAATTAAAATAACTTATTTTAATAACTTTTATTGTTGTTGAGCAATAAAAATTTTTCAAGTTTATCCTTCAAACTATTTGCATATTAAAAGTTTTTAGGAGCAAACTCAAACTTTTCAGAGCAAGGACAGTGCTTGTCTTCAGTGAAGTGACAATATTTGGGGATGTTAGTGCTGTTAAGAGCTTCTTTCCACATATCATGAAAGGTGATTTCAGTATCTCAGTTGCAGGTGGGGACAGGCAAGGTCATTATTTGAGTAGTCTCATGGACAATGATTCTGTTGTTTTGGGTTGTTTTACCTCTGAGCGGCACTTTTTTGCACACCAAGGGCTAAATGGCCAGGTCACATGGACCCCGAAGGCTCAGAGAAGGTTGGGGGAGGGGACCCACTGGAACAGCTGTTGGGAGACAGATGGTAGCCTCCCGTCAAGGCCATCCAGCGTGTTCTTTAACGTGCACAGGGTATGACTCTCCCGCACACGGGGCCATGGCTTAACGTCCCATCCGACGGACGGCGGCCTTTCCAAGCCCATCGGTGTCCCCTACTGACCGTGGGCAGGGCGGGGAATTTTGCGGAGATAAATCTCAACGCTGACCCAGCTGGGACTCGAACCTGGGAACTACAGATTACGAGCCTGGCGCGCTACCGACTGAGCCACCCCCGCCCCACCAATGATTCTGTAACAAGTGGATGTATATGTTGTATTGCCAGCATGGAAATCATTAGCTTGTTTTGGCTGACATCTGTCTGATGTTCAGTGAACCTCTCCTGTTCAGAATGTATGGTTTTTCCAATATAGTAGACAACAGAAATATCCAGCAAATATAGGGGAAATTTTGTATATGCCCAATCTTTGAAGGAGTTCTTTTTTAAAAATTTCTTCAGATTTGGAGTTGAACTGAAAACAATACTTATTTTTTTGGGCTCTGAGTAATATGCAAACTGATTTGCATAGGACAGGAATATAAGATATAGGTCCAGAAATGATTGCCTACTCAGAGTGGGTGACTAGGATGAGAGTTGAATCCCTTATGTTGTCTTTTTCTATACTTATTGAT
The DNA here is from genome assembly GCA_038380435.1 of Ryuthela nishihirai. Lineage (NCBI taxonomy): Eukaryota > Metazoa > Arthropoda > Arachnida > Araneae > Heptathelidae > Ryuthela > Ryuthela nishihirai. The sequence continues at coordinate 67,988,739 of JAWZYU010000019.1, read as the reverse complement.
TAGGTTTCCTATTGTTTTTGATTGAAGCCATGGGATGCAGCATTAGATTTAATGTTTTGAATTTCTTTTTTAAGCAAATACTCATTTAATGATATGAGGTGCATGAGTCTGTATGTAGGTAGTTTTATGTATATTGGCATAGTCAAGGCTCCTGCATCATCTTTTTGGGTAAAAACATCTAAATAGAGGATGGCTATTTTCCTTCTCCTTCGTGAAATGTATTGTACGGTAGATACTGTTGGCTTTATCAATGAGACAGTTTAATTACTTATTGCTGCCATTCCAAATTAAAAATATATCATCCATGTAGTGACACCAGATGACAGGTAAAATTTTTGCCAAGCTGAACAATTTTTTTTCAGGGTCTTGAAGGGCAATCTTGGATAGAATACTAGAAAGGGGTGGGGCCCCAAGTCCTGCTTGTAGATTTTGTTGCCAAAATAGAAATAATTTTTTTCAGTAACTACTTTTAGAGCTTCATAAATGGCGATTTCAGGAAGGGATTTCAGACACCCCCCCCCCCCCAAAAAAAAAAAATTAATCAATAAGTATAGAAACAATAACAAAAGAGATTCGGCACTCTCTCAGTCACTAATTCCAAGAAGGCAACCTTTGCAGGACTTATATCTTATGTTTCTGTCCCATGCAAATTACTCAAAGCCAAAAAAATTAATATTGTTTTCAGCTCAGCTCCAAATCTAAAGAAAAATATAAAAAGGGACAGAGACAAATTTAGCCTCCTTCAAATATTGGGCGTATACAGATTTCCCCAACATTTATCGTATCAGAAAAACAATAGAGGAGAGATTCACTGAGTATCTGACAGATGTCAGTAAAAACAAGCTAATGACTGCTGCTGCCAATACAGCACATGGCAACCATAGACTGGGAGCATGCCACACTGCTAACATGTGCATCCATTTACTAAAGAATCATCATCTGTGAAGCTATTGAAATAATGATCTCGCCTGTCCTCACCTGCAACTGTGACACTAGAATCACCCTCCGTGGGATGTGGAAAGAAGTTCTTTAACAGCCCTAATGTTCTCACATAGTGCCACTTCACTGAAGACAGAGTGGTGTCCTTGCTACAGAAAGCTTCCGAGTTCACTCCTAAAAACTTTAAATATGTAAATAGTTTGAAGGATAAACTTAAAAAATATTTATTGCTCAATGGCAGAGAACTTTAAGTTATTTTAATTAATTTCTGAGCAAGAAGGTATTTTTAAATGTGTATTTAATTGTGAAAAATAATAAAATAAGAGGTATTTACTTCCAAAATCCTTTGTTTTTTTTATCTTATTTTAAAAAAGTATTTTGATTAATTTTCAAAAGTATTTCAAAATTTTACAGAAAAATGTATTTGTAACAGTTCAGATTAAACTTATGAATAGAAATCAGAAGCTTGATAGACCATTGCATGAAGTAATCAAAAATGGCAATGCCAAAAATGGGTATTTAAGAATGGCAATCACAATAGATGCAATTTTTTTTATTTTATAGCACATCAAAATTTGCACCAAATTGAAAAAGTAAACATTATTAAACTAAGTTCAAACTATATATTATAATAAAATATAGGTAAAAACAAGAAATCAATCAGCAGTTTATTTCTTGACTATCACACTGATTTCTATTTGACTTTGAATGCAACACCAGATCTGAAATTTCTTAACAATTTTGAGATATATGACCTAAAATAGCTCTCTAGCATCAGTATATAGAAATTTGACCTTTGACCTCTTAAGGACCCATCACATCCAAAATTTTGTTTCTGAGGGCTATGACCCAAAATACCCTTAAGAACCAAATTTTAGCTCTCTAGCACTAGTAGATCATATTTTGACCTCTGACCTCAAAAGACCTGCTGGATCCAAAATTTCGTAACATTTCTGAGATGTACAAACCAAAGTACCCCTAGGAACCAATTTTCATGTTACTAGCACTTGTAGATTAAGGTTTTACTTCTAAGTGATCTCAAAAGACATGTCACAGGTTAAATTTTGGACCCCCCCCCCCCCCCAGATCTACAACACATATTGGCCCTAGGTACAAATTTTAAAAGCACTACCACTTCTTGTTCATAGTTAGAATTAGCATTATCCCCTATCAATCAGCCAGTCATTCACAAAGTGTTAATATATATATTAGATATTCAAATGAGAATTTATTATTTTTAAGTTTTATGTGTTGCACTAGGAACACCTGTGCCCATTTCTGAACTGTCATTTCAGAATCTTTCAATGTCTGAAAACAATAGGGACTCTGATAGGATTAAAAAGAATTGTATAATACTGAATACTGCAGTGGTGAAGCAAAAGAAGCACTGCTTCTCCTCTAATTAAGCAATAATTTTAAATACATTGACAGTGATGTATAATAAACACCCACTAACTAAAAAAGTCGATATTGAATAATTAACAGGTATTGCATTTACATTCTATTATAAGCATTGCTTTTAGAAATTGCTTCCCCCATTCAATGGATTGCATTTTGCCATTGGAATGTTGAATATTAATAAGATCACTACTTTTACCATAAATTATTCATAAAGTTATGCACTTTTTTGTTTACATCTGGTTCAGTACATCATATCATGAAATTTAAATTTAAAAATTCCCTTTTTCTATGGCCAGCAAAATGTGGTTAAGCAATTTGCCTCATTAGCATGGTCTAAAAAAAATTATTAAAACATCTTTTGTCCAAGATGTATACATATATATTTTTTTCAAAATCTAAAATGTAAACTTTCTGCTAACAATAGTAGGGAAAAGTAGCCTGAAGGTAGACATAAATATTAATTTACATTTCTTAATTCCCTAAAGATATAATACACATTTTTATTAGATTCATAGAGAATAGTCAGATGCACTGCAATTGACTTGTCTTCCCTAGTTTGTTTATTTTGCTAAAATTTCATGCTTTCTTTAAATACATAATAAAATGATTGAACTTACATCTGCATTTGCATTTTGTAAATTGTAGACACATTCTAAATTTTTCATAATTCCTGGTGCTATCTTAAATTCATCCAACAGACTTTCCAACACAAGGAGTATTTGTTCTGGTTTCAACTATTAAAGAAAATTTTATTTTGCTTTTATCAGCATAAAACAATTTGATTTTATAGTAATAGCAATAATGATAATACATTTATGTTAACATGATATATGCCAAATAAGAAGAGATTATATTTGAATTCTATGACCTATGTTTAATATTTATTTGAAAAATTAATATTTGTTAGTTTTGTTTAAAAAATGTACAGATTTACATGACTATTCCAAATATGTATATGTTGCAGAAGTGATGTGTAGTAGGAAATGTATAAAGTGAAGCAATGATATACTATCATTGCTGTGGTAAAACCCCATGAGTCTCATTCTGAAATTAGGTTGTTTATATGGGGAAAAGGGTAAGATATTCCCCACTCACCTAAAACTTACAGTGGCAATTACCTATTGACTTGCAGTACTGCATAGTCATTTTATCCTCTCATTTCAACTCTTTAAAAATTGCAATGTGCCACTAACTTCAGTTCCTGGGAGAAAGTTTTGTGAAGTAGGAAATGTCGTCTAAGAAAGACAAACCCAAACTATATTATCAGTCTGCTGAGAGTTAAAAAAAAAATTTAGGTTCAATCAAAATAATGAATTAAATATATCTTCTCAAATCCAATAATTCATTGCTGGCTCACAGCATCAGTAAAAACAATGGAATTATCTTCATATATTTATTGCTGAATTATGCAGACTTTGAAAAAGTTTCCATGGCACTAATGACCATTGTTTCAAAAACTTGCTTAGAATGATTTATTTGAATAAGTGTCAGCTAAAAATTATCAGGTGGCAGAGAATTTAATTACAGATAGTCCCCAAATAATGCAATGGTAGTTACATTCATGGAAAAGGCCATATAAGCCAAAATTGGTGTTATTTGGTTGAAATTTTGCAACCTGTTTTTGCAATCAAACAAGTAGAGGTTATGTTCCAAGATTTAACTCAAGTGACATACTTCTGTTCTTACAAGTCAAATGAAAACCTTAAAAATGTACAAAATAAATAGCTTGGCCTCTGGAAGGATTAAAGAATCCAAATGGAAACTCCCAATAGAGATTAACCAAATGAAAGCATTTCTGTATATTCAATAATTGCTAAGAAACAATTATATTACATAAATAAATAATCCTAAGCAAGATTTTAAAACAGTTAAGTCATAAAAGCTATGGAATCTCACTCCAAACTTTCTGATTTGTTAACATATCAGGCATTAAAAATACAAAGAATTTCAAATCTCCACAATTATTTAAACACTACTAGCAACTGAAATGCAAATATAAAATAGAATATATTCAAAGCAAGTCAAAACATAATAAAAAACAGATGATGATTTGTTGGTTTACGATTGCGTAAGTCAACTTTTGACTTGTCCGACTTAATGTCATGTTCCATGGTAACTGCCAAGCAGATGATGCATTGTTTAGGTAGTGACTTATTCTTAAAATGGGAGGTCAGTAAGAGAGGGGAGTTTGGTGGCGTTTTATGTGTATTGTAGAAATGAAAATTTTCACTTTATAAGGTTAGTCAATATATATTATTAAAGTCACATTTTCATTTTAAACTTTGAAAATATAGTATCACTTTATTAATTGACAAGAAAATCAACTTTAACAAAACAGTGCTTTTGTTTGACCTCAGTGAATATATGTGTAGCAATAAAATAAAATCTGCAGTTGAATGAAACATAACAAATTTCATTCAGATATTAGTTCATTGACCACTTATGATATAAAATATCAAAAAGGTGGATTGTTAAATTTTCCTGAGTTTTGAGACTAGGAATTATAGGATTCCTTAGGAATGTAACTTTTATTATAATAAAAATGCTTTACAGCTTCATTTAAAAAAAAAAAACTATTCTCTTTTACAAAAAGAATCCAAGAAATTATAAGTTGGTTGGGGACTTGAAACATACACCATCTTTCAGATGATATCTTTGGGGGTTAATGCTAGTCTATTAATTCACCCAAAGAAATGCTTTGATTGGTGAAAATTAAAATTTAATTTGAACGGAAGAATGTTGCTTGACGAAATGAAATTGCAAGAGGTATCCCTTCATTTGCAATGATTAGTGGCAATGTGCAGAGAAAGAACACCTAACAAATACATATACAGTAATATACTCTAACGGCATATTTCCAATGTCCTCATTACAAATCACCCCCTTGTGTATTAGCACATTTTCAGCAGCATTTGGCATCTCTGAGTTTGTAATTGACCCTTAGGGATGATCAGCTGTGATGAGCCATGCTTGGTTTGAAAATACCCACCATAGTGATTTGATGACTAAGGGAAATCTCTCATTTATATCCTTCAATTATTTGTGCATCCTTTGGGCTCAAAAAATTTTACATCATATACTGAACAGAAATAAAAACAAAACTATCGCTCAGAAAACTGAAATAGCAAAAAAAAAAGAGCAAGATGTAAATTGGAATGTGCATGAGTAGAATATTAGTTCATCAACTATTTATGAAATAAAATATTAAAAACATGCTTTGTTAAATTTTCTTGAGTTCTGAGAATTAAAGCTACAAATGAGTGTAAAAACTTCCCAAACCTAAATTACATCAATTGACTTGTACGAGTGGTTTATAATAAAATGTAGCGAAGGGATGGCTATATCCAGACCCATATTTGTTAGTAAACCAAGGGACTTGATTGCTAAAAGGCAATTCTCTATCGAATGGATATTTTTTCATCTCTCTTCCTGTCACTTGTGGAAATATGTCAATACTGTGGTAATTTTTTCATTTCTGTTCTAGTCATTCTCAATTAATAAAACTTTTACCCAAGGTTCCCCCCCTTAAAGTGCATATTACCCCCCCCCCCTAGTGCATATTACCAAATTATAGTAATACCTTACTGGTATTTGGTAATATGCACTATGTACTATAATTTTTAACAGATGTAATAGTTTAAATGTTTACAAAATCTTTTTTTTTTCTTATCTCCTGAAAATTTAAGAGAATTAAAAGAGCATCTTTCAATCCTCTTATATAAATATTCAAAGCTCTAATTCACAGCACTAAATACCAGGATATACATGACAGGAGTTTAACATCAGATGGCACTTGAAAATAAAGTCAATTTAATGTTTTTTCTTGAGCTTTTTTTTTCACCAAATTTAATCTCATCACAATTGTACTACTCATTAGCATTTATTTATTTATTTATTTCATTAGATGTCCCTCTCTGGTGGCTATTACACTTACATTTCACATCATTAACAAAGGATACAAGATGCAAACTAGGATGAACCTGTAACTAGTTGCAAGATCAAAATGGCATTGAGAAAGCACCTCTCAACATATCAACAATTTTGAATGAGATACTCCATTTGTTGTTATCAGAGCATTTACTATTGAACCATTATGTCAAATTTAGGTATAAATGGACATGTATTAAGCATTTAAGAGAGCTGGAAACAATTCTTAATACATTGTGAAATCCTTTTACATGCTAATATAAACAGGAAAATATTGCATAAATATGAAATATTATTTTATTTAAAATCTAACAACATACAGGTTTAAAGTGGTCAAAACTAAGCTTTCTCTTCTTTGATTTCCTTCTTTTTAGACATGAATTCATCCTTTTCCATTTATTCATCTATATAAGATAAAAACATGAATAAGAATCCATTAACACAGGAAATTTTAAGTTTCTTTAAATGGAGGTAAATTTATAAGGATAGATCTTATAAATTTATCTGCATTACTAATATTACTATTATACGTATAGATTTCAGTGCTTAACATGTTGATTCTCTTTGTGCTTCACTTGTTCTAACTTCTGATGTAATGATTATTGATTATTTAAAACTCTCTAACATTTGGATTTAGTTTTATATTAATTCATTTTTTTCTGAAAAATAAAGTGTATTTCAAAACTAGAAACAATTTAGGAAGTTTTCAGTTAGCATTGTTATAGAAAAAAATAATAACTTCTGCAATTAAATTTAAAAATTACAGTAATTAATAATCATCAGTGGTAATCAAATCTGATTTAGTTTTTATATTTTTAATGAATAATATTTCTAATTCTAACATAAAAAATTTAAACATTTTTCTCAAATTTATTTTGATATAATTATGATTTTATTAATTCACTTTTATCATATTTTAAAAGATTTTACTAAATATATATTTACAATTAAAAATGGTATGTGTTTCACACAAAAATTTGTCCCTGTAAAGAGAAAAAGCAATTAAAAATATGAAAAAATATTATTTAAAAAAATTAAAAATATTTTTCTTTGCCCGAAAAGGTAAAAAATGAAACTAAGTGAAACAATGGTTAAATCATTTCTTGAATTCGTATTCAATTCTAAGGAAGATAGGGTGCAAGCAGTTTTTGTTAAGTAGGTCAATTGTCACCCTATCTTCTTTTAAAGTGAATACAAATCCAGTGATTGATTTCAACATCAGAATATTTTAGTTTTATTTTTTACTTTTTAGGGTGAGGTAGATAGTGGTTTTTAAATTTTTACTTTTGTTTACTTTGCTACTAAAAACACCTATTTTTGACTCTAAAGGTTTATCCCCATTTCCCTCCACTGTTTTTTTTTTGTGGGGGGGGATTTAAAGTAGATTACAATACTGTAGACATCTCAAGCTTTATTTTGAAATATGTTGGGATTGACCCCTCCCCATAAAAGTTCCACACCCCTGGGGGTAACAAGGGTGGCAGCATAACTAGAAGTAGGCTAACAGTTCCCACATCACAAGCTTTCCTTAAACAATTACAACTGTGGTCCCTCACATTCAGGAGATATAGTGGGAGAACTATTTTTATATTTACTCTATCTAGGGGGAGGAGCATGGGAGTAAATTTTTTACAGCCCAGGGCATTCTCTACATCACAAATTTACAATTGACAAAAGCTGTCAAGATTGGTCAACTGGTTAGGAAGATATGGTGGAACAATCATTTTGACAAGCAAACTGGCAAATGAACTATGAAATGCAATAAGAATTTAAAAATATGTGGTGTAAAACAGCATAAAATGGATAGCTATTTCTGTTTAAGAATTCCAAATTCCTTCACCTACAAATGTTATCTTTCATAGCAACCAAGGTTCACAATTATAAAATACTCCCTCAAGCAGCTGCTTGCCACAGGTCTGACAGGAGCCTATCAGTTTATATGTCAAAGAAAGTCTGTGAGGAAGGCAAGACCTCAGCAGAAAAACAACACAAGCATTCATGTCTTACTGTGGGCTTGAACCCAGGTCCCTTTGATGTATGCAGGTCCCTTGCATGTAGGCAGCCAAGAGTTCTAACCACTTAACTATGGGACACCTTCACATCTAATTATCACTAATATTTACTATTATACTAAAATATCAGTGAAACAATCTCATGATATACTAGTCATGACTTGCTTTATAAACCAAAAACCTCACCTCAATCACTGCTTCTGCATATAGATTATTTGATGCTGAAGGATGAAAGCTTTCAATTTCCTATTAAAATTTTAAGGTAATTACAAAAAATTTAACTTAATTTCATATACATAATTGCAACAATTTAATATTTAAAATCTTAAATATATATCTTTACTTGATTAGAAAGGGAGTCAATAGGACAATAAATGACTTTCATAAATGTTTTTATTTATGTAACTTACACTGCTCATTCAAAAATATTCTCTTTTTTTAATCTTGAAAAAATAAACTGAAGTTCATTCTAGCACAAAATATGCAAGCAGTATGCAATAACATTGTGAATACGTCTATTACGACATTTACTACTAGTACTGTCAACCCTAAAAACTCTCTCTCTTTCTCTACAGAATTATTTCCCCCCACATAATTTTGATTTTTACCATAAATTTTAAGTTTGATTTATGATAGACCACAGCTTGCAATGGAGAATATTTAGTTACCAAATAATACAAACTAGTGGATCCATTGCAAACTGTGTGCTTCAGAAAATTATGTCTAAATGCTTGATCAGAGTACAAGCTACACTTGTTACATTTCAGGTAAAAAAAATATTCCTTAAGTATTTCATGCAATGTTCTGTAAATTATCTGTTTCATAGATCATGAAATGATTATTATAAAAGTCATTACTCACTTAAAAGTGCACATTCCTTTTTTTAATAATTCATTAAAAATTACTATTTAAACTGTAATACAATTACACACACAGTTCTTTTAGACTAGCTATATTGCAAAAGTTTTTAATTGTATTTCATACTATTCCATTACAGGTCATACAATTCCCCCACCCCCTGTACCCTAGTCTTACTTGTATTGTTATATGTATATTAATCTTGTTACATACCATAAAAGAGCATTTAATCCTTAACAATAGCAAGAAAAATTCATTAAATTCAAAAATTCATTAAAAAAACTGATGTGACCATTTGTTTGAGTATGCCGTGCTGGGTTGATTTTGCCTGAGCTCAGGTGGGAGAAACAATGCATGGCATAGATTCCTCCATATTTAAAGTTATGGTGAATCTGATTGGATTTTTGTCCTGGCAATTGTGGGTACTAAATGATGTTCTCCCTGAAGATAATGACTGATGACACACTTCCTGATTAACCTTTGCTACTGTAGCAGCATAGGACACTTAATTCATCAATTATGAAGAAGAGTAGCACAATGATGATTTTGAAAACATCACATTATGAAGCATCTTGAAAATGACAATGTATGTTAAAACACATCGATGTTTCAGACTACTGGGATTTTTTTCAGGATAAAGTTTTTAAGTTATTTTTTTTCCTCTAAATACCCCCTCAAGCAGCTGCTTGCCACAGAGGTCTGACAGGAGCCTGTCAGTTTATATGCCACAGTAGGAGATCTGAGAGGATGGCAGGACCTCAGCAGAAAAACGACACACACATCCATGCCTTACCCGGGGCTCGAACCCAGGACCCTTAGATTAGTAGCCAAGCGTGCTAACCACTCGGCCACGGGATGGCTATGAAGTACTTTAAAAATAATCAGGTTACCAGAGAGTTCAATTTTTAAAACTCAGCAATTTAAAGAGTTAATGTTGGAAACTGGTTAACAGTTTTTAAAATTTTGCTAAGTAGTTTTTATTTTAAATCAACTTTATGTTTTTCTAATGTTCAGAATTAAATGCTCTTTTATAGTGCATAACAAGATTAATATGCATATATATTAATTACTGCAGGACAAGGTTTTAAAATTCAGTTTAATTTCACTGAAAAAAATTCTAAATTATAATGGCCACTAATACATGCATTTTGAGAAACCCAACACTTAAAGAGTTAATATATAATTTCCTGTGAGTGTTTTCAAGCAAGTTGACAAGCTGTAGAATTTTATGGTATGATGTTGCCCTAGGATTCTCTTAGGCATTCTTTGAGACATTTTGAGGTTTTTTTAATTAGTTCCAGTCCATTTCTACACTGTGACTCACATCTAGCCCACCTGGCCATTTCATCCTGATTTTGGCTTGCCTCCATTTCCTTGTTGCTCTTCAATTCAAAGAATTAACCCAAGCTCCTTTGTGCTATTGTCAGATGATGGCTGTCTAAGATTCAACAATGCGAGTGCCAAACGTGAAATAGTCCTGAAATATGCTGTTTATATCTGATCACCTCTTTGCATATTCCATACAGTTTTACATAATATTATATACAGCATAAGATAGAACCTTTTTATTTCAGATATTCAGAGATGTAAATTTAGATTATTATAATTAAAATTTCAAGTTTTATTTGTTCTTTTTTTACACCCTATTTTCCAATATTTCATCAATCACCAATATTTCAGTACTTATTCTGAATATAAAACTTAGCTTAGAGTACTCATAAGATTGTTTTATAAGTCTTATTGTCTTTTTACATCCCAGTAATAAGGTTGCATTTACTTTACACTTACCTCTGGAAGTCCAGGATTATCCAGCCATTTATAAAATATATCATTCATGGTTATGCTTTTATCACTAAATACACAAAAAAACAAACCTCCATCACTCATTTTACAAAAAATAATAAGATGCAGTGTAATATATGTATATACATATATATCATATAGACATTACAATATATATACAATTATATCAATAAAATACTCTTATTTTACATATCTTCATTAATCTGCAGAGGCCTAACTGGATTTGACTAGAGAACCTGACTATTAGAAAATGGGCATGTTCTTGCATCAGTGTTTGCATGAGAAACCAATAAGCTTATCTTCATCCATTCTATTTATAAATACAAATATATGACTAAATTTAATGTTACAGTTAAATATCAGTACAAGTAAGAATAAGCTGCCATTTAATGTGAATTATCAATATAGCTTAAACATTTATGTGGTTTCTTGATTGTGTGCAACTATTGTCTTCAGGGATATTTCACTGTTTGATGAATAGCATCATAAAGACCTTTAAATCTTCCATCCTCATCAGCACTATACAAGTTAAAAACTGCTGCATATATGGAACATAAGCACTGGTCAGCATCAATAGCACAAAAAAAGTTCAAAATTCTTTTCATAAAGTAACTCCTTTTTGAAATTACTTACATAAATATTATACTCTGATAAGATGTAAGAAAGTCACTCACACTAAAGCATTATTAATGACATAATCAATAAATAATAAATATACATAGTTACCTGTTGACATAGAAGGCAATAAATAGTTTTGTGGAAAAAATGAGTTTTGCTGGTGCATGGGACTCAAAACCAAGTCTCACCAGATTCATTCCAATTTGAGATTAGTTGTACAAAGTGGGTTCAAGTGCATATACACCCACAGATATAATCTGCAGCCTTTAATGCTGTAAAAAATTTAGGCACAATCTTTTTCTAGTGTTCTATCTGGAAATGGCAGATGAAGTCTAAACTCCCTCTGATCTGCAAGTGACCCACAGTCAAACACAGATTACAAAATGAGGGACAGAGTCATGCCTTTTAGGCAGTAAAGGAGTTAAAACAGAAAGAATTCTTCCCTTTTATTGCATTTTCCTTTTTAGAAAAATTTCCTAAAAAGGAAAAAATCGAAAAAATACAAAATTTTGATCCAAAAAAGAGAGAAGTTGTCAGCATTTGAAATTTATTTCACAAGTAATAACGAGGTTCCCAAGTATCAATCCCTTTCAATTTACATTTTGTGAAGGCAACTGTTCTTCTTAGTCTACATCCATGCTGATATTCATAATTATCATAAATGACATTAATAGGATTTAGACAAGCCCACAATTCACTGTTTAGCAGTTTTTATTCAGAGCAAAGATGAGGATGAAAAAATTTAACAGTAATCAATTTGGGGTAAACATAAATCTTTAAATATTAAATTCATTTTTCTTACTTTTTTTAATTTTTACAGTAGTTAGTAAATTATAAATATCTCTCCACTAACATAACACTGAAATGTCTTAATATTTTTGATATGCAGTGGATATTTGATTTTTACATCATTTCAGGACTTTTGATAAGCTGAGTGGCAGCATTTAGGTTACCATCTATACCACAAACTTATTTTTTAACAGAATAATTAAAAGAAAATTGTACAAGTCATAAAAAATAATTAGCTCATTATAATATATATATTAGCATTATACAGACAATGCATATTAATAACATGGTAATAAATCTTTTGCATATTTCACTTCCAAAGTATGATTTTATCAATTCAATAAACCCCCATTTGGAAACCCCTTATTATGTTAGAGAAAAATACACCAAGTTACTCAATACCAATATACTGGGAAAACATATAAATATATTTCTACTTGCCTGCTAGTTATCTTTGGAAAGGTCTTAAAGTAGAAATTGAATATTTCCTGTAAATAGAACATTAATGAAATGATAGACTTGTTTAAAAATGGATAACATTAATACTTCTAAAACTTAACACTTCCACTTAACCTTTTAACATCTATAATGTTGAAAAAATTCCAACTACTATACTAATAGATTATTATACAAGGGCTGTTGAATAAGTATCATAATGATGGAAATTAATATATGCATTGTGAATGCAACTACATGCATTTGATTCTCCTACCTAGAGGGCATTATAATATGCTGCAACATAGATGGAATTGAAAAGAAATGTGATAAGGGAAGTGCCAGTTGAACATAGCATCCCAATTTGAAACATAATCTTATGAGGAGTATATCCAGTGATTAGGTTTCACTGGGCATGAGGCACATCTATCCATTACCAACTGCAAGAAGTCTATGGTCCAGATGATATGGACCCTTCTCAACAATAACACCCACCCCACAAACACCGAAGAGCCAAAACATTATGACCACCTGCCTAATATGATGTTGGTACTCCACGTGCCATCAAAACATACCATTACCCGACAAGGCATGGACACTACAAGATTTCTAAAGGTGTCTTGTGGTATCTTGGTACCAACACGTTACCAGCAAATCCTTTAATTCTTGTAAGTTATGTGGTTCAGCTGTCACAGATCAGATATGCTGTTCCAACACAAATCACAGATGCTTGACTGGATTGATGTCTGGGGAATTCTGAGGCCAGGGCAATACCTGGAAGTCTTCCTCATGTTCCGCAAACCATTCTTGAACAATCTGGATAGTGTGGCATAGTGCAATATCCTGCTGAAAGAATGCACTACTAGAGGGAAATACCATTGCCATGAAAGGATGTACCTGGTCTGCATGAAAGGATGTACCTGATCCATGTTTAGATAGGTTGTAGATGTCCTGCACATGAATGACTGGACGCAGGGTTTCCCAGCAGAACATTGCCCAAAGCATTAGACTTCCTCCCCTGGCTTGCTTTTGTCCCATGGTGCATCCTGATGCCAACAGTTCCCAGTAAATGATGCACATATACCTGAGGAAACGAGATTCGTCGGGCCAATCTTCTTCCAATCATTCAAGGTCCAGTTTTGATGCTCATGTGTGTCCATTGCAGGAGCTTTCAACGGTGAACATAAGTTAGCATGGGCACTTGGAATGACCTGCAGCTATGCAGCCCCATTTTCAGCAGGGTTCGATGTACTGTGTGTTGCGACACATTACTCCCATCACCAACATTCATATTATGGGCGAGTTGTGCCGCAGTATCCTTGTACCATATGGGATAGCCTTCGCTCACTTCTAGCATTGATGAGCCAAGGTCAGCCCACACCTTGCTGGTGGTTCTTGGTTTTTCCCTCCTCGGACTACTTTTTGAAGGTACTAACCACGGCTGACTGTAAGCACCCCACAAACTTGCCATCTTGGTCTAACCCAGTCATCTGGCCATTACAATTTGGCCTTTGTCAAACTCACTTAAGTCTGCTGCCTTTCTCATCTGAAGAACAAGAATAACACTGTTTAACAAAGCTCAGTATCAGGTGTTATTTATACCATTTCATGACATTCACACACACTGCAGTTCTTCGATTTGCATAAAGACATGCTGGTCATAATGTTTTGGCTCTTCAGTGTATATTCCATGTGATAATGTGATCATGTGATAATGCACGTGAATTTGCATGTGATAAGCAAAAATCGCTCCTAGAGTGATTTCACTAAGAATGTCTCAATCATTCCTCACATAGCCCAGACCTTGTGCTTAGCAATTTTCACCTGTCATATTACTGAAGAAGCACTTTGGGGAAAACCCAATGTGATGATGAGATGGTACCTGAGGTGCAATAGTGGGTGCACAGACTGAGCCCTGATTTCTACTGTACGGGAATCAAGGAGCTGATGTATTGGTAGCATATATAACTCAACTGTTCTGATGATTATGTGGAGAAATAAACCACTTGTCTAGTATTCTTTATGGATACTAACCTGTATAATGATGCAATAATATGAGAAAAATACATCCTCAGGTGTTACTTACTGAACAATCTTCACATATATTGTAAATGCAGAAAAGGCAAAGGAAGGAGCATACACCATTCTTTTGGGGATGGTAGTAAATTAATATAACAGAATGCTCAACTTTTGCTTTAAGTTTTTAATAGGGTAGAGGGAGACATTATAATAGGAGTGGCACATCTTTTTTGCAAAACAGGACAACTGGAACATATCAAATCAGAATCTAAAATATAATCTATTTTATTTTAGATTCGATAATCTAATCAATAAATATGTGCAAACAGGTTACAAAATTTTAAACAATTCTCCATTACTCTATAATATAAAAAATAAATACCCATCACGCAACTGCTTGTCACAGAGGTCTAACAGGAGCCCGTCAATTTATACACCACAGTAGATGGTCTGTGAGGATGGTGGGACATCAGCAGAAAGTCAACACAAACATTTATGCCTTGCCTGGGGCTTGAACCCAGGTCCATTTGATTAGTAGCCAAGCGTGCTACCCAAAATTGATTTTTTTTTCACATATATTTATTTTGATACACTTTATTTTCTATGAAAAATATGTTTCTATGTGGCAAAAATTTATTTTCAATAATAGATGATAAAGGCACTATGGCTGTTAAAGTACAAAAATAGTTTTTTATATTAAATCTTGCACTTTATTACAATTTGAGTGCTTTAACAGTATAGGGTTTGTAAACTGACACTTGAAGGCAATGGAACAAATTTGCATTAGTCATGCAGATCAACAGTATGTGCTAGTTTTACTTTGGTCATTGCACCTCCATGTGTTATAGCCAGGGTAAGTCCTTTCAGAAGTCTCGATTCTGCAGAAGGCACACATAACAGCTCTTCATGTTTCCAAGATGAAATATAAAAGGGTAAAAAGCACAAAACAATTCTTAGAAGTTTTAAAAGTTAAAAACTTGAAAGGTCTGACTCAAGTTTTAAGACATTGTTTGTTGCTTTTTCAAAGGTCACACTGCAGCAGGCATGAGGCAGAGTTTATTACATCACCATGTGCACTTTGGAGTCATTCACTATGAGATGGAGGAGTTCAACAATGCAGCTTGTTGTCATGCATCCTTTTCATGTGGTCATTTGTTTTGGTCCAGCATTATAAACACCATGGTAGTGGTGGAGTGTAATACCCATCCACATACCATACCCCATTTTTCTCTATGTT
Organism: Ryuthela nishihirai; assembly: GCA_038380435.1. Lineage (NCBI taxonomy): Eukaryota > Metazoa > Arthropoda > Arachnida > Araneae > Heptathelidae > Ryuthela > Ryuthela nishihirai. Next base: position 67,972,701 of record JAWZYU010000019.1, on the reverse strand, counting down.
GTCAAATTACCAATTATTTGTCTAACTTGTATTGGGTTCTGGATGCATATATAATTTTGGCTTTGGTAAAACTAACCATTTTCTATGGTTTGTTCTTTATTTTCTCTGCCAAAGTAATGCTAATATTATCCTTAGTAATATCAATTTAGTGCTCTTTTAACCTTGCAGAAAAAGTACATTTAGTTTTGCCATAATAATTTTAATCTTCAGCATGCTGGCACCTATGACCAGTATTCTGTATACTCCACCAGTTGTAGGGATGTCACGGTCATTCTTTACTTTTGTAATGACTGAGTTTTTGTTGTTTTAGGAATTGCCATATTATAAGGGCATAATGTAACATTTTGGTCAGCCATGGAATGTTAGGTGTAGGACTGAGCACCAGAGATATCTGGTGCATTACTGGATTTTGAAGTCACAATTCTTTTCCATGGCTTAGATCCATTTTTTTTTTGGATATCCTGCTTTAGTAGCCACATCATACAGTCTTTTCTTTCTGTTTGAAAAGTGGTCATGGTTGTTGCATACCTATGGTTCTGCAAAAATGTAGTGTGTCTAGAAGTTTTTATGTTTCATAGGTTGGTTAGAGTTAAAGGATATCATCACTGTGGTACTGTAGGTTTTGTATATTCTTGAAAGAAACTTTTTATCCATTCTAGGGATCATTAAATCCAAGAATGGTAGCTGGCATTCTATTTCTTTCAATTGCAAATTGAAAAGTGGGAAAAATCTTACTGAGCTCATTTTGTAAATTATTAATATGTTCTTCTGTTTGGTTATGATGAGTATGTCACAAACCTGATCCATAGTAATGGTGGAAAGGAACATTTACTAAGGACGCTATCCTCAATATGTTGAACAGCTGTATCAGCAACCCAGATAGTGGTGATCCCATCAGTGCTCTAACTGTATGGTGGTAGATTGTTGCACTGCTCTGAAAGAATGCATTCTGTGTGATGAACCTGAGTGAATGTAGAGTACTGCAAGCTTTCATACTACTCAGCTTGTCACTGTTCATAAGTACCACTTCAATAATGAAAAATGTTTCTTTAAGAGGTATGCTGGGTTAAAGCGACACTATATCAAAGGATAACATGCATATCAGGCTGCATTTTAATTTTAATTTTTCAATACACTGTATGGCTGAATTTACAATTTATTCAGTGGGAGGGAAGAACTATTCAAGGAACCAGGTCAGTGCCCTATCAATTCTGATCATGGCATTAATGGTTTTGAAACTAGAGGTTTTATGGGATTGCTTTCTTGTGAGTTTTTGCTTTTATGAAAATTTGGGTATAGTCAGATATAGTAGTAGTGAGATGCATACTTTTTGTAAGCACTCTGGTAATACTTTATGATTTCTAATATATGCCCATTTTCTAAAAATTTTATTTGTAGAATCCTTGTTTAATGGATTGCACTATATCTCTGCCAACATGATGGCCATATATGCTGGAACAAAACAGACAACTATGTGAAAAGGATGCACTTCAACATGCTGCATTAATGAACCCTTCCACCTTATAGTGAATGACTTCATAGCACATGTAGTGATGCAATAAAGTCTGCCTCATGACTGCTGCAGTGTGACAAGCCTTTTGAAAAAGCTACAATGTTTCAAAATTCATCAGGCCTTTAAAGTTTTTAACTTTTAAAACTTGAAAAAATTTTTTGGACTACTCTTTTGTATTTTGTCTTATGTACAGATGAAGAACTGCTGTGTACATATGTGTGAATGCCTTCTGCACAATTAAGACATCTGGAGGCATCTTACCCTGGTCATAACACCTGGAGGTGCAGCAACTGATTTGAGTTAGCACAGACAACTGACCTACACAACTAATATAAGTTCATTCCATTGTCTTCAAGTGCCAGTTTGATAATACCTTAATATTAGGCACATGAATTGTAAAAAGCTGTAAGATTTGATATAAAGGGAATAAAAAATGAAGCAAAAATTCTTAATTTTATGCTTAACATAGTATCTTTAATATCTATATATTTAGTGCTGTGAAACCTATATATATATATGTAATATAACACCTGATACTCTCAAAAAATTAAAATTGTACATTAAAAAATAATGATAGATATACAGCATTTTCTAATTTCCTTATATGAATTTAGGAACTGTCAGTAGCATGCCAGGCTTGTAATATACAGTTCCAAGGTTTGAGTCCCAGCTGGGCCAGTGTTGAGATTTATCTCTGCAAAACTCCCTGCCCTCGGTCCTTAGGGGACACTGATAGGTTTAGAAAGACTCCCGCCCTTCAGATGGAACATAAAGCTATGGCTTCATATGGGGTTTGATGGGAGGCAACCATCTGTCTCCTAACAGCTGTCCAGTGAGTCCCCTCCTCTGAACTCCTCTGGGTTCTTGTGACCTGGCCATTTAGCCCACTGTGTGCAAAAAAAGCATTGCTCAAGATAAAGCAATCCAACACTTCTATGAATTTAGAAATAAAATATATGTATTTCAATGTATTTAATAGTTTTTATACTTTTAAAAACTTTTCAACTTTTTAAAAAAAATTCTTAAATGATGCTTGTTTTATAAGAACAGAAAATTTATTATTCTCTTCTATATAACTTCCTTTGATGATATGATTATATCTTCCAAAAGTATTCAGTCTGCTTACCTAAGGTGTTATTACATCATAACATTTAGGATTTAAATTCATCCACCAACTGTTCTGCAAATTAAATAAATTTATAGTCACTGCTCAAAATTGTCTCCAATTATAAAGGATGCACTTTCATTACCATTTCTGTTCAGTCTGCCAACTTATTATGTGATGAAAACATTTCTTAAATTCATTAAAGCAAAAAATAAAGCTGAGTCTTAAAAACTACACTTATTTCCTGTTCTAATTAATTAAAAAAAAAACACATAATCACACACACTAATACACTTCCACATGTGGTCATTTGACTGTAGAATTAATTATTTTACATGTGCAATTACAAATGCAGGTTGAAACACTAGTTCTTTATCCTAGGCAGAGTAAATTATATTAGCTATGTTCACTACATTAAGCAAAGCAAAGAACTATACATTTAACCCTTTTTACTACCATGAAAGTAGATCAAATTAAGAAAGTAATATAGAGAATTTCACTTAATTGTTCTTAATCGATTGTAATCATAACAGCAAAGTGCACTCATAGTAATCTGGATAAAAAAATTCTGAGTCACAATTTAAAGACATCCACACTTAAGGCAAATAACTGGTACTGTGATATCTGCTCTGCTACTACCATTTTAAATCAGATATTCTAGGCCAATGTTTCTCAATAGTGAGGCATCATCTTATTTGGGAAAACATATTCAGATTTAGACTAATAAATAATTACTGTGACTAAAATTTATGGAATATGAAGAAATGTTTTGAAAAATTTTTCTGTTATTCAGGTATTTGTTTAGTAAAATACATTGTTCACAGCCAGTTCAATATTGAGGGGTGGTTTAACCCTTTTACTACCATACTGCCCAAAATGGCTGTTTTTATTTATTTAGGACTATTTCATTATCATATAACTATATTATTATTATTTGGACTATTTATATTATTTAGCACTGTTTCATTTTAGCATTGTAAATAGATTTTTGAAAGAGTTGTGATTGAAGATTTAATGATGTGAATTAATTTAATTAATGCACAGAGAAACACTTTTTGCAATATTTTGTAGTTTTAGGAAGAACTGAAAAATTGTTTATTTTGCATGCATTCAAGTATAATTAATATTAGTAATTTAAATTTTCATCTCAAGTATATATACATACACAATATTTACCTTTGATTCCACTAACTGTCCTTTATAGTTTTCAACATATCTTTTTAACAAATCAAGGAACTGAGTCAGCCCAACAAAACTACTCAGATACTTCAGAAGAAAGTAGCCCTAGGAAAAAAAGACATTTAAAAATTATATTGCATAATAATTAATAACCTACATCAAGGTTTACTGAAAAGTGAAACTATGAGAATTTACTGAATCTTGATATACCTTTATATAATGCACTTGGATGAACCCTTTTTCAGTATTTTGTCCATTCTTTACAATCATTACTTCTGCACCATCTAAGTCTTTTTTCACTATTTCACCTTGATTAGGTCTAACATAAAAGAACAAAATAATATATTTAAAATAAAAATATATTATCTTATCTCATAGTTTTGATAGAAGACTTACTTTAATACACCCTGGGTAACTTTAAGGAAGGCAAGACCTCAGCAAAAAGACAATACATGAAACGTTCATGCCTTATACTGGCTTTACTATGGTTCAAACCTTTCACCCATAGACAAGCATACAAATTACTCTGCTGCTTTATTAAACTGCCTATATTTCAAAGCTTAAGAAATTATAAGCATTTACTTCATAATTCATATGCTGTGAAATATAGGTACAAATATATGGTATAATAATATATGCCTTATATATCAATGATGGCAAACTTTTTTGAGCTCGCATGACAAAATTACAGAAATAGGAGAATATTTTTAGTGCAGTTTTTTTTGTGCAGTTTCCAAAATACTTAAAATGCTATTTAGGATAGCTCATATCCATTTATCATTAAAAAAAATAACAAATTACCCCTCAAGCAGCTGTTTGCTGCAGAGGTCTGACAGGAATCTGTCAGTTTAGAAAACATTGTTCTTCAGATGGGAGAGACAGCAGACTTAAGTGAGTTTGACAAAAGTCAAATTGCAATGGCCAGACAACTGTGTCAGACCATTTCCAAGATGGCAAGGCTTGTGGGGTGCGCAAGGTCAGCTGTGGTTAATACCTTCAAAAAGTGGTATGAGGAGGGAAAAGCCATGAACTGTCAGCCAGGTGTGGGCCGACCATGGCTCATCAATGTTAGAGGTAAGCAAAAGCTATCCCATACGGTATGAGGAATACTGTGGCACAACTCGCCCATAATTTGAATGCTGGTGATGCGAGTAATGTGCCACAACACACAGTACATCGAACCCTGCTGAAAATGGGGATGTGTAGTCGCAGGTCACTCTGAGTGCCTATGCTAACCTCGGTTCACTGTCGAAAGTGCCTACAGTGGGCATACGAACATCAAAACTGGACCTTGAATGATTGGAAGAAGGTCATCTGGTCCAATGAATCTCATTTCCTGTTGCACCATGTGGATGGCCGGGTATGTGCGCATCATTTACTGGGAAAGTGTTGGCACCAGGATGCACCATGGGACACAAGCTGGTGGAGGAAGTGTAATGTTTTGGGCAATGTTCTGCTTTGAAACCCTGTGTTCAGTCATTCATGTGCAGGAAACTAAGATGTCTACAACCTACCTAAACATCATTTCAGACCAGATACATTCTTTCATGGCAACTATATTCCCCTCTAGTAGTGCCTTCTTTCAGCAGGATAATGCATCATGCCACACTGCCCAGATTGTTCAAGAATGGTTTCAGGGAACATGAGGAAGATTTCCAGGTACTTCCCTGGCCTCCAAATTCCCCAGACATCAATCCAATTGAGCACCTGTGGTTTGTGTTGGAACAACACATCTGATCTGTAGCAGCTCAACCACCTAACTTATAAGAGTTAAAGGATCTGTTGATAATGTGTTGGTACCAGATACCACAAGACACCTTTAAAAATCTTGTAGCATCCATGTCTCAATGGGTAAGAGCTGTTTTGGTGGCACATGGAAGACCAACATCATATTAGGCAAGTGGTAGTATTAGGCAAGTGCAGGGATTGCTTGTATACTTACATCGAAGAGCCATAAAAGTATACAAGCAATCCCTGCACTTGTAACTTAATTGGTTTCTGGAGAGCTGTTTTAAGTCAAGCTGTCACAAGCCGAACCCTTATTTACTATAGGCATAATGTTATAAATGGCAGTTCTGTTTTAAAAAACCCTTTTTATACCCTAAATATACCAAAATTTATTTATGAAAATGGAGATAGAGTAAATAAAACATTAAATATATGCCTTTACAAATGTTTATTAATTAAAAACAAATATTCAATAATAAAATACAGCACAGAAAATGCATCTGAAATTTATTAAGTATTTAATATTGCACATATCACAAAAGTTCCATTTATGGAAATTCTTCATCTTCACTTAAAAAGGGAGTTTTTATTTTATTTTTTTTGGGGGGGGGGGGGGAGGGAAGATTCTTTTAATTTGACTTATGTTTATGTTTTGTTCATAATTTTCCTTTTCTCAGAAATAGAGAGCATCAAAAATAGTTCAAATTACACAGATACACACATACAAAAAAAACCCTATAAAGTAAATGATGTGGCAGAGATGGGTGCAATTCAAAAGACAAGATTAGTGAGTCTGACCACACTACTTAGATATTTGTCTAGGTACTGTGGTCTAACTGACACTGTGTGATTCCCATTTTAGCAAATGGTATGTAGTCTGTGTCATATGTCATTGAAAATGCAAGATGAGGACAAAAATTGGCCAGTTATAGGAGCTACTTCACACGAAAAAAAGGCTCACAGAGTGGGATCATAAGTTGGGTGGTCATAAGTCAGAGAACTGCCTGTATTCATCAAATTAATATAATCCAAGAGATCTTTACAAAGGAGAACATTTTATTTGGGATATTTCTTTACATGTGCTATGATTTTTATCATTAATGTTTTTAACTACTCAGCAATAACGTGGATTGCATGTTAGTAATGACTCCCAGTGTCCACTACAGAATATACTTATCTCTAAGGGTTACAACTAGTTTTTATACTATATTATTTTATTTAAAAACTTTAGAAGTGATACCTGAGTATTTGTAGTTCAGCATCTATGTTTTCAGTTTCTGCTCTTAATATCTTCAGTCTCAAAAATTCTCTGACTTCCACAAATTCTTTCTCTTCTTCAGATGTCAGCTGAACATTACAACAAGGGAGAATTTCATTTTAGAGTAAGAGAATATTATATCTAATAATGTTAAATTTCCCATTAATTTTTTTTACCATTATGAAGTTAACTTTTAATACTACTTAATTTAGGGTTGCCAGAATCAAAGCATTTGATTCTGGCAACACTAAGTCATTTTTAATGACCTAAGCAGTCATTTTTACCTGAGATGAATAAATTGTTGCATTGTATGCGGCTCACATACCATTTTATGAGCATGAACTGTGCAATATGCCACCAAGGATCTATAGGTTTTGGGAAAGATACATCACTGCTCTTTGCAATGCCAGTATTCCAAATCACAAATCATAAATATGTGCAATGCCAGAGGACTTGGTGTACATGTTGTTCTTAAATTATATAACTTGTTGCCATCTGATACGAGGTTAACAAATTCAAATGCTTTTACAAAATTATTGCATTAAATTATTTGAACTTATGAACTTTGTACATTTAAGTATATAATAATATAGCAATGCCCTTGATTAACACTAAATATGCATTTCTGAAGAATGCTACATAATTTTAAATTGCATTATGCAAATAATTTTTACAATATGAAGTATAAAAATAAGCTAAAAACGAAACACAGAAAATGCAAGACTTGGCAAAATTTCACTAAAGCCAGTTTTTTAATGGTATTTTACATAATTTAAATACAATTTAACGTAAGTTAAATACCACTGTAAAAAGCTGCAAGAGATATTTTTTCAGAGATAATGTAAATAAAGAATTAAAAAAATACATGAAAACCATTTTAAAAAGGCTATTTCTCAGAGCTTACATTATGATTTAATGATACATTTCTGCTACTACATATTCTTGTCTAATCTAGCAGTGGTGAGAGATAAAGATTAAGAAAGTGTTTATGGAGATTCAATACCACATATTTTTGTAATATATTATTATGGATTTCAAACTGCTAGCATAGCATAAAAGTTTACTGTAGTATTTTGTGTGACATATAAAATTTTTCTGTATTTCCTAAGATTTTCAAATGAACTGAAAATTGTGCAGAAGTTTTTAGGAATATCCATGAAACTCTTCTTGAAAGCCACTGATTTGTGATACATTTACTGAATTATTATAGCAATAGATGTGCAGACTTGCATCAATCAATCTGATGCTTTTTCCCCTCATACTTTCTTAAACAGGTGACAGTGAAAATAACAATTTCAAAATGCAGAACAAATTGTATTATATTGTTTGTGTAGAACAATAAAAAATGTTTTAGTCAATACAATGTCATATATATATATCAGCTATGGAATGGTGCCCAAAAGTTAAGTAACAAATGCAAAAATTGGCATATCTTGTGCAAAAATTTACAATAAATAACAAAGTCCGAGAATTTTTACATAGAAAATGATCCTTTGTATGTACACATCAATTTGCATTAGTCTTCACTAAAATTTATATATAAGTCAAGCTGTTACAAGCCGTTGCTGTTTTTTTTTCTGTTTTGTTTTTAGCTTATTTTTATACTTCATATTGTAAAAATTATTTGCATAATGCATATTTAGTGTTCACCAAGGCATTGCTATATTATTGTATACTTAAATGTGATAGATAATGGCGGAAGAAATCTTTGTGTAAAGAAATGAGATGGTGAGCAATTGAGAGGCTCATGATTGCTACCTCAGTCAACATCAATCTGAGGTAGCAATGATGACTAAGTATGAATCATAGCATTGTAAGACACCTTTGAAATCAATTTCAAACAAGCCATTGCTAGAAGATCCATTCCAGGATGTCTGAGGGCCAGATCACCTAGTGATGACCTTTACCTGCTCCTAAATGCAAGCCACCACAGAACCTATACAGTATGCCAGCTTGCTTTGAACCTCACTGCATTCATGAGATGGGGGCTATATCGCAGCAATCTGTGTCAAGAAGGCTTCATCAAGTCATCTTTGTGCAATATGGCAGTTGTGTGTGTCACTTTGACATCACAACTGGACTCAACATCAGTGGGGCAATGTTCTGTTCAGTGATGAATCCTGATTTTAGTCTGCAAACCAATTCTTGACAACTATTGGTCTGGAGATAGCCCGGATCCAGATATCATCCCTTTAGCATCTGTGAAAGAGACAGTTTTGGAACTAGTGGTGCATTGGTATGGGCAGACATCATTCTCAATGGCCACAAAAACCTTCATGTCTTCCCAGTAGGGACTGTAACAGCTGTAAAGTATCACATTGAGATCCTCAAACCTTAAGTTCATCCATTTCGTGTAGCAATGATTCCATGTTAATGGATGATAATGATCACTTGGTGGCCCAATACATTGAGAGCAAAACCATAAGCCATATGACTGACCTTCCCAACCACCTAAATCCAATAGAACATTTTTGGGATGCTCTAGGGCAGGGGTTGGGAACTGGCAGCTCTGAGCACTCTAAAAAGTGGCTCTTGATGCTTTTTGATTCAACTAAGAAAACTTTTAATGATTTTCCTCAGAAACAAGCATTAAAGCAGGTTGGAAGATGCTAGCTTGAAAGCACTGTCAATTCAAATGCTCTAAATACACTCCAAATATGATTAAATTGGGGGAGAAGACTCAAATTCAAAAGTCACCCTGATGAATGGCAGATTTTTTAATTATTCTTTTCAAAGGTTTTATTGTATGCACCTGAATATATCTATTTTGAAGTTGTACATTATGGTTTTACTTTTGTCAGTAAAATAAGCTGCAGAGCTCTTTTCCTGTTATGGCTCTTGATTCAATTACAGATATAATTTGCAGCTCTCAAAATATGCTGGTTTACCATTTTTTTTTTTTGCTGTTTTTGGCTAGACCCAAAAAATGTTCCTGACCATTGCTCTAAGACAATGCATTGCCAGTCACAATCTACCTCCCAGGACTCTCCAGAATCTCCGATCTGCACTCACGCATGAATGACAATTACTCCCTCAAACCCTCAATGGTACCCTGATTTGCAGCATGACAAGTCATTGTGCAGCCTATATCGCTGTCCAAGGTGATTAGATACCATATTAAAGGTATGTTATCATTAAACTTTTACATGCCATTTTGAGATAATAAGTTTCTAATTTGAATATCTCAATAAATATTCACAGGAATTCATTTGTTTTCAGGTATTAGTAGGATATATGATCATGGACACCACCTGTACTTTTTACTGAAATCCAACAGTGGACTTATAATTCATGTTTTTTGTGTCTGTTGTTTAGCTTTAAGCACCATTGTGCTATGCGAATATTTCATTTTTTTAAGTTGCTTATGGTTTTATTAACTTGTTATTCCCATCATTGATGATCTTTCAACACATTTCACGGACTGTGTTAAGCAATTTAAATTTTCTTTAACTTCCTTTTATCAGAGGTTAGCTGCAAATTGTAATAATAAATTCCAAACTATATTAGCTAAAATAAAGAGATGAGAACAATACCATCATTTACTCCACAAAATTATTAATTTTGCATTTTTCAATAAAATTGGTGGTTAACATCTGACAGAGAAATTTATTAAATTCAAATTGCTGAACACCATGAGTTGAAAGATCTTTAATGAGGGATTAATAAGTTGATAAAATCAGACTTAAACATAAAATGTTAACAAATGTATTTAATATATATTTTTGTTCATTTTGTGCCTGTCGAATGTTGTCATATCCATTTCTAAATAGAATCTGGATGAACCAGCTGAAGGCCACAAATTTTTACAGTGTTTTAATTTTTTGTTATTTCATACTTTTTATTTCCTTTCATTTAAAAACATAATATTTATATTCAATATAAAATCACTACAGTTTAAAATTTAAGTTACAATAAGTAACTGTTCAAATTCAACAAATGATTTACATATCGAATATTTTTCCATTGTTCAGTATTTTATCTTTTGATAAAAGCAACTATTATCCCAGCTGTTCTTGTAGTGACAAAATAAATCTGGTTAAATGGTGTATGTTAAAATTTGCATAAGAAATTTTTAAAAAGCATAAATTTTACAGCAAGCCCTTAGAGAATTACTGTAATTACAAAGTACAATACTGAAAAAAATTAGATAGGTGAATATTTTAAGCATTAGCTCCCTAACCACTGTTTCATATGATTATAAAATGTAGATCCTACTCTAGTATACAAAGGAGCTAGACATATTTAGATAAGTCCTACTTCACTTATTGTTTATTCAGCTGATATCATTGGTACAAAGATCAAACCAGGAATGCTCATTTCATAAATAAACTAAGTGGATAAGAGCAAGAAAAAATGCCCCAAGTGTATGAAAATTGAATTCATCAAATAAGTCCATTGGTAGTTAAAACATCACTTATAAATTTGGCTGACCATTAGAGGATTACAAAAAATATACAGTATCACCATGCCATAAAAATAACATTATCAATACATACACAAATAGCCCTAGAATGAATGATATCTTCCATAAAAGTGGCAAATCCTTCACTCAACCACTCTTCAGTCCAATCCAATGCACCTATCAACAGTCCAAACCATGCATGTGCTACTTCATGAGCAACTCGTTGACACATACTTCCATCTCCTGATAAGAGTGACTGAGACAAAAATATTATGTTGGGGCTGTAAAGCAAAGAATTACAATTACTATCATTTAAATATGCTTTTATAATATATGCAATATCTCTTTACACAGGTTAACCACAAATTGTATCAATAAACAGTAAACTTCTGGTTATCTGACATTTATGTGGAATGGGGTTGCTGGTTAGATGAATCTGCCAGTTGTATAAGAAATATTTATGTAGAAACCAAATACAGTAGGTATAACCTTGTATTCAAGCCTTAGTTAAACTATAAATGTAGTTAAAATAAATGATAATAAAAACTGAAGTAAAATGTCCTTAATACAAATGCAAATATCTAAAACACAATTATTTTTATACGTATTTTTAGTCCTTAAGTGGTATTCTTCTTTGACAACAATAAAAATTGCAAGGTGAAAGATTTCTTGAAAAACAGAACAAAACAATCACAAATTCAACTACCTGCTACTTTAATGGCCATAATGGAACTATGTTCCATTATGGCCATTAAAGAATAGACTACTATGACACTATTTAACAATGTGACATGAAAGACCACTGGCATCCAAAATAACGACCATATGCATTGAAATTTGGTGTACCAAATTCAAATGTTCAATTTGAAGCATGTGTCAATTGCATGAGAATTCTGGATATATTGGATAACTGAGAGTTTACATTCCCTGCAAGGGTAAGGACAATACTGATTTTTCTAAAAACATCTAATGCATTTAAATGAATAAATCTTATTTCACATATTGCATACCTATCAAGTAGCCTGGCATTTAATATGCAAATATTTAAAAAGCATCCTACTGTAGCAGTTCATTTTGCACATTAAGAGACCATGCCAATATTCATTAAAATGTCACTATCACTATTTCTAAAAGTTTACCATGGAGAGCCACATGCTTCTCTAAGTAACAAAGACTGCATTAATGAACTTGGAAAGATTATTATTCGTCAAATGGTTAAATAACAAGTATATCTCTTTTTAACACAGAATTTTTATAAGTGAACTATTAATAATCTGCAAAAGGAAATAATTAGCAGAAAATCCAATCATCTTTCATGAGTATAGAATTCTTGCTTTAAAAAAAATTGCCATTTTTACAATTTAGTGATCTTAACAGTGGAAATTCAAACTAATGGAAGATTTGAAAATGGCAAATAGTAACATTAGTACTTATCCAAGCCAAAAAGAATTTTTTATCACTTTTTCTTCATCTAACAATATTCTAACTATATCTAATCTTTACAATCAAATGTTCGTAATGAGGTGAAAAGTGAATGATTTCTGAAAAGTGCATGTCATGTATGTCACAAATAGAATACTATAGATTGCATGTGCACTTGATACTGTATTAACCATGTGATTTTACAAGGAAGCATGCATTTCTTACTGCTGCCAAATGGTTAGTACACTTGGCTACTAATAAAAAAAGGGATCTGGGTTTGAGTTTCGGGTAGGGTGTTTTGTCTTTCTGCTGAGGTCTTCCTTACCTCATATTTCATTCATTGCTTCTCTGTGGCATATTAAACTGATACACTCTGTCAGACTGTGGCAAGCAGCTGCTTGAGCGGATATTTATTTATTTAAGCAGATTCAACTGTTTTTCTGTAATCTTGCCAGTTTAGGAGCCATATTTCATTGATGTATCTTTGTGAATATTTTATTTTAATTTATTTTGCCTTTTGTGTTAAACCTTTATTTAATTAAACTTATGGCTCCTAAAAATAAGGCCTCTTCAAATAGTAGTACACTAAAGAAATCATAAAAGGGTATGGATTTGGTGAGTAAAGTGAATAATAAAACTACTGCAGAATTTACTGTACAGTATGAGTTTTACTGACATATTTTTTAAATTTTGATTTGATTATCCTCTACCATATATAGGCATTTAATCACAAGCTTTTACTGCGAAAAAAACATTTACTTATATTTCTATATATATTGTATGGTCTATAGTCCAATTTTTCCTTTTCCCATAAAGAATTGAATTTGTATATCTTGGTTTTGCTGATTCAAGAGAAAAAAAAATCCCACGATCAGCAAGGTTCGTTTTTTTGTTTTTAACAATGAGCTACAAATATTTCTTCTTGAATGGTATATGTATTGCCTTTATTCTGGTTTTCAAGCATTTCAGGGGAAGAAGAGGGCATGCTCCACCCTTATTCCAACCCTGCTGGGTTGGGTTGTTTTTACCTCCGAGTGACACTTTTTTCCAAACAGTGGGCTAAATATCCAAGTCACGAGGATCTTGAGGGCTCAGAGAAGTTTGGGAGGGAGGAAAACCACTGGACAGCTGTTGGGAAACAGATGGAAACCTCTGGTCAAGGCCATTCAGCATGTTCTTCGACGTGCACAGGGCATAGCTCTCCTGCACATGGAACTATGGTTTAACATCCCATCCGATGGTTAGTGGCCTTTCTAAACCCATTGGTACCCCTACTGATGGAGGGAGGCCAGGGACTTTTGCAGAGATAAATCTCAATGATGGCCCAGGCAGGACTCGAACTTGGGAGCTGCAGATTATGAACCTGATGTGCTACAACTAACCAACCCCTACCCCTGATGAGGAAGGTGTTGCTGTCAGGGGTGACCATACACCGCATGAGTCTTGTTATCCTATCACATGTTTTTGGCCCAAATGATGTCATTCTGGATTTTACATTGCATACATTTCAGAATATATTCACACTTTGAATTTTAACAACTATTAATTTTCATCAGTGTTAAAATGTGATATGCTTATTATTTGAACTATTATACTGAGAAAAATTATGTGTATGTGAAGATTTCATATGCAAGAAAACATTTGATGTACAAATACTTAAATTATTAAATAGTAAATATAAAGTTAATCATCACATTGGGGCATGATTGATTAATAATTTTCTGCAAAAAATGATTAATCATTAACTGATTAAAATGATTACTACCTCACCCCACCCCACAGACACGCACGACACATACCTATATATAGACAATGATGAATTTTAATACAGTATTTTAACAAAGCAAACAGTAATGCAGGAAAATCAAAATACATGATAATTCCACTTGAATGGAAACTGGTGTAATGATATTTTGCTTGGATTAGATGGATTTCATTATCGTAATAAGATTGGTTGAAAAGGAATATTTCTGGACAGATGAATGAGGTATGTAATCTTTAACTAGAATGCTACAAATGATAACATTTGATTATTTTACTAGCCAAACTAATAAAATAAAATAAATAAATACTCCCTCAGGCAGCTGTTTGCCACAGAGGTCTGAGACAGGAGGCTATCAGTTTAATGAGCCATGAGAACAATCTGTGAAGAAGGCAGACCACAGCAGAAAAACAAACAGCAATGACTTACTTGGTGCTAACCACTTGGCCATGGGATGGCCATTCAAACTAATAAGATCATTAATTTTTCAAAACACAGAAATAACCATTCAGTTGGCCAAGTGGTTAGTTAGCATGCATGGGTATGGAGTAAAGCACCTGGGTCATTTATAGAACATACAAACACTGCTGTAACACAAACATTATTTACATTTCCTGTACACAACACAGATTCAAAACCAGTTCTGATATGCATTAATATTTGACTACTTACATGCATTAATAATAAAAACCTATTTACTACAGGATCAAGGAAGGCATCATTCTTAGTTTAACATCAATATCAATTTTAGAGGAAAACTGTCTTGAGCCAGGTGGGATATGATACCACAACTCCTGATAACATGCCAGGTGCTCTGACCACTGAGCTATGGCTCCTATCAAGATCTCCTCTAACTGATGTTATCAACTTTCTACCTAGAGTACACAATTTTTTGTGTCTAATGAAAGCAATGTCCCAGCTGCTCACAAACAGCCTCAAGAAGCAGATGACAAGTATGCCATGCAGATGGTAAATATGTTACGAATATACAATTTAATAAATTGGAAAATTCGTGATATTTTTATTCAACTGTTAAAGAAAGTAACACTCTTAATTTAATTAACTGATATCAGTTTTAGAAGGAAAGTTGTTTTGAGCCAGGTAGGATACAAACCCATGACCTCCTGATAACATCTCAGGTGCCCTGACTGCTGAACTACTGGTAGCCAATCAAGATCTCCTCTAACTGATGTTATGAACTTTCTAACTAGAGTACATCTACTTTACTAGTTTCTACCTAGAGCTGCTCACAAACAGCTTGAAGTAACAGATGAAAAGTATGTTAAGAGTACATAATTAAAATAAATTGAAGAAATTTCTCAACATTTTCGTTGTCTCTAAGTTGTCTATAACTGTCAAGTAAGGTATCACTCATAGTTTAAATTTCTTCAATTTATTAAATTGTACATTCATAACTTATTTGCCACCTTCTAACATACTTGCCATCTGGTTCTTGAGGTGTCTGTGAGCAGCTGGGACAATGCCTTCATAAGACACAGAAAATTTCTACTGTAGGTAGAAAGTTCGTAACATTAATGAGATCTTGACCAGCAGCTGGTAGCGCTTAGTGGTCAGAGCACCTGACATGTTATCAGGAGGTTGTAGGTTTGTATCCCACCTGGCTCAAGACAATTTTTCCTCTAAAATTAATATTGATGTTAAACTAAGAGTGATATCTTCCTTGACAGTTGAACAAAAAAAAGTAGAGAAATTTCTTCAATTTATTATTACAGGATTTATTAAATGTTGAACAATTTTTTTCATCAATATATTTAAAATGTATATGAATGTTTTCTCCTGAAAAATTTAATCATTTTTCAATCATTTGTATGAAAAAAATATATGAGTCATTGAACCATGCCCTACATCACATTATTAAGGCATATAATCTAAAAGAAAACTATTTAAAATGAAAAAATTTAATTTTTAAATATTTATAATGTATAAAATATTTTACAGTTCTTAGGCAAAAGTGCTGCTTAAAATAATTCTACAAACCTTGCCATTCCTAAGCTGCCAAAGCCTCTAGGAACAATAAGCATGTCTATTCTAGGAAATGGGTATAGTCCAAAAATAGATTGTGATGAATCTAAACACTGCTTGATATAATGTGAAAATTCCTGAAAATGAAATTTAAAACTGAGTTGCATTAATGTTCATATTTTACTTTCAGGTGTATGAAACTGTTACTCTTTATCCTATAACAATGATAAAATATAACATATAAAATCGATAACATCTAAAATTTAACACATACCAAATAACTAAAATCATAAAATTCAAAGGAGCTGTAACTATCACAAAATATTATAATGGTCCTAATCAATATGTACTGTACATGTAAGCATTGAACATACTTTGTAAATGTTTGTAATGACACTCACAAGCATGTACCATTAATGTCATCCATGTTTCAATGTCTGCTAATTCAAATCATTCTTATTAATGATAAACAATAGTGAAAATTCATCCATTTGTAATGAAAAGTCACAAAAATAAAGGTTTAAATACAATGAATGGGTGAAAGTGAACTACAAACAATTTTTGACAAAAAAATGGCATCAATAAAAAAATACTTTAAAAAATTTTATGTATCATTTTATGGCAATTAAATGATAATTTTGATTCTGATATTTCCACACTTATGTTTTCCTTTGCTAAGAGTGAATCTTTATTATAGTGAGACAGATCATTTCACATACCAGAAGTGCTCTGTTGGCATATAAAAAGGAGTTTAATAGATTTTATATTTATCAATTATAAATAAAATATATTAAAACACATTTAAAAAAAAAGAAATTTTAATTAAATCTATAATACAATAGATTAATAAATGTTTGTTGGTTTTACCTTTATAGCTTTTGGTAGAATGGAAGGTGCTGCAAATATCCTACAAGGCACATCTTTTCCTGACTGCATATGGGTACTAAAAGAAAAATAAAATCCAACTGAAACATATTAATTCTGATGCTATGTTCAAAACTTTCATGATCTTAATATTTACAAGAATAGTGTCCAAAAAGGTATCAGTAATAAATAAGAAAGCTAAAAAATGTTTACAGCCATAATTTCACAGAAATGTAAAGAATGTTAAGTATGCATAGGGTAATATGAGTAAACTATAAAGATAAAAAAAAAATACTCTATATAAATTTTAATTATATTATACACATAGTTTTTAGTTTAATTAGCACTTTTACAAAAAAACACTTTTATTAACTGTCAGTTTCATGTCAATCCATGTAGGTCACAACAAAATATTAGCACACCTTTAATCCTATTAATTGCTTAATATTAAGAACTAAAATGATACAAAATTATATATGACCTTTTGCTTCAGCTTGCCATCAGGGTTAGCTTTCTCTGAGCCTGGGCAAAGTAATATGCGGAAATGGGCTCCTCCATGCTTCAAGTTAAGGTGAGTCAAGTTGGATTTCTGGGTCCTCCAAATGTGGGCACTAGATGTATTCTCTGACAATAATGACTGATGGCACATTATCTGATCAGTTCTTCATTATTATAGTAGTATAGGATTCTCACTGAAGCACAGGAGGAAAAATGAAATGATAAGCTCCCTCTGCCAAGTGTGATATTTATTATAAGTAAAAAGACACATAACCAAATGTCAAGTGTCCTATCAACCATAAAATATACAATAAAGAAAGGGCAAGGGGTAAAGCTTCCCTACATGGATATTCTCATAAAATGGGGAAGAAAAGGGTATGCAACTCAAATATACCAAAAACATATAGTTCCATTAAGTCTAATAATATACAAGGAATTTGAGGTACACTTCTACTAAAATGCATTATAAAATATACATTTAAAAAAATGCAACCATAGCAGGATACTCACTCAACTTAATCCGTAAGCTGGAAGAAGATGTAGCCAAGGCAATAAAATGAGATTTACAATCTATACAAGCACAACCAGCAATCCAGAGAACTCAATATAGTTCAGCAATACTAAACATACCGTAGCTTCACTGAGCCCTATACAGCTACAGCAGCGAAGAACTGATCAGATAGTGTGCCATCAGTCATTATACATAGAGAATACATATACCCACATTTGGTGGACACAGAAATCCAACTTGACTCACCATAACTTGAAGCATAGAGAATTGCTTTGCCCAGGCTCAGGGAAAGCTAACCCAGATGAAAGCTGAAGCAAAATGTTGTATATAATTCTGCATTTTTAGTTCCTATTATTAAGCAATGAATAGGATCAAAGGTGTGCTAATATTTTGTTGCAACTTACATGATTGGGATGAAACTAACAGTTAATAAAAGTGTTATTTGTAAAAGTACTAATACACTATATAGAACTCAAAATATTTAACAAAAGGTCTTTATCTAACATAGTTTTTTTTATGAGTTCATATTTCATTCATAATAACTTTGTGAAAAACTAAGAGGAAACAATAAAATAAAGCATTTAAGTAAACCTAAGTGGAATCTCTAAAGGAAAAGATGTTTAGGGTAAGCATTTTCGGTTTGAGTAACAGAAAAAATGTTAATTAAAAATCCAAGTATCAGCAAATTATTGATTAAAAATCCAAGTATCAGCAAATTATTGATTAAAAATCCAAGTATCAGCAAATTATTAATTAAAAATCCATACACCAGTAAATTATTAATCCTAAGTTGTAAGGTAATTATTAACTAAAACAACTACAGAAGCTATGCCAGTTCTCAAAGGTAAGAAATTGGACTATTATGCTGTTCTTAATTAGATTTATTAAATTTAAAAATTCAGCAGCAAACAGAAAGCAAATAATTACACGCATCAACCCTTACAAGGGCATTGCTAAATTCTTAAGTTCTAAATATTTTTATTCTTTATTTAATCACATATAACATTCAATGTGATTAAATAAAGAATAAAAATGTTATATGCTGTTATGCCCCCACTGAGGATGCTGATGAGGAGGATAGGTTTTACGGATAACTTCAGGATATTTTGAATTCTGTCAAGAAAGGAGATATTACCCTTGTTCTAGGTGACTTCAATGCCAAAGTTGGTACTGACTCTGACCTTTGGGGAGGAGTAATAGGCCCTTTTGGTATTGGTAGCTGCAATGGCAATGGACAACATCTCCTACAGGTAAGTAAACTCAATGGATTCAGAATAACTAACACTTATTACAAACACCGCGACATACATAAATACACATGGGTTTCACCAGATGGGCTGCATAAGAATATGATTGATTATATATTAATTAACAGCAAATGGGCTAGTTCTGTTAGGAATACCAGGTCATATAGGGGAGCTGAAATTGGATCTGATCATTACCTTGTTAAAAGTGTCTTGCAACTTAAAACTTAAAAAGTGTTGTGCTAGGGTTAAAAAATTTACTTTTAATACTGAAGCTCTGAAAGACCCAGTTATAGCCAATGCTTACCATGATGAGTTACTTAGTCATTATGACAGTCATGGTATGCTTACTACTGAAGTTGAGGAAGAATGGGATTATTTTAAACAGGCTTTTTTGGACACTAACAGGAAACTCTTTTAGGAAAAAAGGAGCAGAGGAGGCAGAATTATCTGAGTGATAATGCACTTGAGCTTATTTCAGAAAGAAAGAACTGCAAGAATGTCCTTAATCAATACCCTACTAGTCCTAATAGAAAGCATTACAGAGAACTTAATAAACGTGTAAAGGATCAGTTAGCTGCTGATAAGAATCTTTGGCTTGATGGCGTGGCTGACAAAGCCGAGGAAGCAGTTAAACAGCACAACAGCAGAGAACTGAACCAGATAGTTAATGTTTTGCGTGGTAGAAAACGTACAGGTATACAGGGATTGAAGAATAAACAAGGTAAGGTTATAGGTGAGGATTCTGTCATGGCTAGGTGGGCTGAGCATTTCAGTGATGTTCTAAACAATGTGATTAGTTCTACTCCCATTGTTTGCAATGATGATAGATGCATTGATGGCTTTAATGTTGGCCCTATAACACAATCTGAAGTTAGTTTGGCAATTTCTAAACTTAAACTTCATAAATCCCCAGGGGTAGATGAAATTACTACGGAAATGCTTACAGCTGGGAATGTTTCGGTTACCACTTGGATGACTGAAATTCTGAATATCTTTAATGATAAAGGCATGGTTCCTAAGGATTTTACCAGAGCTATTGTTATCCCTATTTTCAAAAAAGGTGATCGCAGTTCTTGTGATAACTATAGGGGTATCAGCCTACTCTCTGTTCCAGGTAAAGTTCTTTCCATGATTTTGCTTAATAGAATTAAGAATCTGGTTGACAGGCAATTGCGTGAAGAGCAATGTGGATTCAGAAGTGGTAGGGGATGTGTGGATCAGATATTTTCACTTAGGCAGATTCTTGAGAAATGTTTAGAGTTTCAGAAACCTTTGGTTGCTAGCTTTGTTGATTTCAAAAAGGCTCTCTGTTGATCGACATAATTTGTGGTTGATTGTGAGATCATATGGTATACCTGACAAGTTAGTTGACATAATTAAAGCTCTCTATAATAACACTGAGCTGTGTGTTGTTGGGTTGTTTTACCTCTGAGCGGCACTTTTTTGCACACCATGGGCTAAATGGCCAGGTCACATGGACCCCGAAGGCTCAGAGAAGGTTGGGGGAGGGGACCCACTGGAACAGCTGTTGGGAGACAGATGGTAGCCTCCCGTCAAGGCCATCCAGCGTGTTCTTTAACGTGCACAGGGTATGGCTCTCCCGCACACGGGGCCACGGCTTAACGTCCCATCCGACGGACGGCGGCCTTTCCAAGCCCATCGGTGTCCCCTACTGACCGTGGGCAGGGCGGGGAATTTTGCGGAACTGAGCTGTGTGTGAGAGTTGGTAAGGCTTATAGTAATTGGTTTAGCATTACTTCTGGTGTTCGACAAGGGTGCATTTTGTCTCCTTTTGTCTTTAGCTTGGTTATTGATTATGTTATGCGAAATTCACTTCAAGGGAAAGATTTTGGCCTTAAATGGACTGGAGATACAAAAATTTCTGATTTAGATTATGCTGATGATTTAGCCCTTTTGGCAAATGATGTTGATGAGATGAACTCTTTCATTCGAGCTGTTGATGAAACTGGTAGTAGAGTAGGTTTGGTTATAAACAGAGAGAAAACTAAAGTGATGAAAATTGGTCAGGCAGGCTGTGATTCAGTTAATCTGAATGGTTGCAGTCTTCAGCAGGTGTCACAGTTTAATTATCTTGGGAGCTATGTAACAGATAATGGTGATGTGTGGCATGAGATTAACAGACGTATAGGGATTGCTGCTGGGACTTCTAAGAATCTATGGAGAGTGTGGAGAAATAGGCGTATACACCTAAAGACTAAAATTAGACTGTATAATAGTTTGGTTCTTTCTAGGGTT
The DNA here is from genome assembly GCA_038380435.1 of Ryuthela nishihirai. NCBI lineage: Eukaryota > Metazoa > Arthropoda > Arachnida > Araneae > Heptathelidae > Ryuthela > Ryuthela nishihirai. Next base: position 67,950,973 of record JAWZYU010000019.1, on the reverse strand, counting down.
AGTTATGGCAGTAAAACTTGGACACTTTGAAAACAAGATAACAGGAAGCTAGATGCTTTTGATTCCAGATGCTTACGCAGTATCTTGGGCATTAGGTGGTTCAACTTTGTAACTAATGATGAGGTTAGGCAAAGGAGTTTGCAACCTCCTTTAAGCAGCATATTGTGCAGAGAGAGACTCAATTGGTTTGGCCATGTTGCCCATATGAATGATTATAGATTGGCGAATAGGGTTATGAACAGTGTGCCTACTAAACGCCTCAGAAGGAGAGGGAGACCTAGGATGCAGTGGGCAGACAATGTCAACCTTATTAGAATTAGTGTGCAGTGGCCAGATGCGTAGATGTAGCTCAGGACAGACTTGCTTGGAGAACTAAATTGCATGGTCTGGTTGGACCTCCGTAGCCCAGGGCTGCTTGATGATGATGATGATGATGAAACTTCAAAGAATGAACACTTTTACCAGAGTTGTTGATAAGGCTAATAACAGAATAAGCCCAATCAAGTACAAAAAAACTAAAAGCAATGAGCATGTCTCTTAGTTTAATGACCTTGGAAGTTGTATGGCAGACAGTGACAGTATGTTACATGAGGTAAACATTAGAGTAGTTAATGCTGCTGGAACTTTTTAGAATCTGTAAAGAGTGTGGAAAAGAAAAATATTGAACTAAAAATTACACTTAAGCCATATATAACAGCCTGCTACAGTAGTTCAACTTGGATCTTTCAAAAACAAGATAATAGGAAAATTTATTGTTTTGCTCCCATATGATTATGCACCATCTTGAGCAGAGGCCAGCAAACTTTTATCCCAGTGAGCTGGATGAGGATTTTTCAGAGTGCTGTAGGCCAGAACTTTAGCTATTGCATAAAAAATTAAACTGTACCCCCCAACACCATCCAATGCCTTGAAAAGTTTGTTTCTACATTCATTTTTTTCCTCATGACTTTACCTTGGCATATTATTTGTAAGCAAACATTCAAATTTTCTGTATACTACAAAGTTTCAATATACCACAGTTTAAAAACTTCTGTACTAGATCAAAGAACTAGTTCTCTTGGTACTGTCTATGACATTCTGTGTATGACTAACATAGACAGAATGTTAAGCTATGGGTAAATATTTCCGATGTACAGTCATTTCCCAACTATATTTATATATTCACTTAATAATAAAAATATAACTATATACTTCTGACTATAATGAGGTACCATTATTACCAACTAATGTCACCCCAATACTGATCTTAAGAATCTTATTTTAATCTTTTAAATTTTAATCTTTAATCTTGGAGTGTGAACTCTTACTTGGATTGTTTTTATCACTGAGAAGCACTTTTTTGCATACAATGGGAAAAATGGCCAGGTCAAAAGGACTCCAAGGGCTCAGAGGTTGGGGGAAGAGGAGCCACTGGGCAGGACACAGATCTTCCATCAAGGCATCCAGAATGTTCTTTAAATGTGCATAGGGTATGGCTCCCCTACATACATGGGTTGGGTTATTTTACCTCTGAGCGGCACTTTTTTTTTTGCACACCATGGGCTAAATGACCAGGCCACAAAGACCCCTGAGGGCTCAGAGAAGGTTGGGGGAGGGACCCACACAGCTGCTGAGAGACAGATGGTAGCCTCCCAATCAAGGCCATCCAGCATGTTCTTTAACATGCACAGGGTACAGCTCTCCCACACACTGGGCCATGGCTTAATGTCCCATCCGATAGATAGTGGCCTCTCCAAGCCCAATGGTGTCTCCTACTGACCGATGGCAGGTGGGGAGTTTTGCGAAGATAAATCTCAATGCAGGCCCAGGTAGGACTCAAACCTGGAAGCTGCAGATTAAGAGACTGGTATGCTACTGACCCCCTGCCCACCCCACATAGCAACAGCTTTAAGTCCCTTCTAACAGGGCAGCCTTTTCAAGCCCATCTTTCTGACCAAGGGTAGGGCAAGGAGTGTGAACTCTTAATGATAGTAACTTTAATTATGACTATGTTATGCAGAGGTTGTCAAGCAAACAGTAACAAATGACTTTATGGTAAGGATTAAGTGATTACACAGATATTACTGAAGAAAAATAATGTTTGCAAACTAGTAATTACAGTTTAAGATACATGAGAAAAATATGTTCTATTTAATTTTCACTTTAGCTTTCCCTAATTTTTTTTTTACCAATTTGGGGGCATTAAAACCAAAAACGTATAACTAAACACAGTACCTTTTTCCTTCAGAAATATGGTGACATTGCCAGAAACCCACAGCAAGTGCCAAAGTAGAAAGAGGAAGAGTCATCTTGGTGTAGTAATAAAACAGTCTCAACCCTAACAAAATAATAAATATACTTCAAAACTCAATATTAACCATATAACTTTAACATGTAATTTTGCATTATATGTAATTTTTAGGTTGTTCCAACCTATGTTAATTGGAAATTTTCAACACTAAATACAGGTTTAGAATCTGTCCATCCAAATTTGAAACTGTCCAAAATTTGGATAATCAGTACATTCCATTTAAAATAATATATTCTGATTTCTCACCATTCAGACTGAACTAAGACAAGCTGATATAGGACACATGCTAAGCCAATGTTATTCACTCAGGTCAGTACTTTGCCGCCCCTTTAGCTGTTCGAACACCCTTTATGCCGTTTTGTGACTGTGATTGTGTTAAATTTCTTTGCTATAATCTTGTACAATATTAAATACAATTATTATAATTAAGTATAATTACACTGGGCAACAAATTTTCATAAAAGTCATGACTCTGAGATAAAAGAAGCCATTTCTTAAAGATTTCAAGGTGCTGAACACGAATATGACAATGAAAATGCAAAATTGGCTACGATATCTGAGAAATCTGCAATAGTTTCTTATATAATAGAGCATGGGTTCTCAACGTGGGGTATGCATACCCCTTGGGGGTACACAATAAAAATTTTTGGAGTACGCCATGAGAGCTCAAAAGTCGCTAGATCCAGTAACAAAGTCGCTAAGTTGGCGTTATTATACTATAACTATAGTTTTATCTATTTAAGGGGTATGCCAGTTACATACACATTTCCAGGGGGTTATGTGAAGCATAAAAAGTTGAGAACCACTGTAATAGAGCAATACATACATGACATGTATCAGTAAAACTGCTTCTACTTCCAACGTCACTTTGCCCATTGCTTGTACAGCTGCTCAGGATCGTCTCTGGCGAGCGTCCAACAGTAGTCAGCCAACATTGAAGTGGACCAGTTTCCCTGGTATCATTTCTCTATCATTGCAATGTCCTGGTGAAAACGTTCACCGTGCTCATCACCGTGCTCGTCACGCCACAGTTGTCGGGGAAGAAATCTAAGTGGGAATGGAGAAAGTGGATCTTTAAGGACATAGTGCAGCCAGGTTTGTGATACAGAGAATGTCCTACCAGTTTCTTATAGTTGTCTGCCCTGACATACCCGAGGAATTTAGTTGATACCAGACAAAACGCAGCCCAAGCCTTTTTCTAGTCACCCTGAAGCAGGCTGTCAAACATCTGGTCTCTAAACAGCTCACTGATCTGAGGACCCACAAAAATTCCCTGTTTAATTTTCACTTTGTTGAGTCGAGGGAATTTGTCACCAAGTACTTGAGAGCTGATGCAGTCCGGTCCATGGCTTTTACGAAGTTTTCGATCACACCGAGTTTGATGCCTTCTCTCCAACCTTCAGAGATTTCCTCTGAGACCTCGGCTGTCCCATTCACATAAGAAACAGCAGTACTTTGTATATCCCAGCTGCAGACCCATCAACAGAACAACTACCTTCAAGTCACAACAGAGATGCTAGCGATACTTGCTGTATTGAAGACAGTTCAACAGCTGTTTTAGGTTGCAGTAGGTTTCTTTCATGTAGAGAGTGTGTCCAACCAGAATGGATGGAAGTCGATTTCCATTCTGCAGCAACACTGCCATGAGGGTTTAGTCTATCACAGTCCAAATTTACTACTTTTAATGGAAGCTCTCTGTTGTATGGTCAAAATACTTATAATAAATTCCCCTCCTGTGAAGACTACTTCTGGATATAAACAATGGCCAAATCATTCAATGAAGGGCGATACAACTGGAAGATAATTATTAACAATTTTTTGGCATATGACACACTAGATAGTACCCACTTATGCATGTCATGGTGAAGAGGGCATACGATATGTCATCATGAGGAGCATTTAAAAGGACAGACTGCAGCATTCTACCTTATAGCTTTGATAATGGGCAGTGGCTTATCTGTTGACATATATTTTTACAACTCAGAAGTTTTGGATTCATTTTTTTCTCTTTCACAGTTACATAGTTGAATTTGTGTAACTCAGGAAGTGTCTGAATTATTCTCTTTCTTAAATTATTGTGGGACACCTGGAGCTTGGACACATTGCACTACGGCATTGTGACACACCAATTGGGAATCGCTACTCTAAAGGAATTGGGAATTATGTAATACTTTATTTTGATTCAAAAACAGCATAAAAGAATTCCAGAAATGCATTAGTATTTGACTGTTAAATACTTAGGGTGTGCTAGAATCAAAAAGACACTAATAATTAGCTGGTTTAATACGTATTTTTAATGTAAAAGTATCTAAAAAATGGCATATAAATAATAATAGTTTAAATAGTTATGAGTGAACAGAGTGAGTAATAATAATTAAACTAATTATTTCATAATTATCACTGTTAGGAGATTTATGTCTCCTGTGTTGCAGCAAGAAATGCTAAAACGATTTTATGGTGATTTTCGTTTTTTTCGATACGTAAAATGAAAATCACCATCAAATTGTTTTAGCATCGCTTGCTACAACACAGGGCACATAAATCTTCTAACAAACACAATTGTGAAAAAATCGTTTAATTAACCCTTCCAGTGTCCAGCCTGAACTGGTTTACATCCAGAGGCCAAATTTAACTAAAGAACTTTTTTGCCAAATAATTAGTGAAAGGAATTATGGCATGTTATATGCCAAATTAATCAACATTTAGTTCTGGATTTTCTGAAAATAAAATATTTAACAAAAAAAACTTTTTTAGAGTCATGTAGTAAAAAAATGCATCTGGCAACAAATAAAAATTTATAAAAAAAAAAAGCTAATAGACAGAAATGATTATAACGCACATGAATAGAAAGACTATTTATTTCTAAATAACAAAAAAAATTTTTCTTGTTTAAAGTAAACATTTTTTTCCATTTTGAAATTTTTTTCTCCATACTATACTTTGAGAAAAAGTCCAGGCTTGTTGCAGTTCAATAAACAAGTTACATTTAGAATATCAATTTAGAATTAATCAACAGAAATAGCTCATGTTATATACCAAATTAAAAAGAATTTAATTCTGAATTTTATTGAAGTAAAAAATTTGATCAATGCAGTAACATATTAATTTTAATAACAATTTTTACAGTGATATACCAAAAAAAAGGTACACATTTCATAATTACTTCCAAAATTTTCCATTTTTAAAAAGTAGCAGTTCTTTGTTAATTATCAGGAGACTTTAAAAACTTTAAGGGAAAATTTGTTGATAATAGTTCAAATCAAACTTCTGAACTTAAATTAGGGGATTGCTTCAGCACAGAGTAATGTTAACAAACAAATTGGCAATACCTTAAATAACTTCTAAGAAATGGCAAACAGATGGCTTTAACAAATTATTTATGTCATAGATTAATAAAATATGCATCAAATAAAAAAAGATAATATTATTTATCAAGCTTAAATTACATATTTTTATAAGATATCTATTAAAAAATTTTAAAATGGCAATTTTTATTTTTTTTTAAATCGTTTTCTTTTATTGTACTAAAAACGGATATATGTGTTCTGGATACTGGAAGGGTTAATAATAGTTTAAAATTATTATTAATTAAGTACTTGTAATTTCCTATTAACAAGGATAATTGAGAGTTCCTGTATTTTCTTTCAAACAAAATTATACGAAAGCATATTAAGGTAATAATTTGACTAACCTTTATGAGTAGAAATGATTGGTTCAACATCTCCACTCATAAGCACAATAGCAGGTTTATTTACACATATTGTAGCCTCCCATGTTGCCATTGCAACTGGTGGTTCTTGACATGGGAACAGAGAACGGTTGTTTATCCATGCTCCATAAGTGTACACAGCATCACTAAATAATAATATTTAAATATACTACTTTTCTGTGTGAAATTTAACAATAAAAAATCATGAACTTTTTTCCACATTAAATACTAATCTGCATAACACTAGAATCCAAATTTTTCTTGTCCTCATCATTACTAGCTCACAGATGTCATTCATGATTAATAGTTCACAGGTTGAAGAACAACTTTTAAATTAGCAGAAAAATTGCTTGTGTAATATCTGACCTGCAAGCAGTTGTTTGAGGGAATATTCATTTTCTTTTTAGTAAGGATTTACGTCCTGCCTGGTTAAGACAATTTTTCCTTTAATTTAAAAACTGTTCTTTGATCTACAAGGATATATATTCTTGCCATGGGTGATGAGCTTCATTTTGGGGGGGGGGGGGGGGGGGGCACAAGTCAGACTGAACACAGGAATAAAACATTGCACTTCTCCCTCATTAATTAGTAAAATACTAATTAATTGTAAAAGTGATATTACTAATCATATAAAATACTAATTGTAAACATGCATTTCATTTACTGAGGAAATATTAATAAAGAAAGCAATAAAATATAATAAAACACAATTAAAAGGACCTTCTTGCTCAGAAATTAATGAAAAATAACTTAAAATTCTCTGTTGTCAACAGAGAATTTTAAAACATTAAAATTACTTCAGCAATTTTACAGTGAAATTGTGTAGTCCTAAAAATGCAACATTTTGTAACTAAGCATAATAAATGCAGCATAAATTTCATTTAGAATTTGGTATCATCATATAAATCTATTTATTACTAAATGAACTTATAAAAACATTATTGGGCAAGAGATTCTACACCAAATATTTACATCTTATAGCTAAAAATGTAGCAGAAAAAGCAAAGTTTACATTAAAATAAAAACTTCAGTCATGGTCAGACTTCAAAGACTTTCAATCAAAAGTTGAAAATGATAGTACTATACTGATTTGCTTAAGAATGCAAGCATTAAAACAATTATTAGTATTTGAGTAAAAGACAAATATTTAATACTTTCCTGTGTACTTTCATACTGATTTTATTTTATAGTATAGAAAGACAGATCTTATGTGAAATAATGAAAGCTCTACAACTGATACCAATTCCCTTCTTTTACTGCCATTTTAATGTTTCATGGCAACATGAATAGTTATTCTGTCTTCTGAACAAATTAAAATTTCAGACTAACTGTGTTTTGCAATTGTTATACTTCAAAGAATCCTACATGACTTAAAGGGATTTATTAAATTAATTAATTGGTGGCATGAGGAAGTTAGAAACAAGTATCAAATAACCAGAATTTCTGCAGGCTATGATTTAACAATCAACTTTTACTCTATCTTGAATCACCTGAACTAAAATATTTGGTCATGACCTCATGTTGATGTTATCCAATCAGCTTTTGGATTGGGTTGTTTTACCTCTGAGCGGCACTTTTTTCCACACCATGGGCTAAATGGCCAGGTCACAAGGACCCCAAATGCTCAAAGGTTGGGGGAGGGGACCCACTGGAACAGCTGTTGGGAGAGAGATGGTAGCCTCCTGTCAAGACCATCAAGCATGTTCTTTAACGTGAACAGAGTATGGCTCTCCCACACCAGGGCCACGGCTTAACGTCCCATCTGACAGACGGTGGCCTTTCCAAGCCCATCGGTGTCCCCTACTGACCGTGGGCAGGGAGTTTTGTGGAGATAAGTCTTAACGCTGACCCAGCTGAGACTCGAACCTGGGAACTGCAGATTACGAGTCTGGCACGCTACCGACTGAGCCACCCCCGCCCCTATCCAATCAGCAATCACATTTATCTTGGCATACAAATACTTGATGGAGGGGCACATAATTGCTTATATCTCATACTTCCATGGCCATCATCACTCTGTTGAGTGATGCCTCTCATATGATAAACTTCATCATCATCCTCGAGCAGCCATGGGCTACGGAGGTCCAACCAGACTGTGCAGTTTAATTCTCCAAGCATATCTGTCCTGAGCTACATCTGCTGCACCTGGCCACTGCACACCAATTCTAACAAGGTCCTGTTTCACATTGTCTGCCCACTGCATCCTAGGTCTCCCGCTCTTTCTGAGGCATTTAGTAGGCACTGTTCATAACCCTATTCGCCAATCTATAACCATTCATACGGGCAACATGGCCAAACCAATGGAGTCTCTCTCTGCACAATATGCTGCTTAAAGGAGGTTGCAAACTCCTTTGCCTAACCTCATCATTAGTTACAAAGTTGAACCACCTAATGCCCAAGATACTGCGTAAGCATCTGGAAACAAAAGCATCTAGCTTATTGTTATCTTGTTTGCAGAGTGTCCAAGTTTCACTACCTTAACTAACCTTAGAAAGAACCAAACTATTATACAGTCTAATTTTAGTCTTTAGGTGTATATGCCTATTTCTCCACACTCTCCATAGATTCTTAGAAGTCCCAGCAGCAATCCCTATACCTCTGTTAATCTCATGCCACACATCACCATTATCTGTTACATAGCTCCCAAGATAATTAAACTGTGACACCTGCTGAAGACTGCAACCATTCAGATTAACTGAATCACAGCCTGCCTGACCAATTTTCATCACTTTAGTTTTCTCTCTTTTATAACCAAACATGCTCTACTACCAGTTTCATCAACAGTTCGAATGAAAGAGTTCATCTCATCAACATCATTTGCCAAAAGGGCTAAATCATCAGCATAATCTAAATCAGAAATTTTCATATCTCCAGTCCATTTAAGGCCAAAATCTTTCCCTTGAAGTGAATTTCACATAACATAATCAATAACCAAGCTAAAGACAAAAGGAGAAAAATGCACCCTTGTCGAACACCAGAAGTAATGCTAAACCAATTGCTACAAGCCTTACCAACTCTCACACACGACTCAGTGTTATTATAGAGAGCTTTAATTATATCAACTAACTTGTCAGGTATACCATATGATCTCAATCAACCACAAATTATGTCGATCAACAGAGTAGAAAGTCTTTTTGAAATCAACAAAGCTAGCATCCAAAGGTTTCTGAAACTCTTAACATTTCTCAAAGATCTGTCTATGTGAAAATATCTGATCCACACATCCCCTACCACTTCTGAATCCACATTGCTCATCACGCAATTGCCTGTCAACCAGATTCTTAATTCTATTAAGCACAATCATGGAAAGAACTTTACCTGGGGCAGAGAGTAGGCTGATACCCCTATAGTTATCACAAGAACTGCGATCACCTTTTTTGAAAATAGAGATAATAATAGCTCTGGTAAAATCCTTAGGAACCATGCCTTTATCATAAAAGATATTCAAAATTTCAGTCATCCAAGTGGTAAAGTCCTAATAGAAAGGATTACAGAAAGCTTAATAAATATGTAAAGGATCAGTTAGTTTGAGAAAAGAATCTTTGGCTTGATGGCTTGGCTGACAAAGCCGAGGAAGCTGTTAGACAGCACAACAGCAGAGAGCTGTAACAGATAGTTAATATTTTGTGTGGTAAAAAATGGACATTTATACTGGGATTGAAGGATAAACAAGGTAAGGTTATAGAAGGTGAGGATTCTGTCATGGCTAGGTGTGCTGAGCATTTCAGTGATGTTCTAAACAATGTGGTTAGTTCTACTCCCATTCTTTGTAATTATGATAGATGCATTGGTGGCTTTAATGTTGGCCCTATAACACAATCTGAAGTTATTTTGACTATTTCTAAACTACTTCATAAATCCCCAGGGGTAGATGATATTACTACAGAAATGCTTAGAGCTTAGAGCTGATAAACTTATAACTGAACATCGGTGCACATTTAACTGTGTGCAAAAGCAAAACTCAGGTTTGTGTTTATATCGACTATTCAGCATTTGGGAAAAATAAATGTTTTCTCAGTGACAGTAGTTCAGAAAACATAGACTCACTCTATTTGTGACTTTAACTGATATATTCCTTAATTCTTCTGGAAAAAATAACTATTATTGTTGACATATATTTTTATTTTAAAATTATTCCAGAGGAGTAATAAGCTCATGTGCTTTTTAGGACAATGTGCTAATGCTGCAAACTATTAATGAACAGACTTTTATTTACAATGCTAGTTTGCAAAGTGGGCTGCAAAATTATTACCTTTCTAAGTGACATTGTTTTTCCCTAATTAACATAGAGAACCATGTAATGTTTCTATGAGTTGAATTTCTTCATAACCCTTGCTAATGGAAATCATAATAGGGTAGCTCAGTGATATATTGATTGAACTGATATATTTTCAAGAGGTATGAGTTTATATCATAAAGACATCAAATTGAATAAAATATTTGAAGCATCTCCAGGGCTTAAGCTTCCTTTGCTCTATAGCCAAACACACTAACCATTTAGCCAATAGTACGGCATGATTATCAAGTTTTCTATTATTAATCTAATTTCCCATCCAAATACACTTAATTTCAATTTATTATTTTTACCCCAGTTTATAAAGTAATAAATAATGGGGAAATAATAATTTCCAAATCACAATTGTAATTGCAGGTTCAAGTGTGATTACCATTTCTGATTCTTTTTAGCTAGTTCTAAGCAATCATACCATTCGGATTTTACAGCAAACAGTTTCACTTATTGAATAAAAACAGTTTACACTAGTGACTTCCAAAATTTTTAAGATCATAACCCTGCTTGAAGTTTTTAAGCTCCCTTTTGAGTTTGCTAGTATCACATGATATATTTGTCTAAATCTATGTGGGGCGGGGGTGGCTCAGTCAGTAGTGCGCCAGGCTTGTAATCTGTAGTTCCCAGGTCAGCGTTGAGATTTTTCTCCGCAAAATTCCTCGCCCTGCCCATGGTCAGTAGGGGACACCGATGGGCTTGGAGAGGCTGCCGTCCGTTGGATGGGACGTTAAGCCGTGGCCCCGTGTGCGGAGAGACATACCCTGTGCACGTTAAAGAACACGCTGGATGGCCTTGACGGGAGGCTACCATCTGTCTCCCAACAGCTGTTCCAGTGGGTCCCCACCCCCAACCTTCTCGGAGCCTTCGGGGTTCATGTGACCTGGCCATTTAGCCCATGGTGTGCAAAAAAGTGCCGCTCAGAGGTAAAACAACCCAACCCAACTAAATCTATGCCTCAGGTTAAGTTTTTCATAATTAGTCAACTAAGTCAGCTTCAAGGTCAAATTCTAAGTTCACAACTTTTAGGCTCAACAATTCTATCTCTTATAATTGCATATAAACACAAATCAAATAATAATATTCATAAAAAAAATTGTTATCCATGGAACCCAAGGGCTTTTTCTCTAACCTTCTCTGAACCTTACCTCCTCTTCTAATCCAAGCACTTTTTCTCCAACCACTCTTAGAGTATTATAAACATGTTGCTCATGTATGAACAGATAAAAAATAACAAAACAGTTGAAATATATAAAAATTTAACTCTTCTGTTACCTTTAGTAGATAATGCATATACTTAACTTTTATATTATAACCATAAAATTTCAGTTTGAAAACAATTTTCCCTAGTCTTCCCATTGATGGTTCTGAGTGTTGTTAAAATGTCATTTTCATCAACAAAAGCAATGTGTTCTGTTCTGCCTCAAAAAACTGCTTTTTCATAAAAACTGAGCTTTGCAGTTAAGTGGCCAATGTCTCTCCATTTAAATCCCCCCCCCCTAAAAAATTAATATTTTTTTTCACTAAAACAATAAAAGATAAATTCATGAACTTAATTCCTATAGTTGCTAATTTTGAGAGATACTAGATAGTGAACTTATTTTCACTCATTTTAATAACAAAGATTTGTGCATAAATTTAAGAATTTTGTTTTGCTTTGTTATTAATATCAGACAACATACCAAGGTAATTGAGTTGGGTTAATGTTATAAATTCCATATAAATTTCATCAAAAATATTACATTCATGAGATAATTTGTGCATGGGACCACATTCACCCCAATGACTATACATACTCCAGTTAATTGTATATGTCCCCCATAAACAATGTCAATATTCATCCATGACAGGCAGACTTTAAGTGACATAACTTCCCCAATTTCTAAGAACAGTCCACATATCAGTACTTTGCAAATATGTCACAAGTTTAATAAATTTAGATTATACATGCACTTACAAATAAAGATGAGGCATATGTTTGCAATGATACTTTTCCGTTTTCAGAAATGTATTACAATTTTTTTTAATTAAAATAGTATGAATTGTTGTAAAAGTGAATCTGAAAACATTACCCAAAAGAAAAAGCTTGCCATTTTAAACTTACTTGCCATCTTGGTCTTTAACCCAAAGTAATGATGACCCTTCTGGTTTTGTTTCATAATAAATCTTGATTTCTTTTGGAAAACTAAATGGGCAGTATACATTTTCTTTCCAAATTCTAACTGACCATTCATCAACAGTAAAATTTAATTTTTCATGGATACTTAAGACGTTATCTGTATATGAAGACTGTTCTTTGTTATATATTTCACTTTTTACATTAATTTCTTCTACCTGTGTTATTATAATATCTTGGCAATCAAATATACATTTGAATTCAGCACGTGTGCCACGCTCATCTAAATTGCATTTGCTGTTTTTAGGAGTTTCTTTTGAGCAGCATACCTGCTCTTCACACCCACATGCATATTCAGAATTACTGCTGTCATTAGAATCTTTTACATTACTGGTAATGCTTGAGTTTATATAATATCTAACTGCACCCTGTTTTGCAGATGTTTGTGTACACATTTCATGACATAAACATGTATCAAAATTTGAATTTTTAGGTAAATCACTGGAATCATTTTTATGGGTGCATAAGTGCTCAAAAGCAACTGAACACAAATTACCAACAGGTTCAAGAAAAAGAACTACACTTCCATTAAAAGTTTTATTTTCAAAACTGCAAGAAAGGTTGAAAATATAATGGCGTACAAGAATGTCCTTTGTATTTGCCACTAAAGGAAGATCCTTACTGTGATCTCTGTCTTGCATGATATACTTATTCAAAAACTTTGCAATTAAAAACATGCATACAGTCACGTAAAAAGAACAATTTTAAAAACACTTCAGGAACACAAAAACAGTTTAAAATCATATTTGGACAGTTAATCTTGGAGCTCAGGAGCAGACACCGAACGGACTGATGGTGGTGCAGCCAATGCTTTCATTTCAATATCACAAGAGGGTTGACGTTTTTGCTTCCACTTCCACCCAGCTCCATATCCTAATAATCCACCACTTACAGCACAAGCTACACTACCACACAGTTTAAATCCAGCTAAAGCACCAGCAGGGCCAAGAAGCATTCCTCCTATTACAGCACCAGTCACGGGAAAAGTGGCTGCCTTTAATACTGCTGCTTGTTTTAAGTATTTGGTGCCACTCTGCACATTTTCATGAGTTTTAAATAAATGTTGTTGTATACTATCTACACTATCTTTCTGTGACCAAACTAAATTAGCAAATCTTTTTATTAGGTCATTAACTTCAACAAGTTCTGCTTTAAGTTTAAGCCATGCATTAGATATTTTCACAGTTTCTAGAGGTTTTATTTCTTTGCTGAGTATTTCACAAGTTTCTGGAGCAGTTAAAGTTTCAACAGATTCACTATTCTCTTCTTCAGTGTACAACTTTAAAGTTAGAATTTCTTCAGATTTTTCTGATACATCATTTTCTATATCAGGAATTGGTTGCATGGCATCCAAATGAAGCTCTAAAAAGGAAGCAATAGCTTCACTAACTAGTAGGGTGGGCTGCTTAATTTTTTGTTGAAACAAATCTAGATCTTCTGATTTTACCTGTTGATTCAGAGCTTCAAGTTCATAAATATCAGATTTTAGTAGGCGCACAGTGTTTGATGCATTTATTTGTTCTGAGTGAGCAAATAAAAATTCCTTCTGAGCCTGAAGCTTTTCAATTTCTTCCTTTTGTCTCTTTAAAGTTTCTACATGAAGAGGAATAGCAACAGTTATTATTCTATTAATTGCGAATTCAAGTCTTTTAAATGGCTGTTTCTGTTTTGTCTCTTCTCTGACACTGCAAACAGAACGTGAATCATCAGCTGTGTCATCCATTAAATATCTGTTGTGGAACCACTTATTTCAATAAAAGTAGTTTCCTCTTCCTCATCATCTGAAAGAATAAAACCTACATTAGAAATCTAATTAGACATTATAAAGTTTCACTACATGCAATGAACAAGAATACTGCTGAATGAACTTTGAAATGTCACTGTAGTGTTCCCATTATGTGAAAATACAGGAATGCCTGTTTCTGAAAAGTCCTGCTGCCAGTATTAAAAGGCAGAGTCTGAAAATACTTTATATCATCAATATTAAAACCCACTTCTTAAAGAAAATTTCAGATTTAAGTGAAAAGAGGTAACTGTTTAATAATGTACCATATTATAAAAGATACATACAGTTGACAATGCATTATCAAACAGTTGAAACAGTTCCAAAAGCAAATGCATTCACAAAATAGTTACATTATCATTTCTAATTGATTTTAATATTAAATTTAATATGCCTGTGGTTAAATTTACCAAAGTTGTATTTTTCAATTTAACATGTGAAGTAGAGAACCACAAATTTAGCACTCTTACATATAAAATATGTGGTGTTACAGTCACATATTTTTTAAGAAACAAAAATTACTTGTAATATTCTACACAACAATCAACATGGTGTTTCCAACAGAGCTACCCATTTGCTATCATATTCCTATGTAACATATTTGGTAAAATCTATGTGTATTTTAAATATCCTGATGTTTGAAATGTTATTCTTAAACCATTAAATTCACTTGCCTATAAGAGAAATTCCTCATTGCTGCTATTGCAACTGGCAATGCCAAAGGAGACTATCACTCTAGTTTAAAGGCTGGAATCTATATTTTGGCATTGAAATCACCAAGCAGACTAATTTCACCTTTCCTTACAGAATTCAAAATATCTTGAAATTATTTGTAAAATAACCAATGCAATATCAGGTACATTGGTGGCTTATTATTGCATTGATTTGCAGCAACACTGCAGCTGCCAGGGTCTGAATTCAAGTCCCAGGATAGCACAGTTGTTTGTCTGTGTTGTGTTAGCTCTAACTGAAGTAGTAGTAAGTAGTGACTCAGTCTTTGTGGGCATGTCCTTGTATTAAAAGCCATATGCAAACTAGGAATGACTTCTAGGACCCTTCCGCACCCTATATGTTTTAAATAATTTTTAAAAAAAATCTTTTTTTTAGTTTTTACAGTGGCATCAACAGATGAAACTCGTATATATTTATAAATATTCCAGTGTATGTGATGTCATAGCAACAAGTGAAACCTATGTGTATTTATAAATATCCCACTGTGGCATAGAAAGATAACATTATGATCTGTAACTGTTCACTCAGTGGCATACCTAGAAATTACCAATGGGGGAAGGTTCATGCTTGAGTCTAATGGGGGGGGGGGTCAACTTGTCTCTTATTTTCAAAGACTTCTTAGCAAATATACATTATTAAAATCCTCAAGGGAGTATAGTATACTAAAATTCCCAAAGTACACCACTGTGTTCACTAATGTAATAATGTATTTTAAAAGAAATCGGTCATTTCTGCTAAACAAAAAAAAATTACATCTTGGATATGTTACCATCATTCTGACCCAAAAAGGGGAAGTCAAAAGTTTTCTTTTTTATAATTTGGTCCTTGGACCCTTTTTTTTTATTTTGGTTCCTTTTTGTTAAGGTTATATTGTTGTAATTCTGGTGTGAATCAAAAGAAGAGAGTACTCACATTCTACGTAACAACAAAAATAATATATTTAGGCTTAGTAGTAAAGTATCACAAGGTCCTGTAGACAATAAACTCATGAAATAGTTAACTAAAAAAAAATAGTTTTACTGTGAGTGGAATTTGAAAACACACATGGCAAAACTAAAATTTTTCAGCCATTTCATGCTTAAGTTTGTTGCAAATATTTAAGTAACTAAATAACTAATCTCAAGCTTGGAGCAAGATTTATTTTCTCCTGTGCTAGCTTAAGCCTCCATGCTAGTTATATCAGACAAGGAAGCTGTCTTAGGCACCAATAAAGCCAGTCTGTCTGAGAAACACTGCATTTAGGATTTGCAATACCATTAGAATCAAGGATTCAGGTACCTGCAATGCCCTCTGATCAAAATAATTTAGCAGCAGATACAAGGTATATTGGTACCTGCTCAGTGGGGGATAGAAATTCACAAATAAATGAAAAACACAGAGGAGCATTCTCCCTAAACTAAGTCCCCCCAGTGCATAATGTCCATTCAACATACCAAAACTATAACCAACAAACAGTTTATTAGTTTAGATCAGGAGTGAACAAATGTTTTTCGCACCAGGCCAAATAAAAAACTATTATGTTTGCTGTGGTCCTCCAATAGTTGGGAGGGGAGTGCAATAAAAAAAAAAGTTTAACTTTGTTTCTTACATTTTGCCACATGTATAATAATATATATAAACATCAAAACTAGGGTTACCATAATATTGGGAAACCAAGTACAATTTTTTTTTATAATGGGGATTGAATAAAAGAATAAATGGGAGTGTTGTGTAATAACTGGTGACGGAGGAATATTAAAAAGAAAAAAAAATACAAATTTCAAACAATTCGTAAGTTTAGAGAATAACTTGACAAAGTGAAAAAAATAAAGAAAATGTGCATTGGAAGGTTAAACATTCTGTGAAAATACAGGTTTTCATATTTATTTTATCAAATTTAACATGTATTTGACAAGCAAGTCAATTTTAAACACACCTGTATGCGACCAATCAGTGTGCAACCCATCCACAAGCAATTACAGTCAAGACTAGCCACATAAAAAAATGCATGCTTAGGAAAAAGTTTTAAAAATAAAGTTTTGAAATATATAATTTTAGTAGATATACAGAATAATTAAAAAAAAATAAAAATAAATAAATACCCCCTCAAGCAGCTGCTTGCCACAGAGGTCTGACAGGAGCCTGTCAGTTTATATGCCAGAGTAGGTCTGAGAGGATGGCAAGACCTCAGCAGAAAAACGACATACATCCATGCCATCCATTACCGTACATGTACATCCATTACCTGGGGCTCGAACTCTGGTGACCAAACCCTGAACCCTGGTGACTCCCCCCCTGAAACCAAGCGTGCTAACCACTCAACCATGGGGCAGCTAGAATAAGTAACATTTTTTTAAATACAAACATTTTCTAAATTACAGACCGGACAATGGACAGCCTTGCTAAATATGTATTGTCCAGAGAAAATACAGATGTATGACAACCTAATCTGAAAAACTGAAGTAGGCAGAGTTGCAGCTTATGGAGCTCAGGCACCATTTTTCTAAGATAACATAATGCTGCATCTTTGGTGAAACACTCAACTTTCAAACTTTTAGTGGCAACTGATGGCGATGGAAAAATTAATTTTTTTCCTGAAGAATTATTCAAAAACAGTCTCTTAAAATTAAAAAAATAAACCAAATAAGTACCCCACATTACTTCTGTAAAAAAAAACAACTAAATATACAATTTAAACTAATGAAAAATGTATTTCAATATCACATTAGAAAGTATATTCAACTTCTTAGAAAGTTCTACAAATAATAACCTAAACAACTGTATTACTACCAGTAAAGAGGCTGTACAACAAGAATACAATGATAAACACTTATTCCTAAGCAAAAAAATATTTTCTGCAAATAAAACAAAACCACCAGAAGTCATAGCATCCAAGGTAATTTTTCCTAGCTATGCATAATCACTATATGATAAATGTCATTCAGTACCATCTGAGGCTACTTGTTTCAGCAGCGTATTATCAGTAACAAATGAGCAATCATTCCATAATTTAAAACTAAAAAAAAAATCAATAATCCCATTGGAGACATCTATTTTAAAAAATGCATACCACTGAACAATGAACTGCCATTCCATATTTTAAGAAAACCCCAGAACAAAATTATCTCATCAGAGACAACTATTTTAATTTTAACCTAAACATACTGCTAAACAAATAGACATCTGACAGATTTTACCCTTACCCCAGAAAAAAAGAAATCCCATCAGAGAGAACAAAACTAAAAGCAATCAACAGCATAAAAAAGCTCCCAGAACTAAATAATCCTATCAAAGACAAGCCTAATAAACACGAATTATCATAAACAATTCACCACTAATCTGAAGGGTAAAAAAGCCTCCAGAACTGAATAATCCCATTAGAGAAAACAAGGTTAAAAAAACACAAATTATCATAAACAGTGCATTGCCCATCTGCATTATTAAAAAAAATAGAGCAAGATAATCTCATTGGAGGTAACCATTTTTAACAGAGCATATCACTAAACAAGAAACCATCCCACATTTTTCACTTAACATAATAATAGGGAACATACATTAAACTAAATATTATAAATCATATGCAACATTCAGTACTTACCTGAGGCAAAATTTATACCTTTATGCTACATATGTGGGAAT
Organism: Ryuthela nishihirai; assembly: GCA_038380435.1. Lineage (NCBI taxonomy): Eukaryota > Metazoa > Arthropoda > Arachnida > Araneae > Heptathelidae > Ryuthela > Ryuthela nishihirai. The sequence goes on along the minus strand of JAWZYU010000019.1, from coordinate 67,932,380 downwards.
AAAATCCACCCATTCTTGAAAATAAACTCATAACTCTTATTCATTTTAGACCTGAAAAAAAGCAAAGAACTAGAGGCCATATGAAACACACCAATAGACAATTCAGTAAATCATTCAATATGGTAAAAATACATCATGTTGCTACTACACTTTACAATTTAATTTATAAATAGTATCCACAGAGTTACTTTGAAGTCAATAAATAGATTTGTAGAAAAGCGTTTTGCTGACATGCAGGTCATCTTACTCATTGTAACATTAAAAAAAGAAATAGTTGTCTACCACATAGGTAGTGACAAGTGCAACAATGACTGGAGATCGGTAAGGTCACATAGTGGAAAAAAGACAAAGCTTGCATTAGTTTAGTGGTCTTAGAACACTCTAGCATGTATCTGGAGACATGGTTTCGAATCCCACACATTGGCAAAACTTTTTTTTTACACAACTATATACTGTACGATACTCATTTCTGTATGTAAAGTAACTTTACACACCTTATGTATGTTCAGTTACCATTCGTGGTGCCATCTAGTGAACTGAGTGCCATAAACTGCAGATGTACTAAAAATAAAAATGGCCAGAATCCCAAGTCAACAAACCAAAGTAGTCTGATAGCCCTCCCCTTCTACTCACCTTCCCTTACAGTATCAGCGTGTTTTTTTTTTTGTAAAAATGCAACTCAACTTCTAAGTCATATTATGAAACATCTAATGATGAAATAGTTCACATTACCTACTAAGAAAAAGTGTATTAATTCTGAACAAACAATATAAAGTTTGAAAGAGGGAAAAATTTAGGTAAGCAAAAAAAAAAACACACACCAAGGTTATTTGTAGTGATTTTTAACCATTTAATCTCTTGCCACATAAGAGTTAAGGGAGAAAATATAACCTTGGAAAAGTACAGAGTGATCAAAAAGTCATTGTGCACCTGATAAGGAACAAGAGATTCATACTTGTACAATTACAATAAATGTTAAAGTGTGTCCTGCATGTCTCCAGACATTTAGTGACACACCGAACTGTGTTCTTGAAGATGTCGTTCAGCACAGCACGGTCCACATTCCGAATGTATTCCAAGATAGCCATCTTCAAATCATCAATTATGTGGGGATTGTTTGAATACACAGAGTTTTTCATTGCACCCCAGAGATAAAAAACAGGCAGGGAGAGATCAGGGGATCTTGAAGGCCAAATGTTTTTCAAAATGATTCTGTCCCCAAACATGTTATGCCTGAAATACCATGGTAACAGTATTTTGCGTTTGACTAAAACTCAAGTTATCATTACCGTGGTAAAGAAAAAAACAATCTTTTTTCTAGAAAGTCCTGTTTTGGTTAGGGTCTGGGGAGTTGTGGGAATGAACGAAAAGGACCGTTTCGTTATGTTGCGTCAAAAAAAAATGGTGGCCTAGGACCATGATGTGTACTACTGCTCACATTTTTCCAAAATTCCGGGATTACATGAAATAAAAGAGGAATGTCTTTTTTTTTTCATAGATACCATATCCTCCAAAAGGAGGGTATATAGTAACCCAATTTATGGGTACTATTTAAAAAAAAAATGCCATTTACCTAAATAATCTTACTTATCTACAGTCTGATTAGCAAGTTATTTATTGTTAACTCTATTTCTATCAACTGCATACCCACACTCTTCACTTCAAATTTTACATATAAACTGCATGACCTCCAATTCTTAATTACACCAAATATTTCTGCTTTCAAATCATCTGTATTCAACTCCATTATTGTCATAAAATAAAACATATACATATACACATTAAATTTTGTATTCATAAATTACATATATCGATAAACACAAAAAATGACATAAACAATTTAACAAATCACATAAAATTATAAACATTTTACTGGGTAATCTGTGAAATGGTTGCACTCGTTTACGCTTGCATCAGTGGTTGGGGTTATCTTGCTAGAGTCGCAAGTCATCTTCGACATCCATCCTGTTCCTATATTATTTTTTAAAGCAGTTAAAGCTAAAAAACCAGTTTCACATAAAACAGTTGTGAAAGGTAACAAATATTTGACAAAGTCGGATATACCTTTTCCACTCCAAAAACTAATCAGCAGGGCCGCCGAGAGAATTTATGGGCCCCTATGTAATATTATGCCCCCCCCCCCCCTTGAAAACTTTTTATCTTTACAAATAATTAATAGCAATTATTCTGGACACAATGATGACATTCAGAGGGGAAAAAAAAGCCTGTTACGCAGTCAGGCATGCATTTTTTGCACTTTCACTGTCCACATTCACTTTTACACCGACTTCAAACAAAGTTCTACTCCCTTTCTTAATAACTTCCAATTTTTTATTTCTCTCCTTGCGCTTCTCAGCTCCTGACTTATGCTTATACTTGTCCATTGTTCAGTTAGACTATAGCACCAATGAATATATCATTTTACTAAACAAATGACAACGAAATGGTGAAACAAATGTGCCGACAAGAGACTTTTAAACTGTTATAATTTGTAACACTGACACACAGACGATGTTACTGGAACTCGAAACATGAACAATGTAATATACCTGATCGCACGGGTTGGGAGAGTGCAACTGTTGCTACTGCTGCAGGGGTGGAGTGGTTAACAGGGAAAATACAAGGAAATGCTGTAAGTTAACGCGGACAAAAGAAGATGTTAAGAAATGGTTCATTAATTACTATTAATGAGATAATATGTCATAATCCAACTAGTGTTTCTTTTTAAAAGCATATTATAACAAATAATGTTCTTATGGAATTTTATAGGATCGATATATAGCCTAAGAATAATTTTTGTAAGAAAAAGTAGAGTCACTTAATCTGCCGGGCCCCTATGCCCCCCCCCCCCCCCCCCTGTCCGCGTTCCTGCTAATCAGTGGCTTTTTGAAACTACTATCACAAGATATCTCAAACAACTCTTCTTTATTGGACAATGGAAGATCTAGCGATTTTTAAGCTCTCACGACGTACCCAAAAAAATTTTACCGCGTAGCAAAAGGGGTACGCATATCCTATGTTAAGAACCCCTAATCTAGAGTCACTATTCAATTCCATATGAACCTAACATTGACACTCCAATATTGACAATTCCATATGAACCTAACATTGACACTATTTTTCATTTATTGCCAAATTTAAAGTTTAAAAATTAAATTAGTACATTATTGAATAAATTATATGATAGATATAATTTAAATACTTACCAGAAGAGAATTAATATTGTCTATTACGATCTACTATATTCATTCGATAAAAATAGTGAAATACGTTAAAAGTGCGTCGATAAGGTTTATAAACAGCTCAAAAGTTACGGTTTCGTTCCGGAAACTACGTTGCTAAATTGAGAGAATTCAAAAGGTGGCGCTTTGGTAGCAGTAGTATGGCGCAACCGGTTCCAAACATTGAGGGTTGCAAAAAGTTGAAGCGATTTGAACGTCGTCCTGACCCACAGTTCTGTGGTCCTACCCATCCTTTACATGGCCGCCGTAATGTAAAAGTGGTCAGAACAATATGTCTTACACAAGATCTATCTGTCGGGAATTTTACTTTATAATTATATTTATAAAGTAAAAGTGGTTATAATTATATTTATAAAGTAAAAGTGTAAAAGTGGTCTATATTTTATAAGCCGAGTTCACAAACTTCGGCCTAATAGCGATTTTATCCGGCCCTCGTGGAAATGTTTTTGATATACTAGAGTGAATGTTGTTTTAATCAGACGAAAGAAGAAAACATGAATAACATCATAAAATTAACTATATGATTATAAAACTAGCTATATCATTAAAGCCACTGCCGATGTTCAGCCGCTCTTTCCCGGAATCCAGTCCCATCCTTAACATACTGCTTCAACACGTCAACTTCAGTTTTGACGTTAAAGTATACTTTATATTAATATTTAATTTCATTACTTATTATTTTGAACCTAAACACATAACAACTAAAATAATATAAACAAATTTAACTTTTTTTTTCTTTTTATTACACCCTCCCCCCTTCCAACTATTGGCCTACAGCAAAAAATATTTTTCTATTCCGCTGGATGCTGAAATGGTTTAGACATCTCTGCTTTATAAGGTTTTATTCTTTAGCCCTTATAAATTTTGATTTATTTTATTACTTTATTATTGGTTTAGTTTTAAGGTGCATTTTTATCACACATAACATCTCTCTCTATATATAGACAGTCGTATCAGAATAATATGAACACCCACGGAATCCCAGCGTTAGGTAGTAGTAATTCATTTATCTTTGAAATATTAGATCTGATCAATTCATTGTTATGTGCACCCTGCGACGCGCCTGGGCATTCCCCCAGGCGCGTCACAGTGCACATGACAAGGCCGACCACACGGAGATATAAACGGCCGGCCAGGAGAGATGAGCCATAGCGCATAAAGTGAGCACAATAGACAAAGGTTATGGACGTTCAAAAAGGAATGATCATCAGCTACCATGCCAACGATAGAAGCATACCGGAAACAGCAGACTTCGTGGGCTGTTCGCGAAATGCTGCATTAAGGATGTACCAAGAATGGATTGCTAGAACACCGAGTACCTCCAGACGTCATAACTGTGGAGCCCCAAAGGCCATTGACCTGAGAAGAGAACGTCGCCTCCATCGACTGGTAAAGGGCAATTGACACTCAAATGAACTGAATGAATGAATATCGAGGACACGTACTTTGGGGCACCCAGGTACATGTCCCCAATAACAGTATAGCGAACCCTGTTACATATGGGTCTCCAAAGTCGACGCTGCGTAAAGGCACCCATGTTAACCAAGGTCTATCGGAAACGACGCCTGCAGTTCGCATGGGACTACCGTCTTTGGACAGTGGAAGAGTGGAAAAAGATTGCCTTCTCCAACGAATCGAGGTTTCTACTCCATAGAAGTGACTGGCGGTGGCGAATACGGCGTCAGACACACGAGAACCAACACCCGGGCACACGTCAATCAAGTACAGGCCGGCAGTGGCAGTGTGCATGTCTAGGGGGTGTTTTTCTTGTATGACCTGGGACCGCTGGTACCACTGGATGAGTCTCTGAACGCCAATGGCTACCTGTCCATCCTAGCTGACCGCATGCATCCCTTCATGTTGGACGTTTACCCTGGTGGTGATGGTGTCTACCAACAGGACAATGCACCCTACCATATCGCTAAGGTGGTGCGTGATTGGTTCCAGAAACATGACAGTGATGTCTCTGTTCTCCCTTGGCTGGCGAAATCGCCCGACCTCAATCACATAAAACACTTATGGGACCATTTGAATCGACAGTTTCAGCGTGCGGGACCACAACCAAGTCATCTCCGGAACCTCTGTGCTCTGCTGGAGGCCGAATGGGCACCTGTGCCTCTAGCAATCTTCCAGGGCCTCACTGTGTCCATGCCACGCCGTCCCCCACCCCCACTGTCATCCGGGCCAAGGGTAGTTATTCCCATTATTAGATAGGTGATCATATTATTCTGATATGACTGTGTATACAACATTTTATGACGTTATACACAAAAAATAAATTTTATTTTAAATTGTATACAAACAATTTAGTTTGTAATAAATAAACAGATCTAATACTTCAAAGATAAATGAAATTACTGACTTTTGATATACATATGTTAAAAAATTATTACCTACATAGCCAGAAAATATTTTTGAAATGGGCCCCAAGCAAAGTTCTAAAGCAATAATAGAATGTTGGGTTGAGTTCTTTTATCTCTCAGCGACACTTTTTTACACACAATAGGCTAAACTGTTAGGAGAGAGATGGAAGCTTCCTATCAAGGCTATCAGGTGTGTTCTTCGTCTTGCACAAGGTATGGTTCTCCTGCTTATGGGCCACGCCAAGTCCATCAGTGTTTCTTTCCTCAATAAGAGCATGGTGGGGATTAGAGGAGAAAACGTTGGCACACTCGGGACTCTAACCTGGGAACTGCAGATTAAAAGTCTTTGTCTGCTACCAATTGAGCCAACAATTAAGAGAAAGAAAAACTTTGATATATGCGCATTTTTTTTTACTACAAGTAAGGTATATAATTGTAATGCAGTGCTAAATCGGTTAAAAGCAACTAAATGCGCATACAAGTTTTATTTCTTTTAATCTCCTAATTTTTTTACCTTAAGTTCTAAAGTTTTCTCGACTTCTTGGAGTTATTTTTCAATTTTTTTTTTACCTAGAGTTCGGGGAAAGAGCTCCCCTCTTTTCCCAAAAAGAACAATCTGCCTTTCTATATCCCTGAAAATTCCAAGCACAATAATATTACGTTGTATTTAACACGATGATGATGGTCTAAATTTCATTAATAGTGCATATTGAATAAAATAAGAAATGTTCACTTTACAACACAACCAATTTGCTAACTTTTTTCAGATCAACTTTCCCAGCTCTAAGAGTATTTAAATAGGTCAATATATAAATACTTCACATATTACTTTGAATTTAAATAAGAAATTTATAACTATGCTTTCAAAAAATATTTCAAATTACACTTTTTGAAAAACAAAAATAGTATAATATTTTAGATTAATTACAATAACTTATTCGGGAAAACAAAGGTACTTTTGAAATTATGAGTGGATTGTTATAACATTGATTCACTGCTAATGTAAAACTGTGTTGAATTTCAAACCATATGGCTAGATAAAAAAAACTCATACTGAACTCTCCTTGATACTATTATGACAAATTTGCAACCTATAATGATATTAAATGAAATTTTTTAAACTTTATGGCGTATGCTATTAAATAGTTTCAGGGGAAAGATGTAGTTTCTCGCAGAAAAATGTATACCCAAGCAAAACACTAAATAAAAGTTGCCAATAATTCTCTTATTGGCTAAAAATAATGTTATTTTATGATGTAGATAAAAGAGAACAAACGAACACTTCTATTCCACATGAAACTCGAGTTTACTCCATTCGAAATAGTAAAATATGTCTTTCATACGAACATTTTCAATGCATTACGGACTGCACGGTGTTCGAAGTTGGCACTCTAATGGATAACATTGGGATTGACCAATAAGGTTGAATCACCCATATGGCCACTCCCTTCTAATAAAGACTAAGTAGTGTGAATGCAGAATAAAGGGTTTCTTCTTTACGTAACATATTTTCCAATGCAAGCAATGCAATGCAGTTTACAGGTCCAATAAGGTAATCAGGGTCCAATAAGGGTCTATATATATATATTATCATATAATAGCAGCTTTAGTTGGTTTTTAAAAATGAGATGCTGTTTTCCTTTTGCCCTCCATATAGCACATAGTTCTGTATATTCATTAAGTATAGAGGAAATATTATCTTGAGCAGGGTGAGACACGAACTCGTGATCTCTAGATAACAAATAAGGTGCTCAGACCCCTGAGCGACCGCTGCTGATCAAGATTTCCTCTATTTTTTATCATTGAATTTATCTTTTATTATTTCGTTTTTCCCACATATGTGAATGTTGAGATTGTCTCTCCTGGCCGCCAGCCACTAATTGCTATATCAACGCTTTGACACTTGAGTCTAAAACAAAGGGTCTCGAGCATACACGAAATTAGGAATGACTTGACTACCGACACTGGTACTATGCAAACATAACAAACATTTAACAACACCGACGTTAACATCTAGTACACGAAAACATAGAACACTTCCTGCTTACAGGATGCTGTGAGCTTTGGTGGTTATTGATGCCGTTCTTCGGTAAAACAATGCACTCTCACCACACGAGAGATAAGCATTCTCCCCCTACTGTACTCTTGGCTGCCACACCGAGTCCTTCCAATTCCTAGATTTCTCAAAGTTGCAGCCTGCTATCTTGTTCCTTTCTTCTCCCCCTCTGGTCACCGCTCATGTGATCTATATCAGCTACTTCTAAGCAACCCTGATGTGATGCTCCCAACTGTTCACTGCTCGGAGAACTGCCCCCTTAGGCACAGAAGTCATTTCCACATGATGCTTGCAGTTTTCTCCTTACGCTTCTTCCAAGCAAGCTGCATGCTATTGACGAGCACTGTATGGATGACGACCAGTTTGACAGGGCATACAGTACTGTGCGAATTAGTTGGGACAAGCGAAGGAGCGCTAAGTCCCTTCCGCTGCAGAGTCTAAACTGCTGCAAGACTAAACTTGTTTGTAACCTTTTGCTGCAAGTCTAAACATGCGCATGTCCCTGCAATGAACACACGCAAGTTAAGACTTGAAGCAGAGCGATATCTGCAAGTCTAGAATTGTCTGTTGTGTTGCACTTCCGTACTATAGCGCACACACTTCTCTTCTCCTCTTGTCGCGCTTGTCGAATTCAAAAAGGGCCCCGCGGTCACCTCTCATTGGACAGCAGAGTACGTCCGGTGACAGTGGTGGACAAAGTTAATTGGCGTGGTCCGATTTTTATTGGACGTCCCAGCCTCTGGCGTGATCCTAAGTCATCCTTGTGCAGCTCTTGGTGACCATTGCTGCGTGTATTCGAAAAACTCTCTTTCCCCTTTTTATGGCCTTGTTTACTCTTTTCTTGGACAGGGTGCCGTGTGCAAAGGTCCAGATGGTCCGTCGTCCTTGGCGGCTGAAGTTGTTGTTTCTAGCCGTATTACTGAGGGAAAGTCTGGAAGAAAATGGCGAGAGATAGTTACGTCGAACTCGGGATTGCAAAATTCCGAGTACGACACTATCCATGGGTACCTGTCAATACCCCCGATAGAGATCCATGGTAGTTACATATTTGTTATAAATGTTATAAATTAAAAATGGATGAGCACTGAGCGTGGGTATAAGTAAGTATATTTTACAACACAAATTACAAAACAATGCAAATTATTTTAAAAGCATGGCTGAAATTACTTATAAACAAACTACCGTATTTTAACGTGTATAAGGAATCCTCATGTATAAGGAACCCCCTGATTTATCATCAAAGATATTTTTATTTTAAGATATAAAAAAAAAGAAATTTTTTATTCATCATCGGCGGTCTATTTATGCGCGCGCCGTTGCTTGACGCCGTTGCCTTCTCCTCCAATAGGACGTCCTGACCAGTTGGGTGTCAGCCTGAGGCTTTTGCGGTGTTGCAAGTTATGAAGATTTGAGTTTCGAGGAATTGAGTAATTTGTTAATATCTATAATACTATCCATGTATAAGAAACCCCCCCCCCCCTATTTTTGGGACCCAATTTTTGGCAAAAAGGGGTTCCTTATACGCGTTAAAATACGGTAAATACTATCGTACATAAAGTAGTAATCTTTTCTTACAGAACAGTTAAGACCAGCTCTGTCGGCTTGACTAACTTATTGCCTCTTCACTTTGATTGCCATGTCTCTTGGATGCCTTCACTTCTGGCGTAAACAATCCTTTTATCTGTGTTAACTCACAAGATTTTACACTAATAAAACTAATCAACCTCCCGCGCACTCACCACATAAAAATATTTCTTCTTTTAGACTATCGTGCACTGACTAAGGCTATTTATGCCTCCTTTCAGATCTCCACAACTCCAAAATTACAATTCTATCATTCTTATATTTCAGATCGGTTCTATGTTCCAATTCGTTTGTGGGGCGGGGGTGGCTCAGTCGGTAGCGCGCCAGGCTCGTAATCTGTAGTTCCCAAGTTCGAGTCCCAGCTGGGTTAGCGTTGAGATTTATCTCCGCAAAATTCCTCGCCTTGCCCACGGTCAGTAGGGGACACCGATGGGCTTGGAAAGGCCGTCGTCCGTCGGATGGGACGTTAAGCCGTGGCCCCGTGTGCGGGAGAGCCATACCCTGTGCACGTTAAAGAACACGCTGGATGGCCTTGACGGGAGGCTACCATCTGTCTCCCAACAGCTGTTCCAGTGGGTCCCCTCCCCCAACCTTCTCTGAGCCTTTGGGGTCCATGTGACCTGGCCATTTAGCCCATGGTGTGCAAAAAAGTGCCGCTCAGAGGTAAAACAACCCAACCCAACAAGTTGTTTCTACTAAATAAATCTAATAGATTACGCTTCAATTGTTAATGGTGGTCTTTTTTCAATCTCCGCCAATGTATTTCAAGTCTTGTATTAAACTCTTGTAAATATTTCACTGCGGGAAAAGCTAGATTATAAGGCACATAAAGCAGTTCTCTAGCTAAAAGAGGCATTCAAACAAAAAACCCCAGATCTAAATAAAAAGAGAAAAAAAAGGATGGGTGAAGAGGCAAGAAACAGAGTCAAGCTGGGAAAATATATAAGAGCGGGACCAAGAGACTGGATTTCTAATGAACGACTTTAAACCATTTCTTGAAAAATGCATGAAATAAAGTTTAATAATTTTTTGCCTCTATCACCTCTATCTCCCCCTGAAGGTGGAATTCTAATTACGGAATTTGCATATAGAGAGTATAAGATTATAAATTAATCCCCTTGGATTAAGCTCCATTTTGAGTCCCTTCCACACATAAATATTAACCTTCATTTTTGAGTTGTTTTACCTCTGAAGTGGGACTTTTTCGCACACGATGGGCTAAATGTCCAGGTCGCAAGGACCATGAAGGCTCAGAGAAGGTTGAGAGAGGGGACCCACTGGAACAGCTGTTGGGAGACAGATGGTAACCTCTCGTCAAGACCATCGAGCCTGTTTTTCAACGTGCACAGGGTCTGACTCTCCCGCACACGGCCCACAGCTTAACCTCCGATCCGACGGAAAGGCCGCCGCCCGTCAGATTCACAGAGGGTACGGTAGGAGTTTTTAGGAGATTAATCTGAACGCTGAACCAACTAGGACTCGAACCTGAGAACTTAAGATTATCAGCCTGTCACTCTGCCGACTGAGCCACCCCCACCCCAATTAGCTGAGTAATACTCACAATCTCTCGATCAAAATATATTTAGTTCATCCATCATACGAATACAAGGAGGAAAATTTTGATTTGGGAAATGCAGATTAGCTCTCAAGCAAGTCTCTATATTCATCATATGCATTAATACAAGTTGTATGCCATACTTATTATATCCCGTATTTAATGCATGTTAAAGGTGTTTCAAGAGTTATTGCATAGTTAGAAACAAATGAAAATAATTATATGTTACTTACATTTCCAAATTTAACCTTCTTAATTTTTAATTAAACCCAAATTTAACCTAAGTAACATATAATTATTAATTAATTAATTAATAATTATATGTTACTTACATTTCCAAATTTAAAATTTTCCAAATTTAACCTTGCAATATGACGAGGAAAAACGTAAATATTAATGAGGACTACAAAGATTGGTAAACCCTGTATAAAGATAAAAAGCCAGTGGCCAAGTACCTTTAGCTACAGAATATGGACAAGTGATTTTGAGATTGATTATCTCAGATCTCCTACTGTGGCATATAAACTGACAGGCTCCTGTCAAACCTCTGAGGCAAGCAGCTGCTTGAGGGGGTATTTTTTTTTTTTTTTTTTTTTTTTACAAAGCTTGAGGGAAACAGGCGATCTGTTTGACAAGCATTATTTTTTTTGAATTTGCTTTTCTTTCAGAAATGGTTAATAAATACTAATCTAACTCATTTTCTTTATTATTCTATTATCTAACTCATTTTTTTGCTTATTATAATGATGCAATTTTCCAGAAAAATCAAGTGCTTCAATATTGACACAGGCAATGTTTAATTTTTAATATCTTAAATTAATAAAATGTATTCTCTCAGTTATTCGCTAATATTTTTCAAAACTAAAAAACAGAAATATTTAAGGAAAAAAAGTTATGAAAACAGTTAATTTCATATATTGCTGATAAATTTACCTTAAACGTTTATATATATATATGAAAAAGATAATTATAAGCAATATTCAATTTATAAATGTGTCCTCAATTGCTAGAGAGGATAGGAATAATAATAGTGTCAGAAAAAATAGAAATATTGATAATAATAAAATTAAAAACTTTGAGGATAACTTAACGGAACTTTGATTTTTAACCAAATCAAAAAGAATTGTGTTAATGCCTAGAAGTTAACAGTAAAATTCGCTTAACAAAAACATTTTGTTTATATGAATGAAATTATGGGATGGAAGCAGGCCCGGATCTAGAAAAAATCGAGGGGGTAAAAATGTAAAAAGGTTGGGAGGGGAGCAAGAGACTGGATATTCGATGCAGTATAACATTTCATCCTTTGTTTTAAAGGTCTTTAAAAAATTTGTTGAAAAATTCATGAAATATAAAAATGTTTAATAATATTTTTTTGCCTCTTTATCATTATTAACATTCTGAAAGGGGGAGATCCCCCTCCCCCTAAATCCGGCCCTGGATGGAAATATTAATCAAAAGTAACTTTATGTATAAAGTCGACTATCTATATTACATGTCATTATATTTAAAAAAATAAATAAATACCACCCTCAAGCAGCTGCTTGCCACAGAGGTCTGACAGGTAACTTCATCTTTTAAAATTACATAAACATAGAAATAAAGCCTAACCTCACTTGATTTCTTCCTACGAGATTTCATCAAAGAGGAAGTTTTTCACCCGCCAATACTGCAATCCATGGGGCGGGGCGGGGGGGGGGCTCAGTCGGTAGCGCGTCAGGCTCGTAATCTGTAGTTCCCAGGTTCGAGTCCCAGCTGGGTCAGCGTTGAGATTTATCTCCGCAAAATTCCTCGCCTTGCCCACGGTCAGTAGGGGACACCGATGGGCTTGGAAAGGCCGTCGTCCGTCGGATGGGACGTTAAGCCGTGGCCCCGTGTGCGGGAGAGCCATACCCTGTGCACGTTAAAGAACACGCTGGATGGCCTTGACGGGAGGCTACCATCTGTCTCCCAACAGCTGTTCCAGTGGGTCCCCTCCCCCAACCTTCTTTGAGCCTTCGGGGTCCATGTGACCTGGCCATTTAGCCCATGGTGTGCAAAAAAGTGCCGCTCAGAGGTAAAGCAACCCAACGTTAAAGAACACGCTGGATGGCCTTGACGGGAGGCTACCATCTGTCTCCCAACAGCTGTTCCAGTGGGTCTCCTCCCCCAACCTTCTCTGAGCCTTCGGGGTCCATGTGACCTGGCCATTTAGCCCATGGTGTGCAAAAAAAGTGCCGCTCAGAGGTAAAACAACTCAACCCAACTGCAATCCATAAAATGAAGTGGAGGAGTCAATTACTCTCTCTATTGTTCAAGTTACTCGTGATATGTGGGGCGGGGGTGGCTCAGTCGGTAGCGCGCCAGGCTCGTAATCTGTAGTTCCCAGGTTCGAGTCCCAGCTGGGTCAGCGTTGAGATTTATCTCCGCAAAAATTCCCCGCCCTGCCCACGGTCAGTAGGGGACACCGATGGGCTTGAAAAGGCCGCCGTCCGTCGGATGGGACGTTAAGCCGTGGCCCCGTGTGCGGGAGAGCTATACCCTGTGCATGTTAAAGAACACACTGGATGGCCTTGACGGGAGGCTACCATCTGTCTCCCAACAGCTGTTCCAGTGGGTCCCCTCCCCCAACCTTCTCTGAGCCTTCGGGGTCCTTGTGGCCTGGCCATTTAGCCCATGGTGTGCAAAAAAGTGCCGCTCAGAGGTAAAACAATCCAATCCAAACTCGTGATATGCAGCACAGAGTGTGGCAGGAAACTGAATTCCTTTAGGGAAAAAATCCTTGTACCATAAAAGGTTCTCTTTTTTGAAACAGTCGGATTTCCCTTTTCAGATTATTACCCGGGATTATGCCAGGGTTTTTTTTTAATAAGGGGGGAGGAATTTTTTTATACAGGGGAAATCAAAAATCGAAGAATTAGAGTTAAAATAGGGTTTTTTTGGGAAATAGTACTCTTCATTGCCACCAGATGGCGCCACGGTGGTAAAAAAAGAAGGAAAGGGGGCTTTTTCATTATGAATTAGTAATTATTAATGTTAATAAGGGGGCGTGGCCTGTTACGTTATGCTATGTAATGATTACGTCATGTTACGTCATAGGGGAGGGGGGATTACGTAATAGGGGTGTGGCCTGTGCCGTGACTTCCTTTTATGAAAAAAAAACTTGTACCATAAAAGGTTCTCTTTTTTGAAACAGCCGGATTTCCCTTTTCAGATTATTACATGGGATTACGCCAGGGTTTTTTTAATAAGGGGGGAGGAATTTTTCTTATAAAGGGGGAATCAAAAATCGAAGAATTAGAGTTAAAATAGGGTTTTTTGGGAAATAGTACTCTTCATTGCCACCAGATGGCGCCACGGGGGTAAAAGGAAAGCGTCTTTTTAATTACGAATTAGTAATTATTAATATTAATAAGGGGGCGTGGCATGTTACTTCATAGGGGATGGGGGATTACGTAATAGGGGCGTGGCCTGTGACGTGACTTCCTTTTATGGAAAAAATCCTTGTACCATAAAAGGTTCTCTTTTTTGAAACAGCCGGATTTTCCTTTTCAGATTATTACATGGGATTACGCCAAGACAGCAATGTCTATCTCATCACCTACGGCGGTCGTAATGAGCATCTCTGCAATAGTTGTACCAAGTCACTTCTTTTCCTTTCCTGTGAAAAATAAAGCAATTAGAGTTGGAATTTGTAATACTACTTTGCAATTGAAGTGTATACATTGTCGCCTCGATCATTTTTTTCCAGAGGCGGGAGGGGGATTTTGGTTTCTTGTCATACATGTATTTCTTATTTACCAATAAAGTCGTTGCACCTAAGCCTAAAATCCAGGGGGATAAATACCTGGCTGTATACAGGCCAGGATCTAGAAAAAAATAAAAATATGGTGGGGAGGGAGTCAAGCGACGCAATCGAGCCCGAAAAAGATAAAAGTACAGAACAAGAGACTGAATTTTTGTTGCAGTGTAACATTTTCAACTTCATTTTAAAAGTTTTTTTAAAAAATTCTTGAAAAATGTGTGAAATGTGCAAAAAAATTAATATCGTTTTTGTCTCTATTTCTCAAAGAGGTATTTTCAAAAGGAGGGAAGAGTAATGGCCCTCTTCTACCTTTCTCACCCTACCTGTATGCGCTTGGCTACTGATCTAAGGAACCTGGGTTTGAGTTGGGTTGGGTTGGGTTGTTTTACCTCTGAGCGGCACTTTTTTTGCACACCATGGGCTAAATGGCCAGGTCACAAGGGCCCCGAAGGCTCAGAGAAGGTTGGGGGAGGGGACCCACTGGAACAGCTGTTGGGAGACGGTAGCCTCCCGTCAAGGTCATCCAGCGTGTTCTTTAACGTGCACAGGGTATGGCTCTCCCGCACACGGGGCCACGGCTTAACGTCCCATCCGACGGACGGCGGCCTTTCCAAGCCCATCGGTTGTTGTTGGGTTGTTTTACCTCTGAGCGACACTTTTTTGCACACCATGGGCTAAATGGCCAGGTCACATGGACCCCGAAGGCTCAGAGAAGGTTGGGGGAGGGGACCCACTGGAACAGCTGTTGGGAGACAGATGGTAGCCTCCCTTCAAGGCCATCCAGCGTGTTCTTTAACGTGCACATGGTATGGCTCTCCCGCACACGGGGCCACGGCTTAACGTCCCATCCGACGGACGGCGGCCTTTCCAAGCCCATCGGTGTCCCCTACTGACCGAGGGCAGGGCGGGGAATTTTTTGCGGAGATAAATCTCAACGATGACCCAGCTGGGACTCGAACCTGAGAACTACAGATTACGAGCCTGGCGCGCTACCGATTGAGCCACCCCCGCCCCCAAGCCCATCGGTGTCCCCTACTGACCGTGGGCAGGGCGGGGAATTTTGCGGAGATAAATCTCAACGCTGACCCAGCTGGGACTCGAACCTGGGAATTACAGATTACGAGCCTGGCCAACACCACCTAGAGGAGAAGGCCCTACCAGTCGGTGAAGCGATTCTGATGACGTCAATTTTAGTCGACCCGTAGCTAGTAGCGTCGCCTCCATCTTGCCTTTGTTAGTGTTTAGCTAGTTCGGCAAAACGTATTATTTAGTGTGGTTTGTTATTACGTTCATTGATTTTTTTTAGCGAAATGCCATCGCGCTGCTGCGTTCCTCAGTGCAGGAGCAATTACGATGGGGAACAAATATTCTCAGTTTTTAAATTTCCAGAAGATATCGATTTGCGACAGAAATGGATTCGTTCAATACCAAGGCAAATCTTCTGTCCAACGAAAGCATCCAAGGTAAGAAGAACTTTATTCTGTATTAATATCTGTTGTCATACTTATGAACTTCCAAAGTAAAAATTATCGTTTTAACTATTGTATAATATACATATGTAATATCATTGATCTTTTATGGATTAATTTGACGTTATTTTTATTAAGTAAGAAACCTAAAATGCTGGAATAAAAAATGTCGAATGTACATATGCTAAAATGCTTAAATAGAAAAGAATATTTCACAGTGACCAGACTTTTTATTTAATAGATTACAGTAGTAAGTTAACTTTGTTGGGATAGTTTTGTTGGGATAGTTTCAGGCTCTAATGTTATATCACTATATTTATATATCCATAGAGTTCAAATATATCTCGTATAAGTTAATACGATAATACTGTTAAACTTGAAATACATATATAAGCCAAAGGCAAGATCATGGGAAAACCTACTTTTAAATATAAAATCTCTGCATAAGTATTAGAAATTATTTTGGTGCTATTACTAGCATACTTGGATACAAATTGGACCCATGTTCAAAGCCTAGAGATGGCTTTGTGAATATGTATTATTTTCCTGCTGAAGTTTTGCCTACCTCACACATCATCATCATCATCATCCTCAAGCAGCCATGGGCTATGGAGGTCCAACCAGACCGTGCAATTTAGTTCTCCAAGCAAGTCTATCCTGAGCTACATCTACTGCATTTGGCCACTGCACACCAATTCTAACAAGGTCCTGTTTGACATTGTCTGCCCACTGCATCCTAGGTCTCCCCTTCTTTCTGAGGCCTTTAGGCACACTGTTCATAACCCTATTCGCCAATCTATAATTTTTCATACGGGCAACATGGCCAAACCAACGGAATCTCTCTCTGCACAATATGCTGCTTAAAGGAGGTTTCAAACTCCTTTGCCTAACCTCATCATTAGTTACAAAGTTGAACCACCTAATGCCCAAGATACTGCGTAAGCATCTGGAATCAAAAGCATCTAGTTTCCTGTTATCTTGTTTACAAAGTGTCCAAGTTTCACTACCATAACTAACCCTAGAAAGAACCAAACTATTATACAGTCTAATTTTAGTCTTCAGGTGTATACGCCTATTTCTCCACACTCTCCATAGATTCTTAAAAGTCCCGGCAGCAATCCCTATTCGTCTGTTAATCTCATGCAGCACATCACCATTATCTGTTACATAGCTCCCAAGATAATTAAACTGTGACACCTGCTCAAGACTGCAACCATTCAGATTAACTGAATCACAGCCTGCCTGACCAATTTTCATCACTTTAGTTTTCTCTCTGTTTATAACCAAACCTACTCTACTACCATTCTCATCAACGGCTCGAATGGAAGAGTTCATCTCATCAACATCATTTGCCAAAAGGGCTAAATCATCAGCATAATCTAAATCAGAAATTTTCGTATCTCCAGCCCATTTAAGGCCAAAATCTTTCCCTTGAAGTGAATTTCGCATAACATAATCAATAACCAAGCTAAAGACGAAAGGAGACAAAATGCACCCTTGTCGAACACCAGAAGTAATGCTAAACCAATTGCTACAAGCCTTACCAACTCTCACACACGACTCAGTGTTATTATAGAGAGCTTTCATAATGTTAACTAACTTGTCTGGTATACCATATGATCTCACAATCAACCACAAATTATGACGATCAACAGAGTCGAAAGCCTTTTTGAAATCAACAAAGCTAGCAACCAAAATTTTCTGAAACTCTAAACATTTCTCAAGAATCTGCCTAAGTGAAAATATCTGATCCACACATCCCCTACCACTTCTGAATCCACATTGCTCATCACGCAATTGACTGTCAACCAGATTCTTAATTCTATTAAGCACAATCATGGAAAGAACTTTACCTGGAACAGAGAGTAGTCTGATACCCCTATAGTTATCACAAGAACTGCGATCACCTTTTTTGAAAATAGGGATAACAATAGCTCTGGTAAAATCCTTAGGAACCATGCCTTTATCATAAAAGATATTCAGAATTTCAGTCATCCAAGTGGTAACCGAAACATTCCCAGCTCTAAGCATTTCGGTAGTAATTTCATCTACCCCTGGGGATTTATGTAGTTTAAGTTTAGAAACAGCCAAAATAACTTCAGATTGTGTTATAGGGCCAACATTAAAGCCACCAATGCATCTATCATCACTGCAAACAATGGGAGCAGAACCAACTACATTGTTAAGAACATCACTGAAATGCTCAGCCCACCTAGCCATGACAGAATCCTCACCTTCTATAACCTTACCTTGTTTATCCTTCAATCCCTGTATACCTGTCCGTTTTCTACCACACAAAACATTAACTATCTGGTACAGCTCTCTGCTGTTGTGCTGTCTAACTGCTTCCTCGGCTTTGTCAGCCAAACCATCAAGTCAAAGATTCTTATCAGCAGCTAACTGATCTTTTACACGTTTATTAAGTTCTCTGTAATGCTTTCTATTAGGACTAGTAGGGTATTGATTAAAGACATTCTTGCAGTTCTTTCTTTCCGAAATAACCTCAAGTGCCTTATCACTCAGATAATTCTGCCTCTTCTGCTCCTTTTTTCCTAAAAGAGTACTGTTAGTGTCCAAAAAAGCCTGTTTAAAATGATCCCATTCTTCCTCAACTTCAGTAGTAAGCAAACCATGACTGTCATAATGACTAAGTAACCTATCATGGTAAGCTTTGGCTATAACTGGATCTTTCAGAGCTTCAGTATTAAAAGTAAATTTTTTAACCCTAGCACAACACTTTTTAAGTTTAAGTTGCAACACACTTTTAACAAGGTAATGGTCAGATCCAATTTCATTTATATATGCCCTGGTATTCCTAACAGAACTAGCCCATTTGCCGTTAATTAATATGTAATCAATCATATTCTTATGCAGCCCATCAGGTGAAACCCATGTGTACTTATGTATGTCGCGGTGTTTGTAATAAGTGTTAGTTATTCTGAATCCATTGAGTTTACTTACCTGTAGGAGACGTTGCCCATTGCCATTGCAGCTACCAATACCAAAAGGGCCTATTACTCCTCCCCAAAGTCAGAGTCAGTACCAACTTTGGCATTGAAGTCACCAAGAACAAGGGTAATATCTCCTTTCTTGACAGAATTCAAAATATCCTGAAGTTGTTCATAAAACCTATCCTTCTCATCCTCATCGGCATCCTCAGTGGGGCATAACAGCAGATAACATTCAAGTCTTTAACGCTTGTCTGAAATTTTGCTGTAAGAAACCTTTCATTAATGCACTCATATCCTAGAAGAGCATCGCTAGCGTGTCTGCTGAGAAGCAGACCCACGCCTTGGTGATGCTTATTGTCGTCCCTCCCTGAAAAGAGAAATTTAAGATTATTTTTAAGAATCTGACTTTTATCTGTCCATCTGGTCTCTTGCAAGCCAAGAATATCTAAATTATAATGGTGGAATTCTTGTGTGAGGACATCAAGAGAAAAAGCTCTGTGCAGAGTCCTCACATTCCAACTACCTATGGAGAGAAAATGGTTAGTGGGATGTTTAAAGAAACTATGTTTATTGAGAGAGGGAATGCCGACAATATCAAACAGCCCCCTAATCGCAGACATGGGGCAAAGACCCGTTCCCCCACTACTAAAGGCTGAAGCCATCTACACTGGAAGATTTCCTCCAATGTAGAATTTGACGATGCCAATAGAAGCAAAGAGTTCAGGTGCCTGCGATGACTTCTGCTCAGGATTATCCACCAGCTGATAAACATATCCTGTGAATCTATTCACTTGGGGCTGTCAACCCACAAACAAACAGAAAACACAGCGGAAGATTTTCCCTCCACAGAAGCCCACCAGTGTAGCAAAATCAGGATCCATAATCAAGCTCAGAGCCATATATCTGTCCAGTCCAGTAGGTTTATATGGTCAGCACCAGGACCCTGTGTGGTTGACCACTCCTCAGCAGGGTAGAAAAAAAAGAAAAGTGGCCATAATTGTCCAGATCAGTAGGCCACACTAATCTGGCAGCTCAGCTATTTTTTTTAATAAAAGCAGGACAGGTAATGGTAAAAGTTCATTGTAGAAACTGTCGACAACAGTAAATTTCCTGACCAATCAATTCCTAATAACTTTCAGCATTAAATTATTCTGCATAATTATATCTCTGAAATCAGGTCAAGTTATAGGGATATTAAAGAATGGGTGGGCTACATCTAGCGTACATATGGATTAATAAATGAAAGGATATTTTGAAAAAGGATTTAATAGTAAAGTTAAAGAATTTTTTACTTTCAAAGGAGTAATTAAAAGTGCATATATTTCCAATCACTCTCATTGTAAAATGAGATAAGTCAGGTATATTATAATAAAGGTATAACAGTCTACTGTCATATCTTTATTGCATGTGACTGCAGATTTTGTTTTAATTTTGTTACAAATGTATTCTATAATCATATTAGAGAATATTTGAGGGGATATCTGTTATTTCATCTATTATGTGAATATAAATATGTTAAACACCACAAATGCATACAATATTGTTTTCTAGTTAACTTCAAAGTTTATCCTCTGTACTGACCACTGGTTTGGATTTTACAACTGAAGAAATCCAAAAATTATCACAAAAATTTGAGGTTTTTTGATTTTACTGATATGTAATGGTAAAAGTTTATTGTAGAAACTGTCGACAACAGTAAACTTCCTGACCAATCAATTCCTAATACCTTTCAGCATTAGTATAATACCAGGTGCTGTGTATATAAACAAATTTATGCCTAATAAACTGAAAATTACAGTAAGAGGAAATTGTCTGAAACAATAAACTTATTACTGGAGTTGTTTTCAGGCTCAATTCCTGGACTGGAATATTTCAAACCTTTAAACTTTCATTCATAAGAGTGTTGTTTTAAATGATTTTCAGCTCAGTATGATTTTTCGCATTTTATTTTACATATCACCTTATAGTGGCATTACCAAAAGCACTTTATGGTTAGTACTAGCAGTGGAATGCTATTAGATGGTTAGCATTAGCTTTCAAGGTGAACTATATATGATAAAAGAAGTGCTAGAAATATTGAGAAAAACCAGCTGGTAGAATAGGTGCATTCCTTGAGAGAATTCATTCTTTTAACCATGGATTTTTATTGAAATCTTAGAAAATACACTGATTATAGAATTGTTTTGAAATCAATTATAGCTTTTACTTTCGAAGGTAAAAAGTCTTCAGTTTTGAATAAAATTTTTTAGTGTATGGTGAACAGTATTCCTGGTGTTTGGATTTTTGTTTTAATGTTTATCATTCATCAGAGGTTTTTTTGTACATATTCTCAATATTTCTTTTGCATACATAGGTGTGTGAACTCCACTTTGCACCATCTGATGTTGAAAGAGAAACCAGCATGTTTGACATGAAAACTGGGAGAAAGTTTTCTGACCTCTAAAGTACCCAAATATACTGATGGAGAGGTACTGTTCAACTACTTTTAAAGCATCCACAAACACACTTCAAAAAAATATTACGCCAAAACTGAAATCATTGCTGACCACTACCTCAGTCAGAGTTTGAAGTAACAGAAAGTTTACCTTTTATGACAGTGCATAGTTACTAATCATTATGACACTTTAGGAGAAATAACCTTTGATTGTTTATGAAATAGGAATAAAAATCACTGCACCATATATTTTATAGTATATTTAATGAGTATTGCTTTTTTTTTGACTCAACTGTTAGTACTTGGCAAAAAACTTAGTATGAAAAAAACTTATTTTATTTCACAAAGAAAGCATATCCTCCTTTTATAACACTGGCATCGAGTAACCCTACGTCTGGTGGTTATGTGTTTGGATTTCACCTGGCTCAAGGTAATTTTTCCACTATACTCATTATCATCATAATACTTAAGGAGTTTGATAGTGATTAAATGTTAGTAAATCAATGAGGTACTGTGGATTAATTTGTGTATGTTACTTTGAGAAAATTATATTAAGATTTTTATACAATTTGATATTGTGTTAAAGTCAAAATGCTGATTGTCTAATTTCACACCTTAAAAATTACTCTTATGAGATTTAATATAATTCAAAAATTTATGTTTGGTAATCTCAATCATGTTACAAATTTGATATCAGTGGTTGATATTTTTAAGTAAATATTTTATTGAGTCCAGAATTCAATGTCTTAATTTCACCCAATGCAGATAATTTATTTTAAACTGTTAAATAAAGATAATTAAATAAAGAAATTATTAATCTTCATTCATCTTTAATATCTGGAAAACAATTTCCACAGGCTTTGAGCCAGTGGATCTTCTATATTTGGAACATGGATCTTCTATATAAAGCATGCTGTTTGATTTTTCTTATTACACGAGTCTTTGGATTGTCCATCTGCTCGTGTACTTGGTTAGTCTGCAAGTACCTGAAAGTACCTAATGTTAAAAAGTAGATTAAGAAATATCAAATTTGGAGGGAGGTAAAAATAGCTGGTTGTCATTTTCATCAGTTAGCATGAAGCTTTTTGGAAAGTAATGATGCACTGTAATGGAAAAGTCTCCACAACATCATAGACCCACCTTCAAATAATTATAGCCCAATAAATACAATGGTGGAAAACCCTTTGGAATGGTGTGCTATTGTTTCAACCATTGTTTTTTAGACACAAAAACTGGTTAACTTTATTGTCAAATGTTTTGCAATATTTTAGTGGAAATTTTATTGCATGCAAGCTGCAATAGCTATTTTCAGTTCCTTTAACTATATTTTGCTACTGTACAGGGTCTACTAGATTTATTTCATTTTTATTTTACTGATTTCATGTCTTTTGTGGCTAAATCTATGATCAAAGGGAATCTCTACCTGCACTTGTCAGTAGGTTTTTTCTTAATATTGTGTTTAGTGTTACTTTTGAGTGATCTTTTGCCAATTCCGCAACATTTTCACTTCCCACTATACTCTTATGGCTGGACCCTGAAGATAAATTATATTTTTGGTTGTCTTTAAATTTTTTTTTATCAATGTATCAAATACTTGGGGTGGATGCTTTTGTTTGGACAGCTATTCAGTATGGATGCAGTATGTGACAGTATATGGTTTTCTTTCCAATCCATTTCATTGCTTCTGTTATACATGCATTTAGTGGGGTATGAAATTTATAATTTTCTGTTGGAACATATACCACCAGTTTCTGGATGAAATGATCAACTGAAACTCATTAAACTGCAATTTCTGAATATTATTTTTCCTTCATTACTTTAAATTGAGAACATTATAAGCAGAAAACTTAAGTGTCAATCTTTGGTTTTTGTAAAAGCCATGGGAGATTTAGGAAGTTAATTTATTCCTTGATTTTCTTTAATATATATGCATATCTTGTGGCTTCTTCTGCCTTGCAAATGTAGGATTTTTTAAATTCCTAATAGTGATTGCCAATGGGTGTTTGATATGCCTATGAACTAGCTTGGTCATCGGATCAATAAGGTTTTCTGTATCATTGGGGGATGTCAGTTTCTGCTAGTAAGGGAGATGATTGACTATGTTATTAGAAACCTTGTACTGGTTCTGATACACATTTTCTTCTTCCAAGTTCTTTGTTAATAATTGGTTTTACACTGATAGTGAGTTAAAGTAATATTAAAATTTTAATGTAAGAATATCTGTTTATAAAGGGAAAATACCCTGTTGCTCTTAGCATTCGAAATTATCTTCACCAGATATGGCAGTTAAGATATGCATAATAGTTAATGACTTAAGGTTTAAAAAACTCTGCAGAAGGTCAAGATTAGAATAATGTTTTTATTTAATATGTTTCCAGGCATGTTAAGTATATGCTCTTTACAAAATAGCAAAACATTTTTTTCTGTTCTGTATATTTTTGACACCATACAAATTTAAAGTTATTTTATCGACTTGCCTTTGGGAAGGAATCCTATTAAGAACCTACTGGTGTAGTTTATTTTTGCTACTTCATCAACCTTTATGTAAATGACATCTAGATATTTTTTTAATTCTTCAATTTGATTTGCACATTTGGAGTATACTGAATCATTTGAAACAGCTTGACCTCTATAAAAATATAAGAAAATTTTAGATGCTAATTCTATCTATTCAATGTTAGTAAAATGTTCAATAGTTGATATATATTGCTTGTAGTACTTTATTTTTACTTAATTCAAGTTTTGCAATGTCATTAAATCTGAGTTGCTGATGATGCTACAATTCTACTAATTATATATATATAGCTGCAAATTTTACAAGTTAAATCTTTTCTTATTACATGTATGTACAAATGTATTATCATAAATATTTTCAATTCTGTGTTATAAAAGTCTGTGTTTGCTGCCATGAAACTACCCCATATACACTCTGTTAATTATAACCACCCAATCCCATGTTATGTCAATGGAAAGATAATTTCAAAGCTCTGTAATTTCTAAAATAAACATTTCATGGGAAAATATGACTGAATATATATAAGTTAAAAATCTATCGTAATTTTCTATATTCCAATAATATTCATTTAGTATTTAAAGAGGCTTCGCTTGGTTACTAACCTGGGTTCGAGCCCTAGGTAAGGCATGGTTGTTCGTGTTGTTTCTCTGCCGGGTTTCCGCCATCTTCACAGACCTACTATGGCATATAAACTTACAGGCTCATGTCAGACCTCTGTTGTAAGCAGCTGTTTGAAGGGATATCTTATTATATATCAACACCTTAAACAGTAATGCGCATTCTGCAGAGTTGGTGAAAATTTAAATAATTGTTACATTTTCTGCTAAAACTATGCTAATAAAATTTAATATGGGATACTGTTTTGAGATTAACTTATTTCAACTACTTCCCAGATCAATATTTTAAAACAGCCATTGTTCATATTAAATATCCCAGTTTTCATAATTCTTTGATTTTTAATGAACATAGATTTAGATAAATTTGATTGAGATCTTTAATTGATCTTCATTTCATTTTTTTTTTTCATAAAAGCTCATTTTCAAAGTTACAAAGGTTTGAAATTAGCTTTCCATTGACATAACATGGAATTAGGTTTCATAATTACTGAGTGTATATGGATATTTCAATGTGACCTTTACATTGTATAATACTCATTGTATTTTATATTTCTGTTGTATTTTGAATCTGTTCAAACCTTTTGACCACATGTATTTAGATGTTGCTTTCATGTTTCTTCAGAATTTTTTTTTCTATTATTAAAGTTTATTATGATAGCAAAAAGGATAAAAATTTCTATGTTATGTGAAGAAATTAGTTTTAATATGCATTAGGGTGAAAAAGTTTGGGAAAGCAATTTTTCTTTTCTTTTTATTTAAAAGTCATAGTTGTCCTAGAAACAGTTTTTATTAATGTGATGCATTTTAAAAACAGCTTTCATTATTAAACTGTTTAAAAAAAAGAGTTCAACTGGGATGAATGGAATATCATAAAATTTTCCTTTTCAATTTAAATAGTATTGCACAATATTAAGTTCCTTCATATTGCTTAAAAATTCTCCCATATGATTGGTGAATTTTCCTGTTTTAATTGCACAATTTTCTTAAAAATAAAGTAAACAATGAAATATTTGTTTCATTGTAATGTGTATCCTATATATATTTGTTTTCTCCTATTGTAAATAAAAGTATTTTTTTAATGAGGAATTTGTTGGTTGTTTTTCTTAACATATGCAATATTGAAACATACTGTTTTCATTAAATAATGTTTTAGACCTCATATATATATATACATACATATTTGTGAAAAAAAATAGATATCTGAGGTATTTTGTAACAAGTAGTTTTTTTCTAAATATATTTCGCTCTTCTAGAATCCTTTAAGAGTGAAAATTTAGTACTTGTTCAATACATTAATCGATCGTTTGCAAAATTCGTTAAAAGTTTTGAAATTTCCGAACATTTAAAGAGTGTTATTATCTAAATAATAATTTAAAGCTATCTGTATAATCGGAAACGGTAATTAATGGTTTGCAATACTAGTCAAAGCAAAAAAAAAGTTATCTCTAAAAAAAAAATTAGAAAAATGTGGGATTTTTTTTTTAATTATATGAAAACAAATTATTGTAATGATTTATTAGTGAATATTCAAAATCTAAATGGGAAGTTCTATTAACAAGGATAAGCTATCTCTCAATCTATTCTGCCGGCAGTCCGGTCTAGTAATGCTGACGTCACAAATCAGTGGTACGGCCTTCTCCTCTAGGTGGTGTTGGCCTGGCGCGCTACCCTGGGTTCGAGCCCGGGTAAGGCATAGATGTATGCGTCGTTTTTCTGCTGAGGTCCTGACATCCTCTCAGACTTTCTACTCTGGCGTATAAACTGACAGGCTCCTGTCAGACCTCTGTGGCAAGCAGCTGCTTGAGGGAGTATTTATTTATTTTATTTTTTTATTATACAAAATATACGAACGTTTCTGAAATAATTGTATGATACTTTACATAGTGTGAATGTATGCAGATTTTTGGCTGCGCATGTGAGTGGGGGGGGGAGTAAAATGTAATAAATGGGAGGGTAGCTTAATTATCCGTTAAAAGCTTGTTTTAATAATCAATATGTAAAAATATTTGTTTTCATGGCCGAGTGGTTAGCGCGCTTGGCTACTGATCTAAGGGACCTGGGTTCGAGTCCCGGGTAAGGCATGGATGTATGTGTCGTTTTTCTGCTGAGGTCCTGCCATCCTCTCAGACCTTCTACTGTGGCATATAAACTGACAGGCTCCTATCAGACCTCTGTGGCAAGCAGCTGCTTGAGGGGGTATTTATTATTTTTTTTTTTTAATTTAAAATATTTTTCCTTTTATTCTTCCTTTCTACGGATCAAGTACCTCCATGTCACCTATCATGTTGTTTTTAAAGCAACCAGACGACCTCTTCATTCAATTGCGGACTGCGTGTGCAAGTGGAATCAAGCGAACGATTAATTATTTTGTGAACGCAACTTTTAAGAAAAAGCGTAGGCGAAAATTGCTCGTCTTTCTGGCTGCAGAGTGAATTCCAGGGCCATGTTCACTTATTCACTGAAGCAGCAGAGGCAACAATTAGCCGGGAAGGATGTTTTTTAAACGTTTTCTTGCATGAACCCCGAGACGTTGACCACGAAACCGTCCGTGTCCTAATTTATGTGCTGCAAATGCATCTACGAATTGTGCATTTACCGCATCTGGCAATGGCATTAACCTTACCCGTCCTCGATACGCCGCCTGGCGACCAGCCAGGTGACTTTAATCTGTAATCGCCGGGCTCGTTTCGCCCACATCTTAATATGTCTCGCGCTGAAAAATCGAATGCGGTGAATGCTTTCCAGAGGTGACCTTAAACTTTGTTATACTTTCCAATTTCTTTTTGGTTTTATTTTTGATGAGGGATATTTTTCGACTTACGTCTACAGTTGTAAACAACAAATATGTTGCTCGATGCAAATTTCGTGGAGGGTGTGGTTTTTGATAGCATCACCAGCGCCAACTAGTGCCTTAAAAATGAAAAATTTAAGTTTGCCATAAATCTCTTTGATCCGGGTTTCATTTTTGAGTTTATAACTGATTCGGAGCAGATAAATCGCAAAATTTCAAAGGTAGCATAAGATATTTATAAATACTCATTTTTCGAAAGTAGTTCATTTCTAAATTTGATGCTAAAAGGAAACCTACAGAAATATGCTAGAGCAAGTCTGGGAAAACTCTTTAGCTGAAGGGCCGCATAGAAAACTAAGTGATATGGCGGGCTGCCAAAAAACTATATAATCGATAACTTTATGTAACGAAAAAAAAAATTAAGTGAAACAAAACAATATAGTTTTATTAAAATTAATTATTTTAATGAGAATTCGCTTCGCCGAAGTTGGACTTCTTGTCTTATATATATATACATTCTTTATCTCTTTTACACTTTTATTTGCCATAAGTAGCTCGCGGGCCTCACAAAAATAAGGGAGTGAGCTTGACCAGGCATGACCTATAGAGTATAACATATATACAGTCGTTCAAAAAAGTATCCGAACACTATGGTTGATTACAAAATTCAGAAAAATATCTGGCAACGATTTTTTTTTAGAAATTAGTGATCTGGCAACCCTTCGTGTCACGTGACACGAAGGTTGGCAGATCCATATTCTCCCAATTGATTGGAAGTTTTGGTATAGGAAGATCTTCTCCATGAGGAACTGGCCTTATGTCTGAAGGCGCATTTGCATATTCTATTTTGCTTTTGTTCTTTTTTGAAAATCCGACACTGTTAAACAAAAATAGCAATTTTCACACACATAACAAAACTTATATGGCACATGAACACATTCGCGACGCTGCATTTGTGTCATTTAAACGCCAAAATTCACTCTTCAACGTACAGCACGTGTTCCTCCTCCAATGAAAACAACAAATATGGCGGTCTGAGATTAGGTTACTGTTACATGTTCTCTCCTACTTGGCAATGATGTTGCCAGCCACAAAAAGTAAAATATCTAGTATCCTCCCAGTTGCCTGGAGGATATTAGATATTTTAATTTTTTTCCCAGTTGCCTGGAGGATATTAGATATTTTAATTTTTTTCCCAGTTGCCTGGAGGATATTAGATATTTTAATTTTTTCCCAGTTGCCTGGAGGATATTAGATATTTTAATTTTTTTCCCAGTTGCCTCGACGATATTAGATATTTTAATTTTTTTCCCAGTTGCCTGGAGGATATTAGATATTTTAATTTTTTTCCCAGTTGCCTGGAGGATATTAGATATTTTAATATTTTCCCAGTTGCCTGGAGGATATTAGATATTTTAATTTTTTTCCCAGTTGCCTGGAGGATATTACATATTTTAATTTTTTCCCAGTTGCCTGGAGGATATTAGATATTTTAATTTTTTTCCCAGTTGCCTGGAGGATATTAGATATTTTAATTTTTTCCCAGTTGCCTGGAGGATATTAGATATTTTAATTTTTTCCCAGTTGCCTGGAGGATATTAGATATTTTAATTTTTTTCCCAGTTGCCTGGAGGATATTAGATATTTTAATTTTTTTCCCAGTTGCCTGGAGGATATTAGATATTTTAATTTTTTTCCCAGTTGCCTGGAGGATATTAGATATTTTAATTTTTTTCCCAATTGCCTGGAGGATATTAGATATTTTAATTTTTTTCCCAGTTGCCTGGAGGATATTAGATATTTTAATTTTTTTCCCAGTTGCCTGGAGGATATTAGATATTTTAATTTTTTTCCCAGTTGCCTGGAGGATATTAGATATTTTAATTTTTTTCCCAGTTGCCTGGAGGATATTAGATATTTTAATTTTTTTTCCCAATTGCCTGGAGGATATTAGATATTTTAATTTTTTTCCCAGTTGCCTGGAGGATATTAGATATTTTAATTTTTTTCCCAGTTGCCTGGAGGATATTAGATATTTTAATTTTTTTCCCAGTTGCCTGGAAGATATTAGATATTTTAATTTTTTTCCCAGTTGCCTGGAGGATATTACATATTTTAATTTTTTTCCCAGTTGCCTGGAGGATATTAGATATTTTAATTTCTTTTCCCAGTTGCCTGGAGGATATTAGATATTTTAATTTTTTCCCAGTTGCCTGGAGGATATTAGATATTTTAATTTTTTTCCCAGTTGCCTGGAGGATATTAGATATTTTAATTTTTTTCACAGTTGCCTGGAGGATATTAGATATTTCAATTTTTTTTCCCAGTTGCCTGGAGGATATTAGATATTTTAATTTTTTTCCCAATTGCCTGGAGGATATTAGATATTTTAATTTTTTTCCCAGTTGCATGGAGGATATTAGATATTTTAATTTTTTTCCCAGTTGCCTGGAGGATATTAGATACTTTAATTTTTTTTCCCAGTTTCCTGGAGGATATTAGATATTTTAATTTTTTTCCCAGTTGCCTGGAGGATATTAGATATTTTAATTTTTTTCCCAGTTGCCTGGAGGATATTAGATATTTTAATTTTTTTCCCAGTTGCCTGGAGGACACTAGATATTTTACTTTTTTTCCCAGTTGCCTGGAGGATATTAGATATTTTAATTTTTTTCCCAGTTGCCTGGAGGATATTAGATATTTTAATTTTTTTCCCAGTTGCCTGGAGGATATTAGATATTTTAATTTTTTTCCCAGTTGCCTGGAGGATATTAGATATTTTAATTTTTTTCCCAGTTGCCTGCAGGATATTAGATATTTTAATTTTTTTCCCAGTTGCCTGGAGGATATTAGATATTTTACTTTTTTCCCAGTTGCCTGGAGGATATTAATATTTTAATTTTTTTCCCAGTTGCCTGGAGGATTAGATATTTTACTTTTTTTCCCAGTTGCCTGGAGGATATTAGATATTTTAATTTTTTTCCCAGTTGCCTGGAGGATATTAGATATTTTAATTTTTTTCCCAGTTGCCTGGAGGATATTAGATATTTTAATTTTTTCCCAGTTGCCTGGAGGATATTAGATATTTTAATTTTTTTCCCAGTTGCCTGGACGATATTAGATATTTTAATTTTTTTCCCAGTTGCCTGGAGGATAGTACATATTTTAATTTTTTTCCCAGTTGCCTGGAGGATAGTACATATTTTAATTTTTTTCCCAGTTGCCTGGAGGATATTAGATATTTTACTTTTTTTTCCCAGTTGCCTGGAGGATATTAGATATTTTAATTTTTTTCCCAGTTTCCTGGAGGATATTAGATATTTTAATTTTTTTCCCAGTTGCCTGGAGGATATTAGATATTTTAATTTTTTTCCCAGTTGCCTGGAGGATATTAGATATTTTAATTTTTTTCCCAGTTGCCTGGAGGATATTGGATATTTTAATTTTTTTCCCAGTTGCCTGGAGGATATTAGATATTTTAATTTTTTTCCCAGTTGCCTCGAGGATATTAGATATTTTAATTTTTTTCCCAATTGCCTGGAGGATACTAGATATTTTACTTTTTTTCCCAGTTGCCTGGAGGATATTAGATATTTTAATTTTTTTCCCAGTTTCCTGGAGGATATTAGATATTTTAATTTTTTTCCCAGTTGCCTGGAGGATATTAGATATTTTAATTTTTTTCCCAGTTGCCTGGAGGATATTAGATATTTTAATTTTTTTCCCAGTTGCCTGGAGGATATTGGATATTTTAATTTTTTTCCCAGTTGCCTGGAGGATATTAGATATTTTAATTTTTTTCCCAGTTGCCTCGAGGATATTAGATATTTTAATTTTTTTCCCAATTGCCTGGAGGATACTAGATATTTTACTTTTTTTCCCAGTTGCCTGGAGGTGTTGGTATAGGAAGATCTTAATAGGAATCAAAATGACAGATAACATAAAAATGTGACGTGTTAGCCATTTTTTAAGGCCAGATGTGAAATCAAGACCTGAAAAATAATTAAATGCAGCTACAATTGTTCATGTTATACAAAACTTGTAAACCAATGTTATTAATAGTCAATTGGAGAGGAAATTATTAAATTAAATTGAAAGAGAAAAATTATATAATTTATAAAAACTTCTAGTACATCGTACTTTAAAAGGAATTTTATAGGTATTGAAATTACTGCAGCATTTCAAAAATGAGAATTTGAAAGCGAAAGTTGTCAGAAAAGCTTCATAGATGGCGCTAGAGCAGTTTAGTGATTGTTTTGCCTCCTAATAGTATTTAAAAGCATGTCTTAAAGCACACTTTGAGCGATATCTCGTTGAATTTCAGGTATGTGATAAAGGTTCCAAAATACAGTAGTTGATACTGTTACGACTATTCTGATACCGACTGAGCCACCCCCGCCCCAGTGTTTACAAATGTAAGGGATCATCAGAAAGTTATACTTAATTTCGAGATAACTGGACTCGAGCTTTAAGCTTCTAATCATGACGATACACAAATAAACAAGAATTCCGAAGAAAATAATGTTGTGGTCTTGTGTGGTTGATAAAAGTTCTTATATTGCGTTTTGGGGAATTACGTTAGTTTCTGGTAGTTAGAAAAATACTCAATACTGACCCAGCTGGGACTTGAACCTGGGAACTAGTAGATTACGAGTGAACTAGTAGATTACGATGTGTATCTGTGAGATGGGGCAGGGGCATCTCACAGATAAGACAACCCAATATATTCAAGTGCTACATAAAGTGCAAATAAAAAAAAATAAATGAATAGAACACGTTCATTTAAAATTATGTATTTTAGTGCTTTTTTAGCCGTCCCGTGGCCGAGTGTTTAGCGCTCTTGGCTACTGATCTAAGGGTCCTGGGTTCGAGCCCCGGTTACTGATCTAAGGGACCTGGGTTCGAGCCCCGGATAAGGCATGGATGTATGTGTTGTTTTTCTGCTGAGGTCCTTTCATCCTCACAGACCTTCTAGTATGGCATGTAAACTGACAGGCTCTCTGTCAGAGAGGTATGGGTTATAACAATTGCTTTCCGCCTTTTTAAAAGCTTGAATAAAAATTATTTAAGGTCAGGGCCGGATCTAGGGGGCCCTGGTCTGAAAAGAGGGACATGTCCCTTCAGAATGCTAGTAAGGGTAATAATAGTGGCAAAAAATATTAAACTCATTTAAATTTCATGCATTTTTCACGAAACTTTTTATAGATTTGTAAAAGAGGGGAGAAATGTACTGCATTGGAAACCCAATCTCTTGCCCCCCCCCCCCCCATTGATTTCTTTTTTTGCTAGATCCGAGCCTGTTTAAAACAATTATTGAAAACCATAGCCGTCAAGTAGCCAAAATTTCTGTCTGAGAACGAGCATGAAAAGTAGAACTACAAATCTACATCAACAGGACAAAAAACAATGGGTAGTTGTTGCTTAAGGTTTCTGTTTCCGAAAATATTTAATATCTTATGCAAAAGTATTTCGTAAACTGTTCAGAATTTATTATAACACATGTTTCTTTGCCTAAGAATTCACTCTCTGAAGATCTTACATCGTCTCTTTCTCTGCTATTAGCGCGCCAGGCTCGCAATCTGTAGTTCCCAGGTTCGAGTCCCAGCTGGGTCAGCGTTGAGATTTATCTCCGCAAAATTTCCCCGCCCTGCCCACGGTCAGTAGGGGACACCGATGGGCTTGAAAAGGCCGCCGTCCGTCGGATGGGACGTTAAGTCGTGGCCCCGTGTGCGGGAGAGACATACCCTGTGCACGTTAAAGAACACGCTGGATGGCCTTGACGGGAGGCTACCATCTGTCTCCCAACAGCTATTCCAGTGGGCCCCTCCCCCAACCTTCTCTGAGCCTTCGGCGTCCTTGTGGCCTGGCCATTTAGCCCATGGTGTGCAAAAAAGTGCCGCTCAGAGGTAAAACAATCCAATCCAATCCTCTGCTATTCTTTTGTTGCGAGCACTTCTCACCCTGGCGAAATCTAACGCACCAGGTTTCCAATACCCCAGTGAACTTCTTCTCTATCAGATCAACATTGAATGCTAAAAACCCATTACTCCTGTGCCTCTAGCGATAGGAACAGTGACACGTCCATGGCATAATGCATCAACAAGGAGTAAAAATTCTCTGGAGCAACAAATAGTCTATCGCTTCTAACAACATCTGCTTCATGACCTCTGAGTTCCCTTGAGCAAATGTTAAACCCCCTGTGATGTGACTGCGGCGAAGAACAAGAGTTTTGGCTGTCCTGTTGAGACTGACCAACACGGAGAAAAGAGCAGTGACCTGCCCACCTGCCCCCAGGGGTCACACGCAGAGACCTGGGCCGCCTGGAGCAAGATTTTCATGCTCCGTTGAGCGGAACGGACCCGGCCAATGGGAAACTGTTCCGAAGAGTAGCAAAAGTCGGGGAGGCCATTGCATGTGCCTTAATCAACTCTTCAATCAGTGTTTCCTCCCCACAACATCGCCCCCCTCCCCCTTCATACATTCCCCATTCACCGTTACTAGCTGATGGCGCATCACTGCTTATAGTAATTACTTCTGTGCCCTGATGTTTAGCAAAGACCGCTTGGAGGCTTCAGAAATATTGCGTACACTTGAATAGTGAGCAAAATGATTGGTGAGGGACCGTGAGTTTTAAATTTTGCAGCTAGATTAAAATATGAAATAAGCATTTGCTCAACGGAGCCAATGGGGGTTGATTAAATCGCGGTTAGGCTGTTTGTGTCGTTTTTCTGCTGAGGGCCTGCCATCCTCACAGACTTTCTACTATGGCATATAAACTGACAGGCTCCTGTCAGACCTCTGTGGCAAGCAGCTGCTTGAAGGGGTATTTATTTATTTATTATTATTTATTTAGTCCCTTGCCAACGTTTCTCAATCGACACATCATGAATTTTGAACTGAAATAAATGGATTTCCTCTTAAAATAACTAAGATTCATTCCATCCAGTAAAACCTAGATTATGGATGTAAAATTTGAGATTATGTACTGCCCTTCAACTTATATTGAGACATTTCCGTATTGTGTGAATAGAAATAAAACACAGCTTATTTGTAAAGTTAGGATGCTTTAAATGTCTAAATACATGTTGCTGAATTGTTGAAGAATTGTGCAAGCTTCTGTGGTGACTGTGTGGTCGTGTAGTTATCGCGCGTATAAAAAAAAATAAATACCCCCTCAAGCAGCTGATTGCCACAGAGGTCTGACAGGAGCCCGTCAGTTTATATGCCACAGTAGGAGATCTGAGAGGATGGCAGGACCTCAGGAACGTGTACAGCAACTGTACACGCTCCAGTTACCGTTCGCAGCAAACTGGACGTGTGCAGTTACTGCACACGCTCCAGTTTGCTGTGAACGGTAACTGCACACGCACAATATTTCCGTGAGTGGGCCCACACGATCCAGGTTTTTGTGAGCTCACACGATCCAGGTTTTTGTGAGCTCACACGATCCAATGTAAATAAAATAAAAATAAATACCCCCTCAAGCAGCTGCTTGCCACAGAGGTCTGACAGGAGCCCGTCAGTTTATATGCCACAGTAGGAGATCTGAGAGGATGGCAGGACCTCAGCAGAAAAAAGACACACACAACCATGCCTTACCCGGGGCTCGAACCCAGGCCCCTTAGATCAGTAGCCAAGCACGCGCGTAGCTACTGATAAAAGGGACCGAGTTGAGGCAAGGCATGGATGTTTCTGTTGTCTTTCTGCTGAGGTCTCGCCTTCCTCACAGATCTCCTCTTTGTCATATAAAACCCAAAGGCGTTTGTCAGAGATGTGTGGCAAGAAGCTGCTTTAGGGGGGATTTGTTTATTTTTATTGTAGTAAATCTTGTTTCTTTACCTCTGAGCGGCACTTTTTTTGCACATAATGGGCTAAATGGCCAGGTCACAAGGACTATGAAGGCTCAGAGAAGGTTGGGGGAGAAGGTTGGGGAAGGGACCCACTGGAACAGCTGTTGGGAGACAGATGGTAGCCTCCCGTCAAGGCCATCCAGCGTATTCTTTAACGTGCACAGGGTATGGCTCTCCCGCACACGGAACAACGGCATAACGTTCCATCCGACGGACGGCGTCCTTTCCAAGCCCATCGGTGTCCTCTACTGACCGTAGGCAGGGCGGAGAGTTTTGAGGAGATAAATATCAATGCTGACCCAGCTGGGACTCGAACCTGGGTTGGGTTGTTGGGTTGTTTTACATCTGAGCGGCACTTTTTTTGCACACCATGGGCTAAATGGCCAGGTCACATGGACCCCGAAGGCTCAGAGAAGGTTGGGTGAGGGGACCCACTGGAACAGCTGTTGGGAGACAGATGGTAGCCTCCCGTCAAGGATATTCAGCGTGATCTTTAAGTGCACATGGTATGGCTCTCCCGCACACGGGACCACGGCTTAACGTCCCATCCGACGGACGGCGGCATTTCCAAGCCCTTCGGTGTCCCCTACTGACCGTGGGCAGGGCGGGGAATTTTGCGGAGATAAACCTCAACGCTGATCCAGCTGGGACTCGAACCTGGAAACTGCAGATTACGAGCCTGGCGCGCTACCGACTGAGCCACTCCCCCCTCCCCCGCCCCAAAGTTCTAGATATTTTCCGATAATCTGGAATAGTCTGAGAATGGGTTTTATTTATTTATTTATTTTTTAGTGTAAAGTTATCTCATTGAACGCGAATTTCGATCCCTGGATTAATTTGCTAAAAAGAACATTGACAAATAATTTAGCCTGCTCTGAAAGAGCGAAATAAAAGAAATAGGTGCTTCATTATAACGATCCACTGAACTTAAAAAGGCATAAATTCTGCTACCAAGGATCTTAAACGATCGATAAAGTGAAAACTCGACAAAACCGATTAATTTGCATAACAAAGCACCATCACCTTATTTTTATTTAATGGCATTCCAGAAACTTCCCATTATTGCATCACGCGACCAAGCTTTATCGTTTTCACGTCTGATATTGTTTTTTCTTTCCACGCGAGAACGAATTGCAATTTCGCATTCAATTACAGTCGACCGAGCCAGCATCTGGGATGAAGAGAGTCTTCATAAGCATCCCAGAGAGAGTTAGTTTTCGATTGAGCTGATGTAAAATTCGACAATTTATTGCACTCTAAAATATTTCATTACGCGGTCAAAAGAATGACAGTGTAATAAAGAGGGCGCTCTTATACGTTCTGCATAAGAGAAGCCAGATTTAAGAGAGAAATATCGAAACCACGGTATAGTGCAAAGGAATGCCACCACCTCATCAATTCGAGGAAAAGTTAATGGGAAATTTTATTAATAATATTTCGTACTAAAAAAAGTGTTGACGCAACAACGAGAAGAGCGAGTTTTTTTTTTATTTTCTTATGTAACTTTAATTTGGGTTAGGTTGTTTTACCTCTGAGCGGCACTTTTTTTGCACACCATGGGCTAAATGGCCAGGTCACATGGACCCCGAAGGCACAGAGAAGGTTGGGGGAGGAGACCCACTGGAACAGCTGTTGGGAGACAGATGGTAGCCTCCCGTCAAGGCCATCCAGCGTGTTCTTTAACGTTGGGTTGTTTTACCTCTGAGCGGCACTTTTTTGCACACCATGAGCTAAATGGCCAGGTCACATGGACCCCGAAGGCACAGAGAAGGTTGGGGGAGGAGACCCTAAGTTTTAGCTCAGTTATTAAAAATTTTTCATTAAAGTTACTAATTTCATAATAGTTCATTAAAGTTACATTTCATTAAAGTTACCTAATCTGCAGTTCCCAGGTTCGAGACCCACTGGAACAGCTGTTGGGAGACAGATGGTAGCCTCCCGTCAAGGTTATCCAGCGTGTTCTTAACGTGCACAGGGTATGTCTCTCCCGCACACGGAGCCACGGCTTAACGTCACATCCGACGGACGGCGGCCTTTCCAAGCACAGCGGTGTCCCCTACTGACCGTGAGCAGGGCGGGAAGTTTTGTGGAGATAAGTCCAACCCAGCTGGGACTCGAACCTGGGAACTGCAGATTAGGTAACTTTAATGAAAATTTTATTTTTAATAACTGAGCTAAAACTTAAGGTTTGTTAAAAATGGTTAATTCAAAGGAAAATCAATTCAAATCTTTACATTTGGCAATGATCAAACACAAGTCATGATTCATTAAGTTAAAATAAATGAAATTCCGCTGTGAAAAGTTGTTTCGCATATAATTTAGTCTGCTAAGAAGAGAAATATAAATCTTACGATATTGCATAACAAATGAAAAGAAATGCTTCCCGTTTGCAGGAAATCAGAATCTGTCACCTTAAAGAACACGCTGGATGAGTTTGAAGAGAAACTACTATTCCTCTTCTAATAACCTTACTCAGATCTGAGCCCTTGAAACCCTTGTGATCTGGCCATTCAGCCCATTCTGTGCATAAAAAAAAAATGCACCTCGGATGTAAAACTATCCAAGCCAAAAATATGACTACATAAAAAAAGTAGTTAAAAATGGCTACATGTCTTTGATATTTTTGCATTCGCTTTTTCCAGTAAGTTCTCCCGCCAAATAGTTTCTCTCTGAAGCAATTGAAGTTCACCGACCGGCAGCGGTCTATTAACATAAGCTGAGCGTGTATGAAAAACTAAAAAACAAAGGACTGAGACTACAGTAAACATTACTTGACAAAGTCAACAAAGGAAGCAGACATTCATATTGCCTCTTGCTGTCACACACTCTCTCTGAGGACGATAAAGAAAAAAGCAATATATATGGCTCAGCAAAATGTCTTCCAATAAGAACCCTACCAAACGTGTATCCTGTAATACGTCATGCACGACGCTTCCGTATCCAAACATAAGAATAGCAATTATTATGTTCTGCAGGAGCCATTTCCGGTACTGCGTTGTAAGATGATGGAGCACTCTTGTTCCTTACGTGGACTAACTCTTACAAGACCACAAACTCTTATTGCTGCTAAATAAGGTTCCTTTTTAAACTCCTTTGCTTTCCTTGTATGTTTTATTTCGGCACGTTTAATCACAGACACTGCACGGACGACTTCCAGAAGAAGTGTAGTTGTTGCCATTAAAGTAACATAAATGTTGCATGGGAAAGTGTTTTCTTTTCAAGCGCATCTTTCTTCACTGCCTAGCGTGAATTGTAACTAGGGAGATTATGGGTTGGCTATGAGGCTGTTATACCACGGTATTATAGGTCAATGACGTATCAATTATCCTTAAAGTAGCCTATGACCTATGAGAACTCTCAAAGCGTCAACTGCGCAGACTCATAGTCTTCTCCGTTGACACTCACGCTACAATGCTGTTTTTTTTTCTCTTAAATCATCCCGGTGGCCGAGTGGTTAGCGTGCTTGGTTGTAAAATAGAGGATCCGAGTTTGAATCATGGATAAGAGACATTTTCTTCCTGGTGTAATTTTTTTTCTGCTGAGGTGACGCTTAACATATTTTCTCTATAGGTATTAAAGGTTTCTTTCGGGCTTAGTCGAGTGCTTCAGGTGTTTGGGAGCAGAGGAAAGGGACTTGGGTTCGAATCCCAGATAAAGAAAAGGCATTTTCTTTCGTAAATACATTGTCTACTCTGCTGAGGTTTCTCACTTCACGAACTCATTTATGATTTATTATATCAGCTGTTTCTATTCATATTATACTGGCAAACTCTATTATTCTATTACCTTTACGTCCACAGTCTCTGTTATTATATTTTTACTATACTGATAGTTTCTATTGTTCTACCAGACCTTCATAGCAAGTGTGTTGCTTTAAAAGTTATTTATTTGTTTATTTTTGTTTGTTTTTAGAGGAAGAAATCTTTATAAAGGTATCATGAGTAGAAGGTAGACGTCATCAAAAGTTTGTTAATATTTAAATAGGAAATAAAGAAGCTTCATTTTTTTCGCATCAATATCTTTCTGGTAATATTGAGAAATTTATATCTGATTTTCCTAATACTACAGCCAGACGTTCCTCAATCCCTTGGAATTTTAAAATGTCTTTAATATATACATTAGTAACCAGATGTTTGGATACTTTGGAAGAATTATATTTTTCACGATGTCCTGGAATTAAGACTATGATTTTTATATCTTTAAACGGAAGTTTATGGTCTATTTGATATGGAATTTTATGTTCAATTTTGTGGAATACACTTTGTTCAAATCCATCAGGAAACACAAATAAATAATAATGGAAAATGTGAATAAGCCAATTTTTTTATATATTAGGAGTAGTCACATTTTTTATCAGATGGATAAGAAGAATGTTTATTTTCCAAAATTTAATGGTCTTAAAATTATACTCACAAACAGTGTCGGATCTAAGAAGGGTAAGGAACGGAGGGTATAATGCTATTACTTCAATGGAAATCCAGACTTTTGGCCTGCCTCATATTTTCCGGCTCGATTGAGTTTCTTACGCCCACATCCTCTCCCCCTTAAATTTTTCCAAGTCCTCGCCTGTTCATAAATGTTTTAAAAAGTGTGATCATCTTTTTCTTAATTGTTCGAACTTCTTACTACTACTGTATAATAAAAAATAACGAAAAAGAGATATAAACTGTGAAGCTATCAGTAAAGATACCTTTTCCTCTCTGTTCCAGATAACCCCATTAACACTGAGCATTGCCACCGGATAAATACCGTTTCTCAGCAGAGAGAACGTGTTTCAATATTGCATTTAAAAAAACAACAGAAAACGAAAAGCTACACGAACCATTCACCACCGAGTAGCGTTGTTGAATACTAAGGAAGTGGACCACATGCTGATTATCTTCAAAGAACAATCAATCAACCTTGTCTGTCTCCCTCTGTCTCTCTACTGTAACCCTGAATGTGATTTGGAGCGATGACACCGATAAAAGGCAGAATTTTAGCAATCGTGTCGTTACTTTTTCAGTAGCAGTTTTGCGATGAGAAATATCACTGCTTTAGATAAGAACATTGCTGGCCCGCAAGCGACAATAATCGAGATATAATTAGACGAAATTTTTTTTCGTCTGGGAAACTGGCAACAAGTTTGGAGTGCTACGTTCGGTCGTTACAAAATGCCTGATTAAAGTTATACGCGTACTAGATAAGCGAAATATGATAAAATAATTTTTACTATCTCCTGAGAAAAATTAGTATTGCTAACAAGTATGTAAGCTAGAATATAAAGGAAAAGGTTTCTTTATTTAGATGGTAATTCCTTTTCCTCTATCCCTTGTAGTTTATTTATAGTAGTTTTTATAGGAGTTTGTTTTGTGAAATGGAAAATTGAATCTAAGAATTTGTCGTAATACTTGTGATTCACACATATAACCTTAAGTATATATCAGAAAGTAGCATGCAGTTTGTGAGGAAACCTTTTTTCTCGATGCAAAAAGAAAAATGCGTTTGTAAACTCAAATATTATGTAGTTTATATCAAAATAGAGCATTTACAAAATGAGATTAAATCATCTTTCTTGTTGCTGCCAATTTGTGAATAGTTATATATGCATTTAATTACAAGCTATTGATGATAATAGTGAGTTGGGGGAGGGATCAATAGTGCACTAAGGGAATTCTATTGTTCCGCATTATTCAACTACAACTGCAAGAGAACTGGATATTCTCATTATTATGAATTTGGTGCATTTTACAGCGATGAAGACAAAATACATACACACCCATAACTGCATTTTCATTGTATGTTTAATATTTTTCATACTTTTGTTTGTATTTCGTATTTAGATTGCGAAAATAGACATGTTTCTTGACGTTCAATTAACAGTTAAAATTGACCAGAATGCAATTTCAGTATTATGTTTCAAAAACATTTTTTTCCAAATAGTATAATAGCAAACGATTTACCTCTTTCTACTAAATATAAACTAACCAATAGAAAACTCTTTTGAAAGTAGAATTCATTTCCTAGACGGGACAGACTGTCTATGCGAATATAACTCCAAGCTCGTCACCAGTTGTTCTCGGGGTCGAACCCTCGCTCTACGTCCGTTGAGTTTTTTTTAATATTCTTCATTCCTGATGAGAGAAAGCACCATCTGTTGGAATGGTAGTTAAGCCATGGTTCTATGATCTGTAGTGCTATAACCTGTGTAGGTTAAAAATTGCTCTGGATGACTTTGACTCGAGATTTCGGCGGTCTATTCCATTCTTCTACCTAGCTCTGAGTCCTAAGGGGTCCTTGTGACCTAGCCATTTAGTCCATTGTGTGCGCGAAAGTGATGCTCATAAATAATACATACCCAACATTACTCCCTTCTGTTTAACTCTGAACATAGACAAGCCTTAATATTACTTATTTTTCTCTTACAGTATAAAAAAAAGTGTTTTCTACGAAAAAGGGATTTTTTATATTTTTTTACAGATTTGTATCCCTATGTCAATGCAATTTTTTAATCCATTGAATCAATGTAAATATGTTTTTTCAAGATAGGATTGACATAATGGCCGGGGGGGACACCCCCAAGGAGAACCTCACTTTTAAGGAGGATACTCCCACCCTCCTCACATACGAATCTGTCATTTCTATAAAATTCCCAATATTGTCCTGTTCGCGCGACTGTAGATAAGACTAGCTTCGAATATAACTTTTTAATCATGTAAATATATTCACTTGGTTTTTGTAATTCTTGGGTTGAATTATAGATTAAAGTTAGAAACATTAAAAATAAACAT
Source organism: Ryuthela nishihirai (assembly GCA_038380435.1). NCBI lineage: Eukaryota > Metazoa > Arthropoda > Arachnida > Araneae > Heptathelidae > Ryuthela > Ryuthela nishihirai. Next base: position 67,890,402 of record JAWZYU010000019.1, on the reverse strand, counting down.
TTCATTTAGAGTAAGAGCATCATTCAAGTCTTTTACTCCCTCTCATACAAAAAAGATTTAATTTTTATTATTGTTGCGAGTAATTACTTATGCGCCAAATCTATTTCTGTCTGATCGAGGGGGGGGGGGGGGCTTATATTTAGATTTGCCCTAGGTCAAATGTCAAAATTCCTAATTCTGCCTTGCATTTTCCTCATTTCTTCTGTTTCTTTTTATGTACTATTTTGCACGCCCATAATCCATGCTCTACGAAATAGAAATTGTTTTTGAATCTGTTTTGTGCTCCTTAAAGGTAAACACTAGCCCCTGAAAATTGACTACCCCCACCCTAGAGGGCGGGGGTGGCTCAGAATCTGTAGTTCCCAGTTCGAGTCCCAGCTGGGTCAGCGTTGAGATTTTTCTCCGCAAACTTCCCCGCCCTGCCCACGGTCAGTAGGGGACACCGATGGGCTTGGAAAGACCGCCGTCCGTCGGATGGACGTTAAGCCGTGGCCCCGTGTGCGGGAGAGCCATACCCTGTGCACGTTAAAGAACACGCTGGATGGCCTTGACGGGAGGCTACCATCTGTCTCCCAACAGCTGTTCCAGTGGGTCTCCTCCCCCAACCTTCCCTGAGCCTTCGGGGTCCATGTGACCTGGCCATTTAGCCCACGGTGTGCAAGAAAGTGCCGCTCAGAGGTAAAACAACCCAACCCCCACCCTAGACTGAAGAATGAACTATGCGAGTGGAATGAAAGCCGATGTATGTCAATAGTGTCAGCATTCCATTCACGATTAATTTTGTGAGCCGCCTGAATTAAAAAGTAAACAATTGGCGAATGCGAATTTATCAGAATTTGAAAGAGACATATTGGAAGTACCTGGTGTGAGGTCACACTATCTCAGAAACAGCATACCTCGTTGTTGTTCCAGAGCAGCCGCTATATAGGTATATGGAGATTGGAACATTGAAGGAAAAAACAACCAGTTAGCACAAAAATTGCTATAGGAAACAAGATGGGTTCCACGCCTTCTGCAAGCCAAGAGGGAGACAGCAGATGAGGCTTTACTCCCTGGTGAACACTTCGCTGGTAAGCACAACATAAATATTTCCAGGTAGAATAATGTGTTGACCTCTCCATCGTTGGGATTTCAGAATAGATGCCAACAAGCACATCCACTCTTAAACACAATGTGTGTGTGTGTATGGAGGGAGGGGGGTCAGATGGTAGCGCGCCAAGCTTGTAATCTCTGCAGTTCCTAGATTAGAGCTCAAACTCTATCAGCGTTTTGAGATTTGACCTGGTGCTGACCGTCACCATCCCTCGGTAAGAAAGGGGGACATATTGGAAAGATCGCCGTTCATCAGGTGAGAGGTTAAGCCATGACCCCTGTTCAAGAAAATCTTACCCTATGCAAGTTAAGACTGGACGTCCTTGATGAGATTCTACCTTCTACCTCGTTACAGTTGTCCAGTGGATCCTGTTTCAAAACATTCTCTGATACTTTGGGGGCCTTGTGACCTGGCCGTTTAGCCCATTGTATGTACTAAACTGCAGCTGAGAGGTAAAAACAACCCAATTCAACCCTTAATCATAGAATGCAGAAAATTCTTGACTGGCATGATACCGAGGATATCAGGCATCGACCCTTGTAAATAAATAAAATAAATAAATACCCCCTCAAGCAGCTGCTTGCCACAGAGGTCTGACAGGAGCCTGCCAGTTTATATGCCATAGTTGAAGGTCTGAGAGGATGGCAGGAACCTCAGCAGTAAAACGACACATAGATCCATGCCTTACCCGGGGCTCAAACCCAGGTCCCGTAGATCAGTAGCCAAGCGTGCTAACCACTCGGCCACGGGACGGCTATCGACCCTTGACGAGTGGGAAAAGATGACGAATCACATTTTCCTTTTGCACCAAGCAGATGGATGGCTGCGTGTAGGCGAAAACAGCATGAGGGAATACATCCCATGTGGAGAGGTTTCGTGTTCTGGTGGGATGCATTCATCCTCTGGTATAGTGCGACAATGTATGAAAGGGGTGGGCTACTTGCACACTGTTGTATATCGTTTTCCATTTTCTTCATCTATCATCAAAGGGTCAAATGTTAATGTGTGTTATGTGTGTGGGGGGGGGGGGGGGGAGGATGACTCTTGACCTTCCTAGATCTGGCCTTGTCTAAACGTAAACATATTTGGGGAAAAAAAATTTGAAAAAAAAAATTGTACATCAGAACAGCTTGTGGTCGTTCTGACCTAGTATATGCATCCAAGAATTTAGAAAGCACAGAGTGCGTACTCTTGCTTTTGGATCAGTGGAGCACTCATTGCAACATGTAGGCTTTTCGCAAACGAAAAAGCGATCTATGAGACACGTAGACAGAGAGAAAATGTGCCACGTCGTCAGTTTATTTTATGCTCTGACATTTCCTTTACTTGTGGACGCGTGTAACAAATACACATGGAAATGAATGAAGCAATAACTTCCAGTCCAGATCAAATAAAGCAGCGGAAGAAAGGGTGCTACGTGAAAGAGGTTAAAGGCATAGGATGACCTCTGAAGATGGCACTTGTGTCGTCATCTTTGTTAACTGCGGATGAACAAAGTCACATGTAACAATCTTTCATGATGCGTTTTTTTTTTCCACTCTTTCTAATGGATGTTGTTCGTGTTCAAATTTTTAAGTGGATAAGAATAGGTTTCTTTAAAGCTTCGTTAGAGTTGCCATTAGGAAGTATTGGGAGGAACAGTGAGTTGGGTTACCTCTGAGAGGCACTTTTTTGCACAAAATGGGCTAAATCGCCAGATCACAAGGATCCCGAAAGCTCAGAAAAGTTTGGGGGAGGGGACCCACTGGAACAGCTGTTGAGAGACAGAGGGTAGCATCCCGTCAAGGCTATCTAGCATGTTCTTTAACGTTCACAGGGTATGGCTCTCCTGCACATGGAGACATGGCTTAACGACTAATCCGACGGACGGTGGCCTTTCCAAGCTCATTGGTGACTATTGACCGTGGGCAGGGCGGGGAGTTTTGCGGAGATAAATCTCAACGCCAAACCATCTGGGACTCGAACCTTGCAGGAGGAACAGTGAGAGTTCATCTGTGGCCTAACAGGAAAATCTTTGTCTCCCCTCCCTCCGCAAAAAATATATCGGTGGCCATTTTATGAAAATCCATTAGCTTTTAGTTACTGAAATTTTATAATTAGATTTCATATTAATACCTTTGTTTTAAGAGTTTCTGGAATTCATAATAATTTAAATATTTAGAACCTACAGATACTTTACATAAAATCAAAATTATTGCACTTTGCTGCATAAAATATAATTTGTAATAGGGAAAAACGAAGTTTATTGTTCAAATTCAGTTACTATTCTTTGAAAGCAAAATATTTATATATTCCGGACTATTCCTTTAAGTAATTGTTTATCTAGTTTCCTTTTAAATTAAATTATTAAATTTCCCTTTAAAAAGGACTCCACTAACCTGCACTTCCCACTCCGTGGGGCGGGGTGGGTCAGTCGGTAGCGCGCCAGGCTCGTAATCTGTAGTTCCCAGGTTCGAGTCCCAGCTGGGTCAGCGTTGAGATTTATCTCCGCAAAAATTCCCCGCCCTGCCCACGGTCAGTAGGGGACACCGATGGGCTTGGAAAGGCCGCCGTCCGTCGGATGGGACGTTAAGCCGTGGCCCCGTGTGCGGGAGAGCCATACCCTGTGCACGTTAAAGAACACGCTGGATGGCCTTGACGGGGAGGCTACCATCTGTCTCCCAACAGCTGTTCCAGTGGGTCCCCTCCCCCAACCTTCTCTGAGCCTTCGAGGTCCATGTGACCTGGCCATTTAGCCCATGGTGTGCAAAAAAGTGCCGCTCAGAGGTAAAACAACCCAATCCCACTCCGCAGCGAGGGGTTTGAAGGGGAGGAGCTATACAGCACTCCACCGAGGTTTATTAGTGGTGGGAAGAATAGTAAGATCTTCCAAGGGTTGGGAGGAATAGTCAAGTTTTACTTAAGATGGAGTAGTGAGAGTTTAATAAACATTCCAAGGAAAGAGAATATGAGTTGGGAAGAAGAATGAGTATTTAATAATAACGGTTTAATAAAGGTTGGAAAGAATAGTGAAACAGCCGGTTTTTGAAGGTTTTAAGGAAAGCAATTTGAAATCCTGATGTGAACAGATTTGATATCGTAGACTTTCTGAAACACCTGGAGAAATAACCAGCTAGAAAGATATCGAGGAATTTACATTCTGCAGAAGAGGAATTCTTAGAAGTCTTGCATTTGTCCGGTTATGTCAATTACGATTTTTTAAGTAGGGTAGGAGAGAAGGACCTTGAAGTTGACGATTCCTGTACAAGGTAAAAAAGAAATTAGATTGGGTTGGGTTGTTTTACCTCTGAGCGGCACTTTTTTGCACACCATGGGCTAAATGGCCAGGTCACAAGGACCCTGAAGGCTCAGAGAAGGTTGGGGGAGGGGACCCACTGGAACAGCTGTTGGGAGACAGATGGTAGCCTCCCGTCAAGGCCATCCAGCGTGTTCTTTAACGTGCACAGGGTATGGCCCTCCAGAACACGGGGCCACGGCTTAACGTCCCATCCGACGGACGGCGGCCTTTCCAAGCCCATCGGTGTCCCCTACTGACCGTGGGCAGGGCGGGGAATTTTTGCGGAGATAAATCTCAACGCTGACCCAGCTGGGACTCGAACCTGGGAACTACAGATTACGAGCCTGGCGCGCTACCGACTGAGCCACCCCCGCCCCAATGATATCGAGGAATTGACATTCTGCAGAAGAGGAATTCTTAGAAGTCTTGCATTTGTCCGGTTATGTCAATTACGGTTTTTTAAGTATGGTAGGAGAGAAGGACCTTGAAGTTGACGATTCCTGTACAAGGTAAAAATGAAATTAGAAGAATCACGAGGATGGCATTAGGGATCGAGGGGGGGGGGGGGAGAGCTAATTTGGGTGGAGAGTCGATACGATGGAAGAAGAGAGAAATTCTGCGACGATTTAAACCTGGCTCCAAACATCGCATGCAACGATTCTGGATATCATTACGATATTAAAACATCAAGTACACTACCTAAAAAAATCGTAAAATATGCGGGAAATTTTTTCAGACTGACGAAGCCTTCTTCCCACCCAACAGACAAACAAAAGTGACGTAGCAAGTCTTACGTGAAACGCTAAACACCAGAATTAGTCTTCGAATCGTTGCTTTCTTCTGTCGTGTGGAAAACCGAAAGAGAAACAATGAGCAAACACATTTTAATGGTAATGATAAAGTTGAGCTCTCGACAGTTAAGAGCTCTCACAATAGCAGAGCGATGTTTTTCTGACTCCACTCCTCCCTGAACTCCTCGTCTGCCACATTTGTCCTTGGAAGAGGGTGGAGCTCGTCTGGTGGACGCTCTGCATCCGCCCACGTGACAGGTGAGGATGAAGACAAAGAATTTGCAGCGAAGTCGCACCGATGCACGAGGACGATGAAGTAATCTCTGCAATCGTCTTGTTCTCCAACATCGAATGTTAGAACGAAAAGCTACAGAAAATGCTGATCATCCTAACAGGGTGACCTAACAGTTTAAGAGTAGGCTTCCATGGTTGCGAGGAGGGGCGGGGGTGGCTCAGTCGGTAGCGCGCCAGGCTCGTAATCTGTAGTTCCCAGGTTCGAGTCCCAGGTGGGTCAGCGTTGAGATTTATCTCCGCAAAATTTCCCGCCCTGCCCACGGTCAGTAGGGGACACCGATGGGCTTGGAAAGGCCGCCGTCCGTCGGATGGGACGTTAAGCCGTGGTCCCGTGTGCGGGAGAGCCATACCCTCTGCACGTTAAAGAACATGCTGGATGGCCTTGACGGGAGGCTACCATCTGTCTCCCAACAGCTGTTCCAGTGGGTCCCCCCCCCCCTTCTCTGAGCCTTCGGGGTCCATGTGACCTGGCCATTTAGCCCATGGTGTGCAAAAAAGTGCCGCTCAGAGGTAAAACAACCCATGCTTGCGAACGATGAGCATGGGAGTCGGGGGGAGGGAGTGTAGAGTATTCCATTCCCTGAATTTGTAGAAATTCTGAAATTTTATGCTAGTAATTTAGCCACTAAAATCCATACGATTAGGAGTCCTTCTCCCCCAACCTCATGCCGTTGTCATTAAAGTCTTTATGAAATTAGGAGGCTTGATTCCCTTCCTCCCTCACACACCCATATCCATGATTAGTAAAAATCCAAAAATTTGGTATTTAATATTTTGCTATTGAATTTTATGCTGGTAAGAGGTTTGACCATCCTGATATTAAAAACGGTTAAAGACTATGCAATTTGGAGTCTAATCTTCAGTTCCTCACACTGAAATAATTCTCTTGCCGACTTCCATGGGGATAAAGGAATTCTGCTAGGATTTGTATATTGTTGGTATCGTTTTTCGCTGTGGGTGAAACTTAAATCTTTATGCCAGAGTGTAACCATCGTTAGGGGAGGGGGAGACACTCCCACAATGGAAGATGGAAGAATGGAACAATGGTTACTTAGAACCTTTATTTGTGGGAAAGACCCTGAAGGTAAATTAACCTGTGAAGCTCACTGATCCTGCATTCTCTGAGTCAATGTACACTAGCGAGCAACGAGAAATCATCGACACCCAGAATGCCGCCCACAATTTAAATAGGGATAATCCCAGACGGCATTTCCCTGCTACCAAGCCCTAATCCCTTAATGTCACGCCCTGCGCTGTACTTCCTTTCTTTAAGCGAGTTGACCACCGGTTTTGATGGGCACGAACCTAGAGAAATTGAAAATTCCCGCCCAAGTGTGCGATGTAAATTTGTACTGGCGAGTTGGGTTGTTTTACTTCTGAGCGGCACTTTTTTTGCACACCATGGGCTACGCCAGGTCACAAGGACCCGGAAGGCTCAGAGAAAGTTGGGGGAGGGGACTCACTGGAACAGCTGTTAGGAGACAGATGGAAGCCTCCCATCAAGGCCATCCAGTGTGTTCTTTAACGTGCACAGGGTATGGCTCCCCCGCATACGGAGTCACGGCTTAACGTCCAATCCGACGGACGGCGGCCTTTTCAAGCCCATCTGTGTCCCTTACTGACCGTGGGCAGGGTGGAGAATTTTGTGGGTTGTTTTACCTCTGAGCGGCACTTTTTTGCACACCATGGGCTAATTTGCCAGGTCACATGGACCCCGAAGGCTCAGAGATGGTTGGGGGAGGGGACCCACTGGAATAGCTGTTGGGAGACAGATGGTAGCCTCCCGTCAAGGCCATCCAGCGTGTTCTTTAACGTGCACAGGGTATGGCTTTCCCGCACACGGAGCCACGGCTTAACGTCCCATCCGACGGACGGCGGCCTTTCCAAGCCCATCGGTGTCCCCTACTGACCGTGGGCAGGGCGGGGAATTTTGCGGAGATAAATCTCAACGCTGACCCAGCTGGGACTCGAACCTGGGAATTACAAATTACGAGCCTGGCGCGCTACCGACTGAGCCCCCCCCCCCCACCTCATTGTATTGGCGGTGCCGTGAGTATTTTGCTGACCGATGAACGCTAACCTTTTGGACACTGCTCTTCTCTCAAATTTCTAAACGTAAAATGACATCTAAATTTTCTCGAATCCTATCCCCACTAGCCCTTTTGTGTTATAAGCCCTTCCACTCTGCATATCTCTTCTACCCAGAAACAATTAAAACGAAGCTTTCATCTATTCCCATCAAGGCCCAAGCTCATAACCCTACCCTAACTTCAAAACGTTAATGATCTAAATCAAGTCTACATTTTGAATTTCAGAAATGTTCATTCAGTTGTGGCAACGAATATTTTAAAGCAGCGTACTCTTTAAAAAGATTCATCAAAATTTACGAAATTTAAGGGAATTATTAGACGAACTTTTAAACATACAAGCATTTCAGCAAACAGTTTGATATAATAATTGAACGAGTCTAAATTTTGATAGATTTGATTTTTGATATCTCTCTTACTTTTAGTCTCATTATCGGGTTGTGTTGTTATACCTCTGATCGGCACTTTTTGCACATAATGGGCTAAATCGCCAAATCACAAGGACCCCGAGGGCACAGAGAAGGCTGGAGGAGGGACTCACTGGACAGCTGCTAGGAGACGGTAGCCTCTCGCCAAAGCGTATAGGGGCGGGGGTGGCTCAGACGGTAGCGCGCCAGGCTCGTAATCTGTAGTTCCCAGGTTCGAGTCCCAGCTGGGTCAGCGTTGAGATTTATCTCCGCAAAAATTCGCCGCCCTGCCCACGGTCAGTAGGGGACACCGATGGGCTTGGAAAGGCCGCCGTCCGTCGGATGGAACGTTAAGCCGTGGCCCCGTGTGCGGGAGAGCCATACCCTGTGCACGTTAAAGAACACACCGGATGGCCTTGACGGGATGCTACCATCTGTCTCCCAACAGCTGTTCCAGTGGGTCCCCTCTCCCAACTTTCTCTGAGCCTTCCGGGCCCTTGTGACCTGGCCATTTACCCATGGTGTGCAAAAAAGTGCCGCTCAGAGGTAAAACAACCCAACCCAACTCGCCAAAGCGAGAGCATGTTCTTTAACGTGCGCAGGTTATGACTCTCCCACCCATGGCCGCTTTGCTTTTCCAAGCCCATCGGTTTCCCCTACTGACCGAGGGCAGAGATGAGAATTTTGCGGAGATAAATCTCAACACTGGCCCAGCTTGGACTGGAACCTCCGAACTACAGATTACGACCCTGGCGCACTACCGGCAGGGCCATCCCCACCCTCCTTTGCAAGGAAGCTGCCATCTGTGTTTTAAAAACTCTGGTGGATCTCTTTTCCTAAATCTGGAGATTTAGCCAGTTGTGTACACAAAGGCGCCACTCAGAGGTAAATACCCCCCCAAGCGCGTTAACCACTCGGCCACGGGAAGGCTCCTCAGAGGTAAACTAATGTCGAAAAGATTTTCGAGTGGCTCGATACAATGAGATAATTTCGAAAACTTGCAAAATGACTCAATAGAAAAACAAAAGGAGGAGATTCAACTGCATTTGATAATTAATTAATTAGATTTCCGATATTAAAACCTTATACACTCAAAAATAAAAAGGAATACATTGAGATTAATGACTTCAAACTTCCTGGCTTTGCCGCTATCTTCATTTTCAAATACAGCAATTGAATTGGTTATTGATTTCCCATTCATAATTCATCCAACTAATCACTTTAACTTAAGGAAAGAGTCTTAAGATGGCCACCACGCAAAGAAGAAGAATGATGCTTCTTAGATAGTCGATTACTTTTTGTTGTTTCTGATTATCCTTCCACTCGGCAGCTCTGTCATCAAGTGTCATTAACCAGCAAGCAACGCTTCCCCGCTCTCACAGGCATCACACACATACCACCATCAATCAGACTTAATCCTGACTTATTGCCCTTGTTACTCTTGATGGCGAATCGAGCCTCCGTTAGCTGTAGCATTGCTGATAAAAGACTAAGTGGCTCAGTAAGGAATGTAAGTAGCTGCAAGTGCTTGCCTCTTAGCTCTTGGAGGAGAAGAAACCTGAGAATCAGCTTCACACGCTCGTTGCCTTCTGGATCGAGATATCCATCTCCAATGGATGCTTTGCATGTTTATCGGATGGATCCCAGAAGAAGAGACGCTTCTATCTGGCGGATATAGTTTTGTTCTTGACCGGAAGGAAGCTGAACACTTTAGTCGAGAGTGAGCCATGATAATGGATCTGGGAAATGTATGAAACTATTCATTTGCGCTCCTTAGAATCTGGGAAATTCTTTTCTGATGCCAAAATAAATAAAATATAATAAATACCCCCCTCAAGCAGCTGCTTGCCACAGAGGTCTGACAGGAGCCTGTCAGTTTATATGCCACAGTAGGAGATCTGAGAGGATGGCAGGACCTCAGCAGAAAAACGACACACATCCATGCCTAATCCGGGGCTCGAACCCAGGTCCCTTAGATCAGTAGCCAAGCGTGCTAACCACTCGGCCACAAGGCAAGCCAAATTTACTAAATACCTTGAAGAATAGACTTTTATATGATAATGGGACTGGGAAGGCGGGTGTGGCTAAATCGGTAATGCGTCAGACTCGTAATCTGCAGTTTCAAGATTCGAGTCCTCACCTAGGTGGGGGCGGGGGTGGCACAGTGGGTAGCGCGCCAGGCTCGTAATCTGTACTTCCCAGGTTCGAGTTCCAGCTGGGTCAGCGTTGAGATTTATCTCCGCAAAATTCCCCGCCCTGCCCACGGTCAGTAGAGGATACCGATGGGCTTGGAAAGGCCGCCGTCCGTCGGATGGGACGTTAAGCCGTGGACCCGTGTGCGTGGGAGAGCCATACCCTGTGCACGTTAAAGAACACGCTGGATGGCATTGACGGGAGGCTACCATCTGTCTCCCAACAGCTGTTCCAGTGGGTCCCCTCCCCCAACCTTCTCTGAGCCTTCGGGGTCCATGTGACCTGGCCATTTAGCCCATGGTGTGCAAAAAAGTGCCGCTCAGAGGTAAAACAACCCAACCCAACCTCACCTAGGCCAGGGTTGAGATTTGCTCCATAAAATTCCCCGCCCTGACATCGGTCAGTAAGGGACATCAATGAGCTTGGAAAGTCCGTCGTCCATCAGATGGAATGATAAGCCGTGACTCCGCAAGTTGTCCAGGGGATCCCTTTCTCTCCTCAACCTTCTCTGAGCCCTCGGGGTCTTTGTGATCTGGCTATTTTGTCCATTGTGCGCAAAAAAAAAGTGCAGCTAAGAGGTAAAACAACCCAACTTCTGCGGGTGCCGTTCAATGGCTTCCATAACACGCATCGCTTTCCTGCACCAGGCCACGGTTTAACTCTTCGACGGATGGCAGCCTTCATTTTCAGGTCCATAGGTGTCCTCTTTCTCACCGAGGGCATAAGGGGTGGGGGTTAGAGGAGAAAATCTCGATGCAAGCACAATTGGGAGTATCAGATTCTGAATCAATTTCTACCTCTTTTTCCAACTTTTACGATGAAAAATTTAGGAAGGTAAAAAATAGTTCAACACAGTAAAAATTTCTCTATTGTGGTCGATAACTTATGTAGATTAAAATTTGAAGATTACGTTTTGCCCTAATTTGGTGAACATCTTGACCTTCCTTCCCACGACTTCGTGATTCTATGTACATCCTGACCTGAGCCAATGTATATTAATTAAAATTCATATTTTTGTCGTAGCAACGAATTTGCTTCGTTCAGTTTACTATTGAATTGCACCAAAACTTCTGAGGGATTCCTGCTAAGGAACTTATTATTCGAAAAATTATATTTTAAAGAATCATTTTTATAAAAATGTATTTTCCCTAGAATGTGTTTTTAAAGAACAATCCTCTCGAAGTGGGGGCGGTGGTGGCTCAGTCGGTAGCGCGCCAGGCTCGTAATCTCTAGTTCCCAGGTTCGAGTCCCAGCTGGGTCAGCGTTGAGATTTATCTCCGCAAAACTCCCCGCCCTGCCCACGGTCAGTAGGGGACACCGATGGGCTTTGAAAGGCCGCCGTCCGTCGGATGGGACGTTAAGCCGTGGCACCGTGTGCGGGAGAGCCATACCCTGTGCACGTTAAAGAACACGCTGGATGGCCTTGACGGGAGGCTACCATCTGTCTCCCAACAGCTGTTCCAGTGGGTCCCCTCCCCCAACCTTCTCTGAGCCTTCCGGGTCCATGTGACCTGGCCATTTAGCCCATGGTGTGCAAAAAAGTGCCGCTCAGAGGTAAAACAACCCAACCCTCTCGAAGTGTGTCCTTTAATGACCTTCTGCCCAGATGCCGTGATCACTCTGATCAACTGCCACTGTATGACCTCGTTAACCTCCTCGTGTCGCGTGGCGACAGGAGCATAAACATGACGCTCAGTGGCGAAAATGGGCGCATTGGAAGATATTCCCGCTAGAATGCCATTTGCCAACGTCACCATCTCTGAACTCTTTATGAAGCTCCCCCCCCACTAATTTCTCCTCCCATTCAGTGTACCGACTGACCTCAATTAGTTTCGTGGAGGAATTAGCGGAGAGAGCGAAAGGAGAATGAAGCAGTCGGTGCTCGCGTCATTGTGATCCCCTTCATAAAAGAGTTTCACTTTCGGAGAAGCCAATTGCCTCTTAATTGAGACCACTAAAGAAAGGTTTCTTCTGCTCCGAAAACGTGCTCTTTTTCTTTATGATCACCATTGAGCCTGGGTTCACATCTTCGCATTAGTTCTACTAAACGGAGCATTTTCCTAAGTCATTTTCGAGACGAGGTGTTCCTCAAGGATCAATTTTAGAGCCTCTCCTTTTCGTACTCTGTATAAATGATGTAACATTACAAATTGTGAAAAACTAAATTACTAATGGTGTTAAAAATGCAAATTTTGTGTTTTTAATGATAATTTGGCTTATTAAGTTTCTGAAAAAAGTTGAGCTTCAGACAATATTGAGTATTAGTTTTTGTAAAACAACGGAAACAGAAGTAAAACAATGTACATATATACTATTTAATTAATAGGTAGTGGAAAATACAATTAATAAATTTGATTCATTTATCAAACTGCCCTAACTTTGAAGAGCTTGTACGTCCATTATCTTCCAGCATAGGCCATGATCTTAAAAAAAAATAGGGGGGGGGGGGGCAAGAGATTGTATTTCCATTGCATTGTAACATTCAACCCTTCGTTTTTGGGGGCGGGGGTGGCTCAGCCGGTAGCGCGCCAGGCTCGTAATCTGTAGTTCCCAGGTTCGAGTCCCAGCTGGGTCAGCGTTGAGATTTATCTCCGCAAAATTCCCCGCCCTGCGCACGGTCAGTAGGGGACACCGATGGGCTTGGAAAGGCCGCCGTCCGTCGGATGGGACGTTAAGCCGTGGAACCGTGTGCGGGAGAGCCATACCCTGTGCTCGTTAAAGAACACGCTATATGGCCTTGACGGAAGGCTACCATCTGTCTCCCAACAGCTGTTCCAGTGGGTCCCCTCCCCCAACCTTCTCTGAGCCCTCGGGGTCCATGTGACCTGGCCATTTAGCCCATGGTGTGCAAAAAAGTGCCGCTCAGAGATAAAACAACCCAACCCTTCGTTTTGGTGGTTTTTAAAAAAATCGTGAAATATGCACAAGTTTAATAATATTTGGTCTTCGTTACACATACTAGCATTCTCAAGGGGTGGGGCTAAGTCTTCTCCCCTAGATTCGGTCCTGCCCCAGCATAATATCGTAAATATATAGTTCTTTATAATCTTTTTTATTATTATTATTATTATTGAGCGATTGTTGTTTAAAGTGGTGATAATTGTCTTTGCCAGTTTTGCTGTAACAAGTGCATTTTGTTGATCGTGAATTATTTTATATTTGATGGACATTTTTGTTAATATTGTGGCGACTAACTGGCCAGGTCACAAGGATCCAAGTACTAAGGGAAGGAGATCCATTAGAGAACTATTAGGAGACAGATAAAAAACCTCCCGTTAAGGACCACCCTGAGTGTTTTTTTTTTTAATTTGCACAAAGTGTACTTGTTCTGTACACAGACCACGGCTTAACGTTCCAGCTGACAGACGGCGACACCTTCCCTTATTTTTGGACTCGATTTTGGAAACGTTTTAAGTTACAAATTGGCGCTTCAAACTAAATCAATCCTCACACAATTCAAAGCGGAAATTTTTTTAAAGGACATAAAAATCAGGTTTCCAAGAAAATTTAGGTGACTTAGGAAGAACTGACTACGTGGTCAGTTCAATGCTAAAATTTTGAATATATTTTTGAAATCAGTTTCTTTCACGATTTTCTGCCGTTGGGTACAAAAAAATGAAAAAACTCCGAAATATTAAGAAATTTTGAGCCGTGTTTTCAAAATCTTAGTATTTCGAACTTTTGTATCATTTTATATTGAGATTTTTATGTTTCATATTTAAAACTCCATCAGCACTTCAAAATCTATGAAAATGTTTCCACAAAACTTATTTGGATAAAAATAGAAATTGGTTTCAAATACCTGAACACGTTCCCTTCATTTTTAGTATGAGATTGTTTAAGAAATTGTACGAAGACTTATTTGATTTAATTTTTAAATTAATGTTATGTTGGTTGAAAAGTTAAAATTTCTAAAATTTCTTTAGCAACTAAGTGATAGTATGGAATAATTAGTAATTCTGATTAGTAAAGTGATAGCACCAAAAGTATCTCATAATTGTAAATTTTAAATAAAAATAAAACGGAATTTTAGTTTAGTTGATATATTTACTGTAGTAAATAAAAATATAGTGTCAAAAATTTTACTCATTCTTTTATTCCAAGGGACCCCGTGGAATATGGACTTGGAAAGATGCAAACAAATAAATAGAGTGCGAAAATTTGCACTGAATTCAGTTGCGAAGATAAATTATTCGTGTTTGAGAATACTACATAATTACATATTCATAGTCTTCTGGTTCAATTTATGTTACAAACATAAAGAAATTTCTGAGAATTAAATAGCTTTTGCTGTAGGAAAAAAAAGATTTTAACGGAAAAGTTGCAATATAAACATATATTGTAAAATATATTTTAGGTAAACATGCTTCACTTCTTATTGTGTGTGTTTGGGGGGGGGGGGGGGGGGGGGGCTCATTCGGTAGCGTGCCAGGCTTGTAATCCGTATTTCCCAGGTTGAGCCCCAGCTGGGCCAGTTTTGAGATTTATCTCCAAAAATCTCCTCCCCCCTGCCCTCTATCAGTAGGGGGTACCGATGGGCTTTCAAAGTTCGCCGTCCGTCGGATGGGACGTAAAGCCGTGGCCCGTGTGCGGGAGAGTCATACCCTGTGCACGTAAGAGAACACGCTGGAGGGCCTTGACGTGAGGTTACCATCTGTCTCCCAAAAGCTGTCCAGTGCGTTTCCATTCTACAACTTTCTCTGAGCCCTCGGGGTCCTTGTGACTTGGCCATTTAGCCCATTGTGTACAAAAAAAGTTCCGCTCTGAGATAAAACAACTCAATCTTCTTAACGGAGGATGGTGGAAATGAAGAATCTGTATAATAGAAACGCCCCTGCTGAAAATGACATCCCCTTCTCCACACAGTGGGGCGGGGGTGGCTCAGTCGGTAGCGCGCCAGGCTCGTAATCTGTTGTTCCCAGGTCGAGTCCCAGCTGGGTCAGCGTTGAGATTCCGCAAAATCTCCGCCCTGTTCCCCGCCCTGCCCACGGTCAGTAGGGGACACCGATGGGCTTGGAAAGGCTGCCGTCCGTCGGATGGGACGTTAAGCCGTGGCCCCGTGTGCGGTAGAGCCATACCCTGTGCACGTTAAAGAACACGCTGGATGGCCTTGACAGGAGGCTACCATCTGTCCCCCAACCTTCTCTGAGCCTTCGGGGTCCATGTGACCTGGCCATTTAGCCCATGGTGTGCAAAAAAAGTGCCGCTCAGAGGTAAAACAACCCAACCCAACCCTCCACACACACATGCAATTTACTCTTAATTCAAATACACAAATTGTTTTATTTATTTAGTTATATTTCTGCAAATTAACCATTATATTTGTTTCTGGCCTCTCACATTAACTTGTGAGATATATCTTAATGAAATATAGGTAAGCAGGGAGAGCGTAGCTTACATTGCACAGGCTTTCCCACTGACTTAGGTTGCATTAAACACCAAATGCAGTCTCGCAATTCAAATCTTCACTAAGCCTTCGTGCTTGGGAATACGTTTGTTCAAAATGCGGTGCGTTCCTTTATTTCATTAAGATATATCTCACAAGTTAATGTCAGAACCTGAAGATGAATGGAAATATAAATTTGCATATGTGTAAATAAATAAATAAATGGATGCCACAATTCGAAAAGCTCGAAGGGAGAGTGAAAGGAACCTGATGTCATTTGTGTCAGGATTGGGTTGTTTTGCCTCTGAGCGGCACTTTTTTTTGCACTCAATGGACTAAATGGCCAGGTCACATGGACCCCGAAGGCTCAGAGAAGGTTGGGGGAGGGGACTCACTGGAACAGCTGTTGGAAGACGGATGGTAGCCTCCCGTCAAGGCCATACAGCGTGTTCTTTAACGTTGGGTTGTTTTACCTCTGAGTGGCACTTTTTTGCACACCATGGACTAAATGGCCAGGTCACAAGGACCCTGAAGGCTCAGAGAAGGTTGGGGGAGGGGACCCACTGGAACAGCTGTTGGGAGACAGATGGTAGCCTCCCGTCAAGGCCATCCAGCGTGTTCTTTAACGTTGGGTTGTTTTACCTCTGAGTGGCACTTTTTCGCACACCATGGGCTAAATGGCCAGGTCACGAGGACCCTGAAGGCTCAGAGAAGGTTGGGGGAGGGGACCTACTGGAACAGCTGTTGGGAGACAGATGGTAGCCTCCCGTCAAGGCCATCCAGCGTGTTCTTTAACGTTGGGTTGTTTTACCTCTGAGTGGCATTTTTTCGCACACCATGGGCTAAATGGCCAGGTCACAAGGACCCTGAAGGCTCAGAGAAGGTTGGGGGAGGGGACCCACTGGAACAGCTGTTGGGAGACGGATGGAAGCCTCCCGTCAAGGCCATCTAGCGTGTTCTTTAACGTTGGGTTGTTTTACTTCTGAGTGGCACTTTTTTGCACTCAATGGGCTAAATGGCCAGGTCACAAGGACCCTGAAGGCTCAGAGAAGGTTGGGGGAGGGGACCCACTGGAACAGCTGTTGGGAGACGGATGGAAGCCTCCCGTCAAGGCCATCCAGCGTGTTCTTTAACGTTGGGTTGTTTTACTTCTGAGTGGCACTTTTTTGCACTCAATGGGCTAAATGGCCAGGTCACAAGGACCCCGAAGGCTCAGAGAAGGTTGGGGGAGGGGACCCACTGGAACAGCTGTTGGGAGACGGATGGAAGCCTCCCGTCAAGGCCATCCAGCGTGTTCTTTAACGTTGGGTTGTTTTACTTCTGAGTGGCACTTTTTTGCACTCAATGGGCTAAATGGGCAGGTCACATGGACCCCGATGGCTCAGAGAAGGTTGGGGGAGGGGACCCACTGGAACAGTTGTTGGGAGACGGATGGAAGCCTCCCGTCAAGGCCATCCAATGCATTCTTTAACGTGCACAAAGTATGGCTCTTCTGCACACGGAACCATGACTTAACGTCCCATCCGACGGACGGCAGCCTTTCCAAGCCCATCAGTGTCCCCTACTGACCGTGGGCAAAGCGGGATATTTTGCGGAGATAAATTCCCCTTTCTCAATAAAAGCGGGGGGTTTTGGCAGAGGTAAATCTCAAAGCTGGTCCAGTTGGGGTTTGAACCTGGAAACTAGATCACGAGCCTGGCGCGCTGCCAACTGAACCAGCCCCCGCCCAATTTTAGTGTTTGGGACTAAATTATCTGTAAGTATGTCAATTTTGATAAAAAAAAAAACATTTAAAAGTCATTTACTACGAATTTCACCTCTTTTGTAAAATAACTTGATGACACTTTAATTTTCGCCAGAAATATTACAAAATATGAAAATTCAGCTCAATACCTGGAATTGCTAAGGTTATAGAGTTCTGCACACGCCGACAGATGGCGCTGCGAAAGTCGCTTTTTCATGCTTAGGAACCCCTGAAACTCGATCCAAATTGAAAAAAATCAATCGATCCCCCCCCCATGCTTACAAATATTTTTACTGTTTTTCGCACGAGAAAGAAAAGTGTGACTGTTGCAGCTCTACAATAACAACCTCCTTCAAAATTCCTGTTCTTAATCTTGGGTTCCTTGTGACCTGGTCGTGTTGCTTATTTTGGACTAAAAATGCCCCTTTCCAAATCACACTGCTAATTTTTGATCAAAATAATATTTCCATTTAATTCAGTAAGTCGCTCTTTTCTGTTGTCTACTTCCTGCCTTTCTCTCCACCCATTTCACTCTGGACCAAAATACTCTCCTCCGTTGCTAGGCAACGCTTTCAATCAACCGTCGCAATGCTTCCTTTCTACGTCAGCTGCAAACACGACTGAGGGAAATTGAATCGCACGAGCAGGGTCTGTTGCCAAGAGCAGCTTCATCAACAGCTGATTCCATCGGTAGCGTGGCCGAGCGGTCTAAGGCGCTGGTTTAAGGCACCAGTCTCTTCGGAGGCGTGGGTTCGAATCCCACCGCTGCCAGGAAATAATTTTTTTTTTTTCTTACCTAAAAATTCGGTTAAATAATTCTACTACGATGCAGATATTCCCGAGGAGAGATATTCTTTTTTTTAACTTTTTCTAAAATTTAAAAAAATTAATAAGAAGAAACGAAAATTCCTGTTCATGCTTTTAAAAACAGGGGTGGTGGTGGTGTTTGGGCGGAGGGACAAGACATGCAAATGAGAAGGGGAGGGGGATAGGAGTGCGACTTTCTAAATAAAAAGAATATAAATAAAAAACCCAGCTAATTTTTTTTATTGCTTAATATAGATTTAAAAAGATGTTTTTCAATTCCGATGAAGGGAATGCTGTTTCACTCATCTTTGTTTACGTGTGAGCTTCTGCAGAGAATTTATCGAATGGGGAGATAAGATTGTTTAGTATACACATACAGACGCTCAAAAAAATATTCGAACACTATGGCTGATTACAGAATTCAGAAAAAATATCTGGCAACGATTTTTTTTAGAAATTAGTGATCTGGCAACCTTCGTGTCACGTGACACGAAATTTTTTTTTTTTTTAAATTCTGTAATGACATTTAATTTGATTTTGATTAAATTAATTTATTTTTTAATTAAATTAATTTTGAGCTCACAAAGACCTGGATCGTGTGGGCTCACTCACGGAAATATTAAGCGTGTGCAGTTACCGTTCACAGCAAACTGGAGCGTGTGCAGTAACTGCACACGCTCCAGTTTGCTGTGAACGGTAACTGGAGCGTGTACAGTTGCTGTACACGCTCCAGATATTTTTCCTGAATTCTGTAATCACGTGACACAAAGGTTGCCAGATCACTAATTTCTAAAAAAAAATCGTTGTCAGATATTTTTCCTGAATTCTGTAATCAACCGTAGTGTTCGGATTTTTTTTTCAGCGACTGTACGAGCCTTGAAAAATTAAAGAAATTAAGAACTATTTTTAAAAATAATTATATATTAAATATTACACCAAAATTATATTTTTTTAATTTTTTTCGCTGTATGAAATACCTTGATTTATAATGCTTGCTAACACTACCATACAGAAACAAAATAATAAAAAAAGAGATGAAACAAAATAACAAAGATAAAAGTAAGGAAACGGATATTAATGTAAATGATATATAGCAGTAATTTGTTGCATATATTGCCATTCATTTATACATATATCATTATTTAATACATAGTTTATATTTAATATTAAAAATCTTTTGAATATTTAAAATATAAAACTTTTGCATACCTAAAATTAAAAAAAATTGTTTAAAATATTGATTAAAAAATAACGATAGTAAAGTAAAAAAAAGTTTTGCTGCAAAAGTGAACCACTAAACTAATAATAAAAAACGTAAAATTTTCCAAGTTTTAATAAGTTTAATAAGTTTTAGTGTTTTAATAGGAAATGTAATCTATTAAGTTTCCTTCTGTCAATATGAATTTTTTTGTTCATTATGAAATCTTCCACTGTCAATAACATAAAAAAAGTTGCGAAATAAAGTTAATAAATTACTGTTAAAAATTAATGAAAGAAACTTCGTTGTATTTTTTTACCCATTAACAGCAAAAAAAAACGAAATCCTACATTGGGCAATGGGTTGGGTTGTTTTACCTCTGAGCGGCACTTTTTTGCACACCATGGGCTAAATGGCCAGGTCACATGGACCCCGAAGGCTCAGAGAAGGTTGCGGGAGAGGACCCACTGGAACAGCTGTTGAGAGACAGATGGTAGCCTCCCGTCAAGGCCATCCAGCGTGTTCTTTAACGTTGATTTGTTTTACCTCTGAGCGGCACTTTTTGCACACCATGGGCTAAATGGCCAGGTCACATGGACCCCGAAGGCTCAGAGAAGGTTGGGGGAGGGGACCCACTGGAACAGCTGTTGGGAGACAGATGGTAGCCTCCCGTCAAGGCCATCCAGCGTGTTCTTTAACGTTGATTTGTTTTACCTCTGAGCGGCACTTTTTGCACACCATGGGCTAAATGGCCAGGTCACATGGACCCCGAAGGCTCAGAGAAGGTTGGGGGAGGGGACCCACTGGAACAGCTGTTGGGAGACAGATGGTAGCCTCCCGTCAAGGCCATCCAGCGTGTTCTTTAACGTTGATTTGTTTTACCTCTGAGCGGCACTTTTTTGCACACCATGGGCTAAATGGCCAGGTCACATGGACCCCGAAGGCTCAGAGAAGGTTGGGGGAGGGGACCCACTGGAACAGCTGTTGGGAGACAGATGGTAGCCTCCCGTCAAGGCCATCCAGCGTGTTCTTTAACGTTGATTTGTTTTACCTCTGAGCGGCACTTTTTGCACACCATGGGCTAAATGGCCAGGTCACATGGACCCCGAAGGCTCAGAGAAGGTTGGGGGAGGGGACCCACTGGAACAGCTGTTGGGAGACAGATGGTAGCCTCTCGTCAAGGCCATCCAGCGTGTTCTTTAACGTGCACAGGATATGGCTCTCCCGCACACGGCGCCACGGCTTAACGTCCCATCCGACGGACGGCGGCCTTTCCAAGCCCATCGGTGTCCCCTACTGACCGTGGGCAGGGCGGGGAATTTTTGCGGAGATAAATCTCAACGCTGACCCAGCTGGGACTCGAACCTGGGAACTACAGATTACGAGCCTGGCACTCTACCGACAGAGCCACCCCCGCCCCCATTGGGCAATGAAATGGATGTTTAGCAACGAAGGTCTGGATTTGAATAATTTAAAAATGATTTGTATTTAAACGAAAGTAAACCATGTTTTTTTGTTTCATATTTATTTTGACCCAAATTATCATGGGAGAATAGATTCATTACTATTTGCTCGTTTTTAACGTAAAAGGAGATAAAGCATTGATTTTCATTTTAGCATCTGACTTTACAGTCAAATGTTTTGTTTTACGAAACGAATGAAATTTTTTATTCTCTGTTGAATACTTTAGCTCAGAGAGGGATTTTTTTTTTGCACACAATGGGCAGGTTACAAGGACCCCAAAGGCTTAGAGTAAATTGAGGGGATGGGTAACAATTGAATAGCTATATAGGTATCCTCCCATCAAGGCCATCCAACGTGATACTTTAACGTTCACAGGATATAGCTCAGCGTCGAGATTTATATCCGCAAAGCTCCCTGCCCTGCCCACGGTCAGTAGGGGACACCGATGGGCTTGGAAATGCCGCCGTCTGTCAGATGGGACGTTAAGCCTTGACTCCGTGTGCGGAAGAACCATACTTTGTTCACGTTAAAGAACACGCTGGATGGCCTTGACGGGAGGCTACCATCTGTCTCCCAACAGCTGTTCCAGTGGGTCTCCTCCCCCAACCTTCTATGAGCCTTCGGGGTCCATGTGACCTGGCCATTTAGCCCATGGTGTGCAAAAAAGTGCCGTTCAGAGGTAAAACAACCCAACGTTAAAGAACACACTGGATGGCCTTGACGGGAGGTCTCCGTCAAGGCCATCCAGTGTGTTCTTCCAAAGTCTTTGACGGTCTTGTCACACATCCAGTGTGTTCATCCAAGGTCTTTGACGGTGGGTCTCCTCCCCCAACCTTCTCTGAACCTTCGGGGTCCTTGTGACCAGAGGTAAAACAACCCAACGTTAAAGAACACACTGGATGGCTTTGACGGGAGGCTACCATCTGTCTCCCAACAGCTGTTCCAGTGGGTCTCCTCCCCCAACCTTCTCTGAGCCTTCGGGGTCCATGTGCCCTGGCCATTTAGCCCATGGTGTGGAAAAAATTGCCGCTCAGAGATAAAACAACCAACCAGGATATAGCTCTCATGCACAGGTGCCACGGATTAACGGCCCATCCGACGGACGGCGCCTTGATCCAATCCGTATCCGCCTACTCACCGAGGGCATGGAGTTTTGTGGAGATAAGTCTCAACACTGGCCCAACTGGGACTCGAACCTGGGAACTGCAGATACGAGCCTCACGCGCTACTGACTGAGCCGCTCCCTCTCTGAGTGAAACAACCAAAACTACAGATGAGACATTTCTCTGATCCTGCCGCCATGTTTCCAACCGAAACATTATTTCGCAATCGTAACAGATTTTCTTCCCTCCCTACTTTCGAGCGAAAACGACAACAGCCCCGCCACGATCACGATCTGATCAGAAAAAGGAAGCCAGCGTCACTCACAGAGAGAGGACAGCAATATGCTAATTAAGGGATATCCTGTGTGGGGGGGACGAGGGGGGGGGTTGAAGTTGGAGCGCGTGCAATGCGCCTTGCAGGAAGTTCAAACTAGCGCACGAGGCGAGGGCATCGGGATGGATCGGTTGATGATGGTTGTGATTGTTTTGTTTTCCTTTCGCAAAGTGGAAACTGAAATTGAAAGAGAGGATGAAGAGGAGTTTGAAGAATTAGAAATTCGATGCCAATGATCCCAGGAGGAATTATTTGTGGAAACGATGTGATGAATGAACCATGTGATTAAGGGTGGTGGGAGCTTTCCATGAAGGCGCTCTACATTGCACAACAATCTTTAGGCTTTTGGGTCTTGTGAGCTAATACGAAGTGAGCCATTCTCATAAAAAATGTTGCAGTTTTAAATTAGCTTCAGTGTACGAAATTAAACTGAATCAAAGAACAGATCTAGAAGCAAAATTAAAGCGGGGGGGGGGGGGGGACAGAGATTGGATTTCCATTGCAATACATTTCCCACTCCATTTTAGAAGGTGGCTCAGTCGGTAGCGCGCCAGGCTCGTAATCTGTAATTCCCGGGTTCGAGTCCCAGCTGGGTCAGCGTTGAGATTTATCTCCGCAAAATTCCCCGCCCTGCCCACGGTCACTAGGGACACCGATGGACTCGGAAAGGCCGCCGTTCGTCGGATGGGACGCTAAGCCGTGGTCCAGCGTGCCAGAGAGCCATACCCCGTGCACGTTAAAGAACACTCTGGATGGCTTGACGGGAGGCTACCATCTGCCTCCCAACAGCTGTTCCAGTGGGTCTCCTCCCCCAATCTTCTCTGAACCTTCGGGGTCCTTGTGACCTGGCCATTTAGCCCATGGTGTGCAAAAAAGTGCCGCTCAGAGGTAAAACAACAATCCAACAGCCCATTTTAGAAGTCCTATTTTTTTTCGAAAAATGCATGAAATGTATGTACATAAGTTGCATAGTGTTTTTACCTTTATTTCCCTTATTAGTATTGTCAAAGGGGGCCTTGACCCTCCCTCCCCCCTTCCCATAAATCTGAACTGAATATTCGTGTTTTTTTTATGCACGCTTATTTATATTTTAATTAAAATATTAAGCTGAAACTTGGTGTGAGAAAAAGTTCTGCAACATCACATATAACTCTTAAGTCTTGAAAATAAATATTTTTAACAATTCAGATCGATAATTTTTATTTCGAGAGGGGAGGGGGTAATCTTCGAAATCTGTGTTTTCACCGTGAAGCAAGTTAATAAGTGAAAACTAACTGTACTTTCATTAAATCTGATTGTAGATCTCCTTTGAACCTTCTAGTGCTTACAAACAACAACTATAGCTCTTGAGTTGGGTTGTTTTACCTCTGAGCGGATGGGACGTTAAGCCGTGGACCGTGTGCGGGAGAGCCATACCCTGTGAAAAGTTAAAGAACACGCTGGATGGCCTTGATGGGAGACTACAATCTGTCTCTCAACAGCTGTTCCAGTCGGTCCCTCCCCCAACCTTCTCTGAGCCTTCGGGGTCCTTGTGACCTGGCCATTTAGCCCATGGTGTGCAAAAACGTGCCGCTCAGAGGTAAAATTTCCCAACCTCTGAGCAGCACTTTTTGCACACCATGGGCTAAATGGGCAGGTCACATGGACCCCGAAGGCTCAGAGAAGATTGGGGGAGGGGACCCACTGGAACAGCTGTTGGGAGGCAGATGGTAGCCTCCCGTCAAGGCCATCCAGCGTGTTCTTTAACGTGCACAGGGTATGGCTCTCCCCCACACGAGGCCACGGCTTAATGTCAAATCCGACTGACGGCGGCCTTTCCAAGCCCATCGGTGTCCCCTACTGACCGTGGGCAGGGCGGTGAGTTTTCCGGACATAAATCTCAACGCTGACCCAGCTGGGATTCGAACCTGGGAACTGCAGATTACGTGCCTGGCGCGCTACCTACTGAGCCACCCCCGCCTCTCTACGGCTCTTGAAGGACACATTCTGGTGAGGTAACTAGAACGAAGTTTTGTCACTGTCCCTAGATTTTGCCAACTCGCCATAATTTTAAAGAAAAAAAATCTTAATTTTTACATCTCACCTGAATTTTGCCAACTGTCCCTCGATTTCGCCAAGTCACTCCGAATTTTGCGAACTGTCCCTAGATTTTGCTAACTCGTTATAATTTTACAGAAAAAAATCCTAATTTTTACATCTCACCTGAATTTTGCCAAGTCACTTCGAATTTTGTCAACTCCCCAAGATTTTGCCAAGTTGTCCCGATTTTGTCAACTCTCCAAGATTTTACCAACTCACTCCGAATTTTGCCAACTCCCTAAGATTTTGCCAAGTTGTCCCGATTTTGCCAACTCACCTTTATTTTATTAAGTGACTTCGAATTTTGCCAACTGCTCTAAATTTTGCCGTCTCTCCATTTTCCAAACTGCCTTAGATTTGCCAAGTTGTCTCGATTTTGACAGCTCCCCTTAATTTTCCAAAAAAAAAAAAAAAAATTGGGGCGGGGTGGCTCAGTCGGTAGCGCGCCAGGCTCGTAATCTGCAGTTCCCAGGTTCGAGTCCCAACTGGGTCAGCGTTGAGATTTATCTCCGCAAAATTCCTCGCCCTGCCCACGGTCAGTTGGGGACACCGATGGGCTTGGAAAGGCCGTCGTCCGTCGGATGGGACGTTAAGCCGTGGCCCGTGTGTGGGGAGCCATACCCTGTGCACGTTAAAGAACACGCTGGATGGCCTTGACTGTAGGCTACTCATCTGTCTCCCAACAGCTGTTCCAGTGGGTCCCCTCCCCCAAACCTT
The DNA here is from genome assembly GCA_038380435.1 of Ryuthela nishihirai. Taxonomy (NCBI): domain Eukaryota; kingdom Metazoa; phylum Arthropoda; class Arachnida; order Araneae; family Heptathelidae; genus Ryuthela; species Ryuthela nishihirai. Next base: position 67,865,428 of record JAWZYU010000019.1, on the reverse strand, counting down.
CTCTGAGTCTTCGGGGTCCATGTGACCTGGCCATTTAAGCCCATGGTGTGCAAAAAAGTGCCGCTCAGAGGTAAAACAACCCAACCCATTCCAAAAAAATTACCAGTTTTCACAACTCACCTAGATTTTACGAAGTCGCTTCGAATTTTGCCAACTCCGCGTTACTTTGGGGGGAGAGCCCCCCCCCCCCCCAAAGTGAGTGAAGTATGCTGAAGCATAAAAGGTTCTCAACCTTTTATGCTTCACGTACCTCCTGTAAATATGTATGTAACTGGCGTACCCCTTGTATAGATAGACAAAACTATAGTTATAACAATGGGAATAAAATAAAACATATAAGCAGTGGTTCACAACCTTTTATGCTTCACGTACCCCCTGGAAATGTGTATGTAACTGGCCTACCCCTTGTATAGATAGATAAAACTACAGTTATAGTATAACAATGGGAATAAAACAAAACATATATATCAGTGGTTCTCAACCTTTTATGCTTCACGTACCCCTTGGAAATGTGTATGTAACTGGCGTACCCCTTGTATAGATAGATAAAACTATAGTTATAGTATAACAATGGGAATAAAATAATACATATATATCAGTGGTTCTCAACCTTTTATGCTTCACGTACCCCTTGGAAATGTGTATGTAACTGGCGTACCCCTTGTATAGATAGATAAAACTATAGTTATAGTATAACAATGGGAATAAAATAAAACATATATATCAGTGGTTCTCAACCTTTTATGCTTCACGTACCCCCTGTAAATGTGTATGTAACTGGCGTACCCCTTGTATAGATAGATAAAACTATAGTTATAGTATAACAATGGGAATAAAATAAAACATATATATCAGTGGTTCTCAACCTTTTATGCTTCACGTACCCCTTGGAAATGTGTATGTAACTGGCGTACCCCTTGTATAGATAGATAAAACTATAGTTATAGTATAACAATGGGAATAAAATAATACATATATATCAGTGGTTCTCAACCTTTTATTCTTCACGTACCCCCTGTAAATGTGTATGTAACTGGCGTACCCCTTGTATAGATAGATAAAACTATAGTTATAGTATAACAATGGGAATAAAATAAAACATATATATCAGTAGTTCTCAACCTTTTATGCTTCACGTACCCCCTGGAAATGTGTATGTAACTGGCGTACCACTTGTATAGATAGATAAAACTATAGTTACAGTATAACAATGGGAATAAAATAAAACATATATATCAGTGGTTCTCAACCTTTTATGCTTCACGTACCCCCTGGAAATGTGTATGTAACTGGCGTACCCCTTGTATAGATAGATAAAACTATAGTTATAGTATAACAATGGGAATAAAATAAAACATATATATATCAGTGGTTCTCAACCTTTTATGCTTCACGTATCTCCTGGAAATGTGTATGTAACTGGCGTACCCCTTGTATAGATAGATAAAACTATAGTAATAGTATAACAATGGGAATAAAATAAAACATATTGTTACGACAGAAGAATCTGGCAACCGAAAGCAAAGTTTCAGCCAACGAATAAGAACGTTGGGAGAATTTGGAGAAGAAGAGTGGAGCGTTAACGGTTTTGTATTGTAACGGTCGTTGTATTGTAACGGTCGAGGGGTTCGAAAATGGACGGTGAGCTGTTCTGAGACAGTGCGCGTAAGTATCAAGAAGTAACTTGATGTGTTGTGTATACGCGGAAGGATAAAAGTGGGATCTTTTATCGTTAAGTATCAAGAAGTAACTTGATGTGTTGTGTATACGCGGAAGTATAAAAGTGGGAACTTTTATGGCTAACTTCGAATGTCTACACGGACTGTCTTTTTGTTCGGCTAGTGTGTGAACAGTTATTAGCACAGGACGAGAATTGGTTTACGAGTGAAGATCTTCGGGTGACCTGGTAAATCAAGTAAAAGGTAGTATTTAGTAAAATACACAGAGCTAATGTGTGCTCATGCAGGAAGATTGATGACTTGTGCATGTTAATAGTTGATTTGTTAATAAGATACTTCATCCATATTTCCTTTGTAACAATTTACCTTGTATTGAATTTGGTTTTGAAATATAGCTTTTAATACTCACGCTCAGTGGCTATCCATTTTTGTAATCCGCAACATTTGGTGTCAGAAGTGGGATAATTTATTGAATGCCGTTAACTAGAAGTATGGATGAATTAGTAAAGTTGATAAATGAGTTGAGAACGGAGATAGTTTCTCAAAAAGATGATTTGAAAGCCGATATGGCCGCCCAAAGCGATAAAATAGGTGATTTGAAAGCCGATATGGCCGCACAAAATAATGAGTTGAGGACTGACTTGAAAGCCGAAATGGCCGCACAAAATACTGAGATGAGAGCTGAAGTGGCTTCTCAAGTTGGTAAGTTTATTGATCACTTCAAGGATCATAAAACCGAACTCAATAGACAATGCAATAGTTTAAATGTTGAATTTGTCAGTGAAAAAGATGATCTTGATAGTGTTAAGTTAGATTGTAAACATGGAAAAGAGAAAGGCAACGCATATAAAAATGTGGATCTGCTACTGGAAATCAAGAATTGTAGAGATAGCACAGATAATGCCTTTGACCACGCAACTACTGGTAATGCATGGCAGAGTGTCTATGTCGCTGGTGACATGTCTAGGAACTGTGAAGAACAATCACACAGATCAGAGAGCTGTGAGACTATACAGTACGCTTTGCACTTCAAAATACCTAGGTATACAAGTCTGGCACGATCTGAAGAGAGATCCACACGAAAGGTATTCTATTCCTCGCCGTCAGCAAAATGCGTCATGGACAATTATCGCAAAGGCAGAGTAGCGAGTGGTAATGAGGGGGAACGAAACAGAGTTTACGTTTTGCAGAGTGGTCCGAGTAAAGAAGAGGCGTCCATTCATCATAGATACAAAGTGCCATTCGACTTTACCGCGGAAGTCGGAGAGATTTTTCCGAAGCATATAGCCACACTCGAATCGTTTATAGAAAGTGGGGATTTAAGGAAGAGGAATTCCGAAGGATGGCTTAGAAGCATAACAGGTGATGCTAGTAAAAGAGCTTCAGGCAGAGACAGTACTTCAAAGACTAACTTTCTGGATGAAACTAAGCCTCAGAGTTACGATCAGAGAGAAGTAAAGCCCTCAGACAATCTCAACGAAACCATGCTGAATTTCTTTTCTGAACAGTCAATGTGCAGATTTGGACATTATAACCATTTAGATTATAAGGATATAGAAAAGTTTTATCACGACTACAAGAGCTCTAAGGTGGACAATATCATGTTACAGAACTCGTCGCTGATCTCCAGAATGAACAATTTGGCAATCATGACTGATATTTCCCTGGCTAATTACAATGAGAGCTCCAAGAAAGTGAATTCGGAAGAAACAGCAAATATGACCTCCTCGGGTCATGTGTTTTGCTGGAGACCCGAGTGGCGCCATCGGATGGTAGATGAAAACAGCACAGGAGGTGTCGGCAACAAAGTGAGTCTTGTCTTGGCTCCTGCACTTGCTGCTTTAGGTCTCAAGGTCCCTATGATCTCCGGTCGTGCTCGCCAATTGACGGGAGATACTCTGGACAAATTGGAATCCATCCCTAGCTTCACAGTTGACTGCACTAAAGATAAAATCGAGCAGATGATGGAAGACGTCGGATGTTGCATCGTAGTACAGACAGAGGAGCTGGTGCCAACAGATAAGGAGATTTACCGCTGCAAGGATCTGACGGCTACCGTAGATAGCGTTCCTCTAATGAGATGCTCAATTGTGTCCAAAAACCTGGCTGAAGGAGTGTGCGCTTTGGTTTATGATGATGAATTCGGAAAAGGAGCTATTGATCCCATCAGTACAGAAGATGTTGCTGTTGATTTAGTTAAGAAAATGGTTGCAGCATCACAAGCTCGTGGAATGAAGAGTTTGAGTTGTTCAGCTGTTATCAGCAACATGGATTCACCTCTTGAAAACTCGGTTGACAACTCTCTGGAAGTGATGGAAGCTGTTCAGTGTTTCCTTGGTAACGGATCCTTGGAACTGCAAGAGCTCGTCGAAGAGTTAGGAGGAGAACTTCTGCGTTTGGTGAACATTGTGGATAATAGGGTAGATGAAGCATCACGTGTCTGCAAGGTTCTGCATAACGGCAATGCTTTGAACAAGTTTCGTAACATGTTAATAGAACAAGGAGTATCTGAAGATGTTGCAAGCTGGCTATGTGAAGGTAAAACAGAAAAAATATTGCTAGCAGCCCGACACATCACTGATTTCACTTATACAGGAGAAACAGGTAAGGTTGTCGGATTAGAAGCTGCAGTTCTAGCAAGAGTATGGAAGGAGGAGATGGACCGAAGCGCTAAAAAGAATTATGGAGCTAATATTATATTTGTGAAGCACCTTGGGGATCAAATTGAATCAGGTGAAATATGGCTGAAGGTTCATCACGACAGTTCTGAATTAAGTGAAAGTCAACTGACAAAAGGGTCAGACTGGAGGATGAAACTCCTCCCTAGATTTTATGTCACTAATGACTTTCATTCCTTGTTACTGTTGATAGAAGTAAAAATCCAAAGAAGAAAACTTTCGACAAAGAAGAAAACTTTTTACAGGTTTTGCACGAAAACTCTTAGTCGATTCTTCTCCCTGCGGAGACATAAACGTGTTCACAAGGGCTATAGGCCTTACACGTATTATATTTGTGGACGAGGCTTCAGTCAGAAAAGAAATCTACGTCATAATGAGATTCGCTTTCATTTTGACACAGACGTGGTATATCGCATTCGTCGATGTCCAGCTACAAAGTGCAAGGTGGTTCACGTGGATCATTTGGCCCCGTTTCATCGAAGAACTGAAGAAGCTTTGGAATCCAGAATTGTTCGGGACGAACAAGACCTAGGAAGGGGGCAGTGTTACGACAGAAGAATCTGGCAACCGAAAGCAAAGTTTCAGCCAACGAATAAGAACGTTGGGAGAATTTGGAGAAGAAGAGTGGAGCGTTAACGGTTTTGTATTGTAACGGTCGTTGTATTGTAACGGTCGAGGGGTTCGAAAATGGACGGTGAGCTGTTCTGAGACAGTGCGCGTAAGTATCAAGAAGTAACTTGATGTGTTGTGTATACGCGGAAGGATAAAAGTGGGATCTTTTATCGTTAAGTATCAAGAAGTAACTTGATGTGTTGTGTATACGCGGAAGTATAAAAGTGGGAACTTTTATGGCTAACTTCGAATGTCTACACGGACTGTCTTTTTGTTCGGCTAGTGTGTGAACAGTTATTAGCACAGGACGAGAATTGGTTTACGAGTGAAGATCTTCGGGTGACCTGGTAAATCAAGTAAAAGGTAGTATTTAGTAAAATACACACAGCTAATGTGTGCTCATGCAGGAAGATTGATGACTTGTGCATGTTAATAGTTGATTTGTTAATAAGATACTTCATCCATATTTCCTTTGTAACAATTTACCTTGTATTGAATTTGGTTTTGAAATATAGCTTTTAATACTCACGCTCAGTGGCTATCCATTTTTGTAATCCGCAACAATATATATATCAGTGGTTCTCAACCTTTTATGCTTCACGTATCTCCTGGAAATGTGTATGTAACTGGCGTACCCCTTGTATAGATAGATAAAACTATTTTTATAATATAACAATGGGAATAAAATAAAACATATTGTTGCGGATCACAAAAATGGATAGCCACTGAGCGTGAGTATTAAAAGCTATATTTCAAAATCAAATTCAATACAAGGTAAATTGTTACAAAGGAAATATGGATGAAGTATCTTATTAACAAATCAACTATTAACATGCACAAGTCATCAATCTTCCTGCGTAGAGCACACAATATCAGCTCTGTGTATTTTACTAAATACTACCTTTTACTTGATTTACCAGGTCACCCGAAGATCTTCACTCGTAAACCAATTCTCGTCCTGTGCTAATAACTGTTCACACACTAGCCGAACAAAAAGACAGTCCGTGTAGACATTCGAAGTTAGCCATAAAAGTTCCCACTTTTATACTTCCGTGTATACACAACACATCAAGTTACTTCTTGATACTTAACGATAAAAGATCCCACTTTTATCCTTCCGCGTATACACAACACATCAAGTTACTTCTTGATACTTACGCACACTGTCTCAGAACAGCTCACCGTCCATTTTCGAACTCTCCGACCGTTACAACACAACAACCGTTACAATACAAAACGACCGTTAACGCTCCACTCTTCTTCTCCAAATTCTCCCAACGTTCTTGTTCGTTGGCTGAAACTTTGCTTTCGGTTGCCAGATTCTTCTGTCGTAACACTGCCCCCTTCCTAGGTCTTGTTCGTCCCGAACAATTCTGGATTCCAAAGCTTCTTCAGTTCTTCGATGAAACGATGCCAAATGATCCACGTGAACCACCTTGCACTTTGTAGCTGGACATCGACGAATGCGATATACCACGTCTGTGTCAAAATGAAAGCGAATCTCATTATGACGTAGATTTCTTTTCTGACTGAAGCCTCGTCCACAAACATAATACGTGTAAGGCCTATAGCCCTTGTGAACACGTTTATGTCTCTGCAGGGAGAAGAATCGACTAAGAGTTTTCGTGCAAAACCTGTAAAAAGTTTTCTTCTTTGTCGGAAGTTTTCTTCTTTGGATTTTTACTTCTATCAACAGTAACAAGGAATGAAAGTCATTAGTGACATAAAATCTAGGGAGAATTTTCATCCTGCAATCTGACCCTTTTGTCAGTTGACTTTCACTTAATTCAGAGCTGTCGTGATGAACCTTCAGCCATATTTCACCTGATTCGATTTGATCCCCAAGGTGCTTCACAAATATATCAGCTCCATAATTCTTTTTAGCGCTTCGGTCCATCTCCTCCTTCCATACTCTTGCTAGAACTGCAGCTTCTAATCCGACAACCTTACCTGTTTCTCCTGTATAAGTGAAATCAGTGATGTGTCGGGCTGCTAGCAATATTTTTTCTGTTTTACCTTCACATAGCCAGCTTGCAACATCTTCAGATACTCCTTGTTCTATTAACATGTTACGAAACTTGTTCAAAGCATTGCCGTTATGCAGAACCTTGCTTACACGTGATGCTTCATCTACCCTATTATCCACAATGTTCACCAAACGCAGAAGTTCTCCTCCTAACTCTTCGACGAGCTCTTGCAGTTCCAAGGATCCGTCACCAAGGAAACACTGAACAGCTTCCATCACTTCCAGAGAGTTGTCAACAGAGTTTTCAAGAGGTGAATCCATGTTGCTGATAACAGCTGAACAACTCAAACTCTTCATTCCACGAGCTTGTGATGCTGCAACCATTTTCTTAACTAAATCAACAGCAACATCTTCTGTACTGATGAGATCAATAGCTCCTTTTCCGAATTCAACATCATAAACCAAAGCACACACTCCTTCAGCCAGCTTTTTGGACACAATTGAGCATATCATTAGAGGAACGCTATCTATGGTAGCCATCAGATCCTTGCAGCGGTAAATCTCCTTATCTGTTGGCACCAGCTCCTCTGTCTGTCCTACGATGCAGCATTCGACGTCTTCCATCATCTGCTCGATTTTATCTTTAGTGCAGTCGACTGTGAAGCCAAGGATGGATTCCAATTTGTCCAGAGTATCTCCCGTCAATTGGAGAGCACGACCGGAGATCATAGGGACCTTGAGACCTAAAGCAGCAAGTGCAGGAGCCAAGACAAGACTCACTTTGTCGCTGACACCTCTTGTGCTGTGTTTATCCACCATCCGATGGCGCCACTCAGGTCTCCAGCAAAACAAATGACCCGAGGAGGTCATATTTGCTGTTTCTTCCGAATTCACTTTCTTGGAGCTCTCATTGTAATTAGCCAGGGAAATATCAGTCATGATTGCCAAATTGTTCATTCTGGAGATCAGCGACGAGTTTTGTAACATGATATTGTCCACTTTAGAGCTCTTGTTGTCGTGATAAAACTTCTCTATATCCTTATAATCTAAATGGTTATAATGTCCAAATCTGCGCATTGACTGTTCAGAAAAGAAATTCAGCATGGCTACGTTGAGATTATCTGAGGGCTTCACTTCTCTCTGATCGTAACTCTGAGGCTTAGTTTCATCCAGAAAGTTACTGTTATCCGAGCACAATTTATTACTCATAGAAAAAGGAATATCTAAGTCAGTCTTTGAAGTACTGTCTCTGCCTGAAGCTCCTTTACCAGCATCACCTGTTATGCTTCTAAGCCATCCTTCGGAATTCCTCTTCCTTAAATCCCCACTTTCTATAAACGATTCGAGTGTGGCTATATGCTTCGGAAAAATCTCTCCGACTTCCGCGGTAAAGTCGAATGGCACTTTGTATCTATGATGAATGGACGCCTCTTCTTTACTCGGACCACTCTGCGAAACGTAAACTCTGTTTCGTTCCCCTTCATTACCACTCGTTACTCTGCCTTTGCGATAATTGTCCATGACGCATTTTGCTGAGAGCGAGGAATAGAATACCTTTCGTGTGGATCTCTTTCCAGATCGTGCCAGACTTGTATACCTAGGTATTTTGAAGTGCAAAGCGTACTGTATAGTCTCGCAGCTCTCTGATCTGTGTGATTGTTCTTCACAGTTCCTAGACATGTCACCAGCGACATAGACACTCTGCCATGCATTACCAGTAGTTGCGTGGTCAAAGGCATCATCTGCGCTATCTCTACAATTCTTGATTTCCAGTAGCAGATCCACATTTTTATATGCGTTGCCTTTCTCTTTTTCTTTTCCATGTTTACAATCTAACTTAACACTATCAAGATCATCTTTTTCACTGACAGATTCAACATTTAAACTATTGCATTGTCTATTGAGTTCGGTTTTATGATCCTTGAAGTGATCAATAATCTTACCAACTTGAGAAGCCACTTCAGCTCTCATCTCAGTATTATGTGCGGCCATTTCGGTTTTCAAGTCACCTATTTTATCGCTTTGGGCAGCTATATCACCTTTAATCTCAGTATTTTGTGCGGCCAGGTCACCTATTTTGTTAGCCATATCGGCTTTCATATCAGTCATCAGCGTAGTCATATCGGCTTTCATATCAGTCATCAGCGTAGTCATATCGGCTTTGAAGCTATTTATCAACTTTACTAATTCATCCATACTTCTAGTTAACGGCATTCAATTAATTAATCCCACTTCTGACACCAAATGTTGCGGATCACAAAAATGGATAGCCACTGAGCGTGAGTATTAAAAGCTATATTTCAAAACCAAATTCAATACAAGGTAAATTGTTACAAAGGAAATATGGATGAAGTATCTTATTAACAAATCAACTATTAACATGCACAAGTCATCAATCTTCCTGCGTAGAGCACACAATATCAGCTCTGTGTATTTTACTAAATACTACCTTTTACTTGATTTACCAGGTCACCCGAAGATCTTCACTCGTAAACCAATTCTCGTCCTGTGCTAATAACTGTTCACACACTAGCCGAACAAAAAGACAGTCCGTGTAGACATTCGAAGTTAGCCATAAAAGTTCCCACTTTTATACTTCCGTGTATACACAACACATCAAGTTACTTCTTGATACTTAACGATAAAAGATCCCACTTTTATCCTTCCGCGTATACACAACACATCAAGTTACTTCTTGATACTTACGCACACTGTCTCAGAACAGCTCACCGTCCATTTTCGAACTCTCCGACCGTTACAACACAACAACCGTTACAATACAAAACGACCGTTACAACACAACAACCGTTACAATACAAAACGACCGTTAACGCTCCACTCTTCTTCTCCAAATTCTCCCAACGTTCTTGTTCGTTGGCTGAAACTTTGCTTTCGGTTGCCAGATTCTTCTGTCGTAACAATATATATCAGTGGTTCTCAACCTTTTATGCTTCACGTATCTCCTGGAAATGTGTATGTAACTGGCGTACCCCTTGTATAGATAGATAAAACTATAGTTATAGTATAACAATGGGAATAAAATAAAACATATATATCAGTGGTTCTCAACCTTTTATGCTTCACGTATCTCCTGGGAATGTGTATGTAACTGGCGTACCCCTTGTATAGATAGATAAAACTATTGTTATAATATAACAATGGGAATAAAATAAAACATATATATATCAGTGGTTCTCAACCTTTTATGCTTCACGTATCTCCTGGGAATGTGTATGTAACTGGCGTACCCCTTGTATAGATAGATAAAACTATTGTTATAATATTGTTGCGGATTACAAAAATGGATAGCCACTGAGCGTGAGTATTAAAAGCTATATTTCAAAACCAAATTCAATACAAGGAAAATTGTTACAAAGGAAATATGGATGAAGTATCTTATTAACAAATCAACTATTAACATGCACAAGTCATCAATCTTCCTGCGTGAGCACACAACATCAGCTCTGTGTATTTTACTAAATACTACCTTTTACTTGATTTACCAGGTCACCCGAAGATCTTCACTCGTAAACCAATTCTCGTCCTGTGCTAATAACTGTTCACACACTAGCCGAACAAAAAGACAGTCCGTGTAGACATTCGAAGTTAGCCATAAAAGTTCCCACTTTTATACTTCCGTGTATACACAACACATCAAGTTACTTCTTGATACTTAACGATAAAAGATCCCACTTTTATCCTTCCGCGTATACACAACACATCAAGTTACTCTTGATACTTACGCGCACTGTCTCAGAACAGCTCACCGTCCATTTTCGAACTCTCCGACCGTTACAACACAACGACCGTTAACGCTCCACTCTTCTTCTCCAAATTCTCCCAAAGTTCTTATTCGTTGGCTGAAACTTTGCTTTCGGTTGCCAGATTCTTCTGTCGTAACACTGCCCCCTTCCTAGGTCTTGTTCGTCCCGAACAATTCTGGATTCCAAAGCTTCTTCAGTTCTTCGATGAAACATGGCCAAACGATCCACGTGAACCACCTTGCACTTTGTAGCTGGACATCGACGAATGCGATATACCACGTCTGTGTCAAAATGAAAGCGAATCTCATTATGACGTAGATTTCTTTTCTGACTGAAGCCTCGTCCACAAACATAATACGTGTAAGGCCTATAGCCCTTGTGAACACGTTTATGTCTCCGCAGGGAGAAGAATCGACTAAGAGTTTTCGTGCAAAACCTGTAAAAAGTTTTCTTCTTTGTCGAAAGTTTTCTTCTTTGGATTTTTACTTCTATCAACAGTAACAAGGAATGAAAGTCATTAGTGACATAAAATCTAGGGAGGAGTTTCATCCTCCAGTCTGACCCTTTTGTCAGTTGACTTTCACTTAATTCAGAACTGTCGTGATGAACCTTCAGCCATATTTCACCTGATTCAATTTGATCCCCAAGGTGCTTCACAATTATATCAGCTCCATAATTCTTTTTAGCGCTTCGGTCCATCTCCTCCTTCCATACTCTTGCTAGGACTGCAGCTTCTAATCCGACAACCTTACCTGTTTCTCCTGTATAAGTGAAATCAGTGATGTGTCGGGCTGCTAGCAATATTTTTTCTGTTTTATCTTCACATAGCCAGCTTGCAACATCTTCAGATACTCCTTGTTCTATTAACATGTTACGAAACTTGTTCAAAGCATTGCCGTTATGCAGAACCTTGCAGACACGTGATGCTTCATCTATCCTATTATCCACAATGTTCACCAAACGCAGAAGTTCTCCTCCTAACTCTTCGACGAGCTCTTGCAGTTCCAAGGATCCGTTACCAAGGAAACACTGAACAGCTTCCATCACTTCCAGAGAGTTGTCAACAGAGTTTTCAAGAGGTGAATCCATGTTGCTGATAACAGCTGAACAACTCAAACTCTTCATTCCACGAGCTTGTGATGCTGCAACCATTTTCTTAACTAAATCATCAGCAACATCTTCTGTACTGATGAGATCAATAGCTCCTTTTCCGAATTCAACATCATAAACCAAAGCGCACACTCCTTCAGCCAGCTTTTTGGACACAATTGAGCATCTCCTTAGAGGAACGCTATCTACGGTAGCCGTCAGATCCTTGCAGCGGTAAATCTCCTTATCTGTTGGCACCAGCTCCTCTGTCTGTCCTACGATGCAGCATCCGACGTCTTCCATCATCTGCTCGATTTTATCTTTAGTGCAGTCGACTGTGAAGCCAGGGATGGATTCCAATTTGTCCAGAGTATCTCCCGTCAATTGGAGAGCACGACCGGAGATCATAGGGACCTTGAGACCTAAAGCAGCAAGTGCAGGAGCCAAGACAAGACACACTTTGTTGCCGACACCTCCTGTGCTGTTTTTATCTACCATCCGATGGCGCCACTCGGGTCTCCAGCAAAACACATGACCCGAGGAGGTCATATTTGCTGTTTCTTCCGAATTCACTTTCTTGGAGCTCTCATTGTAATTAGCCAGGGAAATATCAGTCATGATTGCCAAATTGTTCATTCTGGAGATCAGCGACGAGTTCTGTAACATGATATTGTCCACTTTAGAGCTCTTGTAGTCGTGATAAAACTTTTCTATATCCTTATAATCTAAATGGTTATAATGTCCAAATCTGCACATTGACTGTTCAGAAAAGAAATTCAGCATGGTTTCGTTGAGATTGTCTGAGGGCTTTACTTCTCTCTGATCGTAACTCTGAGGCTTAGTTTCATCCAGAAAGTTAGTCTTTGAAGTACTGTCTCTGCCTGAAGCTCTTTTACTAGCATCACCTGTTATGCTTCTAAGCCATCCTTCGGAATTCCTCTTCCTTAAATCCCCACTTTCTATAAACGATTCGAGTGTGGCTATATGCTTCGGAAAAACCTCTCCGACTTCCGCGGTAAAGTCGAATGGCACTTTGTATCTATGATGAATGGACGCCTCTTCTTTACTCGGACCACTCTGCGAAACGTAAACTCTGTTTCGTTCCCCTTCATTACCACTCGTTACTCTGCCTTTGCGATAATTGTCCATGACGCATTTTGCTGAGAGCGAGGAATAGAATACCTTTCGTGTGGATCTCTCTTCAGATCGTGCCAGACTTGTATACCTAGGTATTTTGAAGTGCAAAGCGTACTGTATAGTCTCGCAGCTCTCTGATCTGTGTGATTGTTCTTCACAGTTCCTAGACATGTCACCAGCGACATAGACACTCTGCCATGCATTACCAGTAGTTGCGTGGTCAAAGGCATTATCTGCGCTATCTCTACGATTCTTGATTTCCAGTAGCAGATCCACATTTTTATATGCGTTGCCTTTCTCTTTTTCTTTTCCATGTTTACAATCTAACTTAACACTATCAAGATCATCTTTTTCACTGACAAATTCAACATTTAAACTATTGCATTGTCTATTGAGTTCGGTTTTATGATCCTTGAAGTGATCAATAAACTTACCAACTTGAGAAGCCACTTCAGCTCTCATCTCAGTATTTTGTGCGGCCATTTCGGCTTTCAAGTCACCTATTTTATCGCTTTGGGCAGCTATATCACCTTTAATCTCAGTATTTTGTGCGGCCAGGTCACCTATTTTGTTAGCCATATCGGCTTTCAAGTCATTATTTTGACTTTTAATGTCATTCATCTGTGTAGCCATATCGACTTTCAAGCTATTTATCAACTTTACTAATTCATCCATACTTCTAGTTAACGGCATTCAATAAATTATCCCGCTTCTGACACCAAGTGTTGCGGATTACAAAAATGGATAGCCACTGAGCGTGAGTATTAAAAGCTATATTTCAAAACCAAATTCAATACAAGGAAAATTGTTACAAAGGAAATATGGATGAAGTATCTTATTAACAAATCAACTATTAACATGCACAAGTCATCAATCTTCCTGCGTGAGCACACAACATCAGCTCTGTGTATTTTACTAAATACTACCTTTTACTTGATTTACCAGGTCACCCGAAGATCTTCACTCGTAAACCAATTCTCGTCCTGTGCTAATAACTGTTCACATACTAGCCGAACAAAAAGACAGTCCGTGTAGACATTCGAAGTTAGCCATAAAAGTTCCCACTTTTATACTTCCGTGTATACACAACACATCAAGTTACTTCTTGATACTTAACGATAAAAGATCCCACTTTTATCCTTCCGCGTATACACAACACATCAAGTTACTCTTGATACTTACGCGCACTGTCTCAGAACAGCTCACCGTCCATTTTCGAACTCTCCGACCGTTACAACACAACGACCGTTAACGCTCCACTCTTCTTCTCCAAATTCTCCCAAAGTTCTTATTCGTTGGCTGAAACTTTGCTTTCGGTTGCCAGATTCTTCTGTCGTAACAATATAACAATGGGAATAAAATAAAACATATATATATCAGTGGTTCTCAACCTTTTATGCTTCACGTATCTCCTGGAAATGTGTATGTAACTGGCGTACCCCTTGTATAGATAGATAAAACTATAGTTATAGTATAACAATGGGAATAAAATAAAACATATATATCAGTGGTTCTCAACCTTTTATGCTTCACGTACCCCCTGGAAATCTGTATGTAACTGGCGTACCCCTTGTATAGATAGATAAAACTATAGTTATAATATAACAATGGGAATAAAATAAAACATATATATCAGTGGTTCTCAACCTTTTATGCTTCACGTACCCTTTGGAAATGTGTATGTAACTGGCGTACCCCTTGTATAGATAGATAAAACTATAGTTATAGTATAACAATGGGAATAAAATAAAACATATATATCAGTGGTTCTCAACCTTTTATGCTTCACGTACCCCTTGGAAATGTGTATGTAACTGGCGTACCCCTTGTATAGATAGATAAAACTATAGTTATAGTATAACAATGGGAATAAAATAAAACATATATATCAGTGGTTCTCAACCTTTTATGCTTCACGTACCCCCTGGGAATGTGTATGTAACTGGCGTACCCCTTGTATAGATAGATAAAACTATTGTTATAATATAACAATGGGAATAAAATAAAACATATATATATCAGTGGTTCTCAACCTTTTATGCTTCACGTATCTCCTGGGAATGTGTATGTAACTGGCGTACCCCTTGTATAGATAGATAAAACTATTGTTATAATATAACAATGGGAATAAAATAAAACATATATATATCAGTGGTTCTCAACCTTTTATGCTTCACGTATCTCCTGGAAATGTGTATGTAACTGGCGTACCCCTTGTATAGATAGATAAAACTATAGTTATAGTATAACAATGGGAATAAAATAAAACATATATATCAGTGGTTCTCAACCTTTTATGCTTCACGTACCCCCTGGAAATCTGTATGTAACTGGCGTACCCCTTGTATAGATAGATAAAACTATAGTTATAATATAACAATGGGAATAAAATAAAACATATATATCAGTGGTTCTCAACCTTTTATGCTTCACGTACCCTTTGGAAATGTGTATGTAACTGGCGTACCCCTTGTATAGATAGATAAAACTATAGTTATAGTATAACAATGGGAATAAAATAAAACATATATATCAGTGGTTCTCAACCTTTTATGCTTCACGTACCCTTTGGAAATGTGTATGTAACTGGCGTACCCCTTGTATAGATAGATAAAACTATGGTTATAGTATAACAATGGGAATAAAATAAAACATATATATCAGTGGTTCTCAACCTTTTATGCTTCACGTACCCCCTGGAAATGTGTATGTAATTGGCGTACCCCTTGTATAGATAGATGAAACTATAGTTATAGTATAACAATGGGAAAAAAATAAAACATATATATCAGTGGTTCTCAACCTTTTATGCTTCACGTACCCTTTGGAAATGTGTATGTAACTGGCGTACCCCTTGTATAGATAGATAAAACTATGGTTATAGTATAACAATGGGAATAAAATAAAACATATATATCAGTGGTTCTCAACCTTTTATGCTTCACGTACCCCCTGGAAATGTGTATGTAACTGGCGTACCCCTTGTATAGATAGATAAAACTATAGTTATAGTATAACAATGGGAATAAAATAAAACATATATATCAGTGGTTCTCATCCTTTTATGCTTCACGTACCCTTTGGAAATGTGTATGTAACTGGCGTACCCCTTGTATAGATAGATAAAACTATGGTTATAGTATAACAATGGGAATAAAATAAAACATATATATCAGTGGTTCTCAACCTTTTATGCTTCACGTACCCCCTGGAAATGTGTATGTAACTGGCGTACCCCTTGTATAGATAGATAAAACTATAGTTATAGTATAACAATGGGAATAAAATAAAACATATATATCAGTGGTTCTCAACCTTTTATGCTTCACGTACCCTTTGGAAATGTGTATGTAACTGGCGTACCCCTTGTATAGATAGATAAAACTATGGTTATAGTATAACAATGGGAATAAAATAAAACATATATATCTCAGTGGTTCTCAACCTTTTATGCTTCACGTACCCCCTGGAAATGTGTATGTAACTGGCGTACCCCTTGTATAGATAGGCAAAACTATTGTTATAATATAACAATGGGAATAAAATAAAACATATATATATCAGTGGTTCTCAACCTTTTATGCTTCACGAACCCCCTGGAAATGTGTATGTAACTGGCGTACCACTTGTATAGATACATAAAACTATAGTTTTAGTATAAAAATGGGAATAAAGTAAAACATATATATCTCAGTGGTTCTCAACCTTTTATGCTTCACGTACCCCCTGGAAAGGTGTATGTAACTGGCGTACCCCTTGCATAGATAGGCAAAACTATTGTTATAATATAACAATGGGAATAAAATAAAACATATATATATCAGTGGTTCTCAACCTTTTATGCTTCACGTATCTCCTGGAAATGTGTATGTAACTGGCGTACCCCTTGTATAGATACATAAAACTATTGTTATAATATAACAATGGGAATAAAATAAAACATATATATATCAGTGGTTCTCAACCTTTTATGCTTCACGTATCTCCTGGAAATGTGTATGTAACTGGCGTACCCCTTGTATAGACAGATAAAACTATAGTTATAGTATAACAATGGGAATAAAATAAAACATATATATCAGTAGTTCTCAACCTTTTATGCTTCACGTACCCCCTGGAAATGTGTATGTAACTGGCGTACCCATTGTATAGATAGATAAAACTATTGTTATAATATAACAATGGGAATAAAATAAAACATATATATATCAGTGGTTCTCAACCTTTTATGCTTCACGTATCTCCTGGAAATGTGTATGTAACTGGCGTACCCCTTGTATAGACAGATAAAACTATAGTTATAGTATAACAATGGGAATAAAATAAAACATATATATCAGTGGTTCTCAACCTTTTATGCTTCACGTACCCCCTGGGAATGTGTATGTAACTGGCGTACCCCTTGTATAGATAGATAAAACTATTGTTATAATACAACAATGGGAATAAAATAAAACATATATATATATCAGTGGTTCTCAACCTTTTATGCTTCACGTATCTCCTGGAAATGTGTATGTAACTGGCGTACCCCTTGTATAGATAGATAAAACTATAGTTATAGTATAACAATGGGAATAAAATAAACCATATATATCAGTGGTTCTCAACCTTTTATGCTTCACGTACCCCCTGGAAATGTGTATGTAACTGGCGTACCCCTTGTATAGATAGATAAAACTATAGTTATAATATAACAATGGGAATAAAATAAAACATATATATCAGTGGTTCTCAACCTTTTATGCTTCACGTACCCTTTGGAAATGTGTATGTAACTGGCGTACCCCTTGTATAGATAGATAAAACTATAGTTATAGTATAACAATGGGAATAAAATAAAACATATATATCAGTGGTTCTCAACCTTTTATGCTTCACGTACCCTTTGGAAATGTGTATGTAACTGGCGTACCCCTTGTATAGATAGATAAAACTATGGTTATAGTATAACAATGGGAATAAAATAAAACATATATATCAGTGGTTCTCAACCTTTTATGCTTCACGTACCCTTTGGAAATGTGTATGTAACTGGCGTACCCCTTGTATAGATAGATGAAACTATAGTTATAGTATAACAATGGGAATAAAATAAAACATATATATCAGTGGTTCTCAACCTTTTATGCTTCACGTACCCTTTGGAAATGTGTATGTAACTGGCGTACCCCTTGTATAGATAGATAAAACTATGGTTATAGTATAACAATGGGAATAAAATAAAACATATATATCAGTGGTTCTCAACCTTTTATGCTTCACGTACCCCCTGGAAATGTGTATGTAACTGGCGTACCCCTTGTATAGATAGATGAAACTATAGTTATAGTATAACAATGGGAATAAAATAAGACATATATATCAGTGGTTCTCAACCTTTTATGCTTCACGTACCCTTTGGAAATGTGTATGTAACTGGCGTACCCCTTGTATAGATAGATAAAACTATGGTTATAGTATAACAATGGGAATAAAATAAAACATATATATCAGTGGTTCTCAACCTTTTATGCTTCACGTACCCCCTGGAAATGTGTATGTAACTGGCGTACCCCTTGTATAGATAGATAAAACTATAGTTATAGTATAACAATGGGAATAAAATAAAACATATATATCAGTGGTTCTCAACCTTTTATGCTTCACGTACCCTTTGGAAATGTGTAAGTAACTGGCGTACCCCTTGTATAGATAGATAAAACTATGGTTATAGTATAACAATGGGAATAAAATAAAACATATATATCAGTGGTTCTCAACCTTTTATGCTTCACGTACCCCCTGGAAATGTGTATGTAACTGGCGTACCCCTTGTATAGATAGATAAAACTATAGTTATAGTATAACAATGGGAATAAAATAAAACATATATATCAGTGGTTCTCAACCTTTTATGCTTCACGTACCCTTTGGAAATGTGTATGTAACTGGCGTACCCCTTGTATAGATAGATAAAACTATGGTTATAGTATAACAATGGGAATAAAATAAAACATATATATCAGTGGTTCTCAACCTTTTATGCTTCACGTACCCCCTGGAAATGTGTATGTAACTGGCGTACCCCTTGTATAGATAGATAAACTATAGTTATAGTATAACAATGGGAATAAAATAAAACATATATATCAGTGGTTCTCAACCTTTTATGCTTCACGTACCCTTTGGAAATGTGTATGTAACTGGCGTACCCCTTGTATAGATAGATAAAACTATGGTTATAGTATAACAATGGGAATAAAATAAAACATATATATCAGTGGTTCTCAACCTTTTATGCTTCACGTACCCTTTGGAAATGTGTATGTAACTGGCGTACCCCTTGTATAGATAGATAAAACTATGGTTATAGTATAACAATGGGAATAAAATAAAACATATATATCAGTGGTTCTCAACCTTTTATGCTTCACGTACCCTTTGGAAATGTGTATGTAACTGGCGTACCCCTTGTATAGATAGATAAAACTATAGTTATAGTATAACAATGGGAATAAAATAAAACATATATATCAGTGGTTCTCAACCTTTTATGCTTCACGTACCCCCTGGAAATGTGTATGTAACTGGCGTACCCCTTGTATAGATAGATAAAACTATAGTTATAGTATAACAATGGGAATAAAATAAAACATATATATCAGTGGTTCTCAACCTTTTATGCTTCACGTACCCTTTGGAAATGTGTATGTAACTGGCGTACCCCTTGTATAGATAGATAAAACTATGGTTATAGTATAACAATGGGAATAAAATAAAACATATATATCAGTGGTTCTCAACCTTTTATGCTTCACGTACCCCCTGGAAATGTGTATGTAACTGGCGTACCCCTTGTATAGATAGATAAACTATAGTTATAGTATAACAATGGGAATAAAATAAAACATATATATCAGTGGTTCTCAACCTTTTATGCTTCACGTACCCTTTGGAAATGTGTATGTAACTGGCGTACCCCTTGTATAGATAGATAAAACTATGGTTATAGTATAACAATGGGAATAAAATAAAACATATATATCAGTGGTTCTCAACCTTTTATGCTTCACGTACCCTTTGGAAATGTGTATGTAACTGGCGTACCCCTTGTATAGATAGATAAAACTATGGTTATAGTATAACAATGGGAATAAAATAAAACATATATATCAGTGGTCCTCAACCTTTTATGCTTCACGTACCCTTTGGAAATGTGTATGTAACTGGCGTACCCCTTGTATAGATAGATAAAACTATAGTTATAATATAACAATGGGAATAAAATAAAACATATATATCAGTGGTTCTCAACCTTTTATGCTTCACGTACCCTTTGGAAATGTGTATGTAACTGGCGTACCCCTTGTATAGATAGATAAAACTATAGTTATAGTATAACAATGGGAATAAAATAAAACATATATATCAGTGGTTCTCAACCTTTTATGCTTCACGTACCCTTTGGAAATGTGTATGTAACTGGCGTACCCCTTGTATAGATAGATAAAACTATGGTTATAGTATAACAATGGGAATAAAATAACATATATATCAGTGGTTCTCAACCTTTTATGCTTCACGTACCCTTTGGAAATGTGTATGTAACTGGCGTACCCCTTGTATAGATAGATAAAACTATGGTTATAGTATAACAATGGGAATAAAATAAAACATATATATCAGTGGTTCTCAACCTTTTATGCTTCACGTACCCCCTGGAAATGTGTATGTAACTGGCGTACCCCTTGTATAGATAGATAAAACTATAGTTATAGTATAACAATGGGAATAAAATAAAACATATATATCAGTGGTTCTCAACCTTTTATGCTTCACGTACCCTTTGGAAATGTGTATGTAACTGGCGTACCCCTTGTATAGATAGATAAAACTATGGTTATAGTATAACAATGGGAATAAAATAAAACATATATATCAGTGGTTCTCAACCTTTTATGCTTCACGTACCCCCTGGAAATGTGTATGTAACTGGCGTACCCCTTGTATAGATAGATAAAACTATGGTTATAGTATAACAATGGGAATAAAATAAAACATATATATCAGTGGTTCTCAACCTTTTATGCTTCACGTACCCCCTGGAAATGTGTATGTAACTGGCGTACCCCTTGTATAGATAAAACTATAGTTATAGTATAACAATGGGAATAAAATAAAACATATATATATCAGTGGTTCTCAACCTTTTATGCTTCACGTACCCTTTGGAAATGTGTATGTAACTGGCGTACCCCTTGTATAGATAGATAAAACTATAGTTATAGTATAACAATGGGAATAAAATAAAACATATATATCAGTGGTTCTCAACCTTTTATGCTTCACGTACCCCCTGGAAATGTGTATGTAACTGGCGTACCCCTTGTTTAGATAGATAAAACTATAGTTATTGTATAACAATGGGAATAAAATAAAACGTATATATCAGTGGTTCTCAACCTTTTATGCTTCACGTACCCCCTGGAAATGTGTATGTAACTGGCGTACCCCTTGTATAGATAGATAAAACTATAGTTATAGTATAACAATGGGAATAAAATAAAACATATATATATCAGTGGTTCTCAACCTTTTATGCTTCACGTACCCTTTGGAAATGTGTATGTAACTGGCGTACCCCTTGTTTAGATAGATAAAACTATAGTTATTGTATAACAATGGGAATAAAATAAAACATATATATCAGTGGTTCTCAACCTTTTATGCTTCACGTACCCCCTGGAAATGTGTATGTAACTGGCGTACCCCTTGTATAGATAGATGAAACTATAGTTATAGTATAACAATGGGAATAAAATAAAACATATATATCAGTGGTTCTCAACCTTTTATGCTTCACGTACCCCCTGGAAATGTGTATGTAACTGGCGTACCCCTTGTATAGATAGATAAAACTATAGTTATAGTATAACAATGGGAATAAAATAAAACATATATATATCAGTGGTTCTCAACCTTTTATGCTTCACGTACCCCCTGGAAATGTGTATGTAACTGGCGTACCCCTTGTTTAGATAGATAAAACTATAGTTATTGTATAACAATGGGAATAAAATAAAACGTATATATCAGTGGTTCTCAACCTTTTATGCTTCACGTACCCCCTGGAAATGTGTATGTAACTGGCGTACCCCTTGTATAGATAGATAAAACTATAGTTATAGTATAACAATGGGAATAAAATAAAACATATATATATCAGTGGTTCTCAACCTTTTATGCTTCACGTACCCTTTGGAAATGTGTATGTAACTGGCGTACCCCTTGTATAGATAGATAAAACTATAGTTATAGTATAACAATGGGAATAAAATAAAACATATATATCAGTGGTTCTCAACCTTTTATGATTCACGTACCCCCTGGAAATGTGTATGTAACTGGCTTACCCCTTGTATAGATAGATAAAACTATAGTTATAGTATAACAATGGGAATAAAATAAAACATATATATCAGTGGTTCTCAACCTTTTATGCTTCACGTACCCCCTGGAAATGTGTATGTAACTGGCTTACCCCTTGTATAGATAGATAAAACTATAGTTATAGTATAACAATGGGAATAAAATAAAACGTATATATCAGTGGTTCTCAACCTTTTATGCTTCACGTACCCCCTGGAAATGTGTATGTAACTGGCGTACCCCTTGTATAGATAGATAAAACTATAGTAATAGTATAACAATGGTTATTTTTACTTTGTTACTTGATCTAGCGATTTCTGAGCTCTCACGTCGTATTGCAAAACATTTTACCGCGTACCTCACATTGAGAACCCCTACACTAGGTCACATCAGCTGAAGAAAAATGTCAGTCTACGATAGTAGTGATTAGCACTTCTGGCATATTAGTGGGCGACGTGGGTTCGATTCCCACTCACGGCGAAACTGAACTATTTTCCAGCTAAATATTTCATCTCGTGGTCGAATGGTTTAACGCGCTTGGCTACTGATCAATGAGATCCCAGCAGGAGCCCCGGGTAAGGCATGGACGTTCGTGTTGTTCTTCTGCTGAGGTCCCGCCATCCTCACAGACCTTCTACTGTGGTGTGTTAAACTAACAGGCTCCTATCTGACCTCTATGGCAAGCAGCTGCTTGAGGGGTATAGTAGTAATAAGTATTTACGAAAAAGGTAAAATTCTGGTTAACGCAATTTTTTTTTTTTTCAGAACAATATGACCTAAGCCAGCGACGACTAACTTTTGTAGGGCGGGGATGGCTCAGTCGGTAGCGCGCCAGGCTCGTAATCTGTAGTTCCCAGGTTCGAGTCCCAGCTGGGTCAGCGTTGAGATTTATCTCCGCAAAAATTCCCTGCCCACGGTCAGTAGGGGACACCGATGGTCTTGGAAAGGCCGCCGTCCGTCGGATGGGACGTTAAGCCGTGGCCCCGTGTGCGGGAGAGCCATACCCTGTGCACGTTAAAGAACACGCTGGATGGCTTTGACGGGAGGCTACCATCTGTCTCCCAACAGCTATTCCAGTGGATCCCCTCCCCCAACCTTTTCTGAGCCTTCGGGGTCCATGTGACCTAGCCATTTAGCCCATGGTGTGCAAAAAAGTGCCACTCAGAGGTAAAACAACCCAACCCAACTTAACAAATATTATAATAATTTCAGTCTCTCGGTGTGTTGTTGTTTGTCCAGTTCATTTGATCGTTAATCGCAGCAGTACTCAGCAAAATTAAAAGTTGAATGAAACATGTACGAAACAAAACAGAAGAAGACCGCAATTAGTATAATGACGTTTGCAATTAATATAAATAATATAGAAATCCTATTTTGCTTATTAATTATTAACAGTTTTGTTTCGCACTCACGCGGCTGTTTAATGTTGCCATTTTGGTTCCAATTAGTGCATCAAGTTCGTCTTGCAATTGGAAAGAATGATCGATTTTAATGAATGAAAAGAATGCATTTTAAAAAATTTCTTCCCAAACGGTCCCAGAGATAAATTAAGATGTTTTTGAGACTAGGATTTGCCAGAAGCGTCTTGCCAGAAAATTTTCGATGAGAGGGAGGAGATGATACCGTATTTTCCCGAAAATAAGACCTAAACGGAAAAGAAGCCCTAGCACGATTTTTGAGGATACTCGAAATATAAACCCTACCCCAAAAATAAGCCCCAGTTAAGATCGTCGATCAGACGGACGCATTTAGTACGTTCGTTGCAACACACGACGGACGTATTGAATTAGAAAATAATAATATTAATATATAATTAAATATGAATAAATAATATTATTGACATTAATATTTAAAATAAATGATAATATAAATTATAATTAATTATTTGTAAATACCCAAGCGGCGCCTTTGGACGAGAGGTAAAATAAGACATCCTATGAAAATAAGCCCAAATGCGTCTTTTGGAGCAAAAATTCATATAAGACCCGGTCTATATTTTCGGGGAAACACGGTATAAAAAAAAATTAATTCCCCCTCAAGCAGCTGCTTGCCACAGAGGTCTGACAGGAGCCTGTCAGTTTATATGCCACAGTTAGAAGGTCTGAGAGGATGGCAGGACCTCAGCAGAAAAATGACACAAACAGCCATGCCTTACCCGGGGCTCGAACCCAGGTCCCGTAGATCAGTAGCCAAGCGCACGGTATACGGAATAGGAAAAAATCCTCACCTACCTATATGACCACCTACATATACTATAGTAGGCGGTCATATTATTCTGATACGACTGTGTATATGTTTAATAATTTTACCCTTTGAAAAAGGGAAAAAAAACAGCTGATGTTTTCATTCAATTTTTTTTTTCGTTTTTAGTGGTAAATTAAAAAATATTTGTGGGTTGTATTAGATATTGATGAAATATTACTAATCGCATTTTTCAAATCTACCAATAGCCTTACTAGAGCCCTCTAACGGTGTGAAAAGTTGTAAAATACCAAAAATTTAATGTTGCAAATGATCTATTTAGATTGGAAATTTGAAATGTTGGCAGGAGGTCAGGAGTTTTTACGTTGGCAGAAATGATTTGCCTTCTTACTCTCGGAAGAGATAAGTAAAATATTCTTTTTTTATTCCATAGGTACAGTCGCTCAAAAAAATATCCGAACACTATGGTTGATTACAGAATTAAGAAAAAATATCTGGCAACGATTTTTTTTTTAGAAATTAGCGATCTGGCAACCTTCGTGTCACTTTACACGAAGGTTTACCATCTGTCTCCCAACAGCTGTTCGAAGGGGTCCCCTCCCCCAACCTTCGGGGTTCTTGTAACCTAGCCATCAACTGCAGATGAACACAGATCACCTGAATAATACCGAAGGTGATTGATGATGCAGAAGATCATTTGATGGACTATTTGAAATTTAAATAACGGATTGGATTGTTTTACCTGTGAGCGGCACTTTTTTGCCCACCATGGGCTAAATAGCCAGGTCACATGGACCCCGAAGGCTCAGAGAAGGTTGGGGGAGGGGACCCACTGGAACAGCTGTTGGGAGACAGATGGTAGCCTCCCGTCAAGGCCATCCAACGTGCTCTTTAAAGTGCACAGGGTACGACTCTCCCGCACACGGCTTAACGTCCCATCCGACGGACGGCGGTCTTTTCCAAGCCCATCGGTGTCCCCTACTGACAGTAGGCAGGGCTGGGAATTTCGAGGAGATAAATCACAACGCTGACGCAGTTGGGACTCGAACTTCGGAACTGCAGATTACGAGCCTGGCTCGCTACCGACTGAGCACCCCCGCCCTAGGTTGCGGTTCAAGATCCTATCCGATGGACGGCATCCTTTATGAGCCGAATGTTGTTCTCTTACTTAACAAGAGCAAGACAGGTTTCAGAAAAGGAAATCACAGAGGCATCATAAATGGATCACCTGGTAAAATCAAGTCACATGCATGAGCAATACGATTAATAAGGGAGCCAATATCATAATAATGGCCAATATAATGCAAGGAATAGGGTATTGAGTAATAAAAACTCAGATTACCTAAATAATTGGGGCGGGGGTGGCTCAGTCGGTAGAGCGCCAGGCTCGTAATCTGTAGTTCCCAGGTTCGAGCCCCAACTGGGTCAGCGTTGAGATTTATCTCCGCAAAATTCCCCGCCCTGTCCACGGTCAGTAGGGGACACCGATGGACTTGGAAAGGCCGCCGTCCGTCGGATGGGACGTTAAGCCGTGGCCCCGTGTGCGGGAGAACCATATCCTGTGCACGTTAAAGAACACGTTGGATGTCCTTGACGGGAGGCTACCATCTGTCTCCAACAGCTCTTCCAGTGGGTCCCCTCCCTCAACCTTCTCTGAGCCTTCGGGGTCCATGTGACCTGGCCATTTAGCCCATGGTGTGCAAAAAAGTGCCGCTCAGAGGTAAAACAACCCAACGTTAAAGAACACGCTGGATGGCCTTGACGGGAGGCTATCATCTGTCTCCCAACAGCTGTTCCAATGGGTCCCCTCCCCCAACCTTCTCTGAGCCTTCGGGGTCCTTGTGACCTGGCCATTTAGCCCATGGTGTGCAAAAAAGTGCCGCTCAGAGGTAAAACAACCGGGCTTGACGGGAGGCTATCATCTGTTTCCCAACTCGACTCTTTCTCAACTTGACGGGAGGCTACCATCTGTCTCCCAACAGCTGTTCCAATGGGTCCCCTCCCCCAACCTTCTCTGAGCCTTCGGGATCCATGTGACCTGGCCATTTAGCCCATGGTGTGCAAAAAAGTGCCGCTCAGAGGTAAAACAACCCAACGTTAAAGAACACGCTGTATGGCCTTGACGGGAGGCTACCATCTGTCTCCCAACAGCTGTTCCAGTGGGTCCCCTCCCCCAACCTTCTCTGAGCCTTCGGGATCCATGTCACCTGGCCATTTAGCCCATGGTGTGCAAAAAAGTGCCGCTCAGAGGTAAAACAACCCAACGTTAAAGAACACGCTGGATGACCTTGACGGGAGGCTACCATCTGTCTCCCAACAGCTGTTCCAATGGGTCCCCTCCCCCAACCTTCTCTGAGCCTTCGGGATCCATGTGACCTGGCCATTTAGCCCATGGTGTGCAAAAAAGTGCCGCTCAGAGGTAAAACAACCCAACGTTAAAGAACACGCTGTATGGCCTTGACGGGAGGCTACCATCTGTCTCCCAACAGCTGTTCCAGTGGGTCCCCTCCCCCAACCTTCTCTGAGCCTTCGGGATCCATGTCACCTGGCCATTTAGCCCATGGTGTGCAAAAAAGTGCCGCTCAGAGGTAAAACAACCCAACGTTAAAGAACACGCTGGATGGCCTTGACGGGAGGCTACCATCTGTCTCCCAACAGCTGTTCCAATGGGTCCCCTCCCCCAACCTTCTCTGAGCCTTCGGGGTCCATGTGACCTGACCATTTAGCCCATGATGTGCAAAAAAGTGCCGCTCAGAGGTAAAACAACCCAACTTAAATAATTTGTTTACAACTAAGTTTAATCCACAGAAAAAACACTTTTATTTTTCCCACGTTTTCAGCTACTGTTCCCGTCTTTAATTTAAACTCAACAACTGATTATCTTTAAGAATGGGTGTTTGGATTAATAAGTTTCTAAAAAAAAATTCGTGGCAGCGGTGGGATTCGAACCCACGCCTCCGCAGAGACTGGTGCCTTAAACCAGCGCCTTAGACCGCTCGGCCACGCTACCGTTGGGTATAAGCTGTTCGTAAAATGTAGACCACGGAAATCTCTTATCTACTCTGAGCAGCAATCGTAAAACTATGAAGAGTTGCGACATTATCTTCCGTTATTTGGACGCTTGCGGGTCAAGTGCGAAAGAGAGATTCATGGGTTGAGTTGTTTTACCTCTGAGCGGCACTTTTTTTGCACACCATGCGCTAAATGGCCAGGTCACATGGACCCCGAAAGCTCAGAGAAGGTTGGGGGAGGGGACCCACTGGAAAAGCTGTTGGGAGACAGATGGTAGCCTCCCGTCAAGGCAATCCAGCGTGTTCTTTAACGTGCACAGGGTATGGCTCTCCCACACACGGGGCCACGGCTTAACGTCCCATCCGACGGACGGTGGCCTTTCCAAGTCCATCGGTGTCCCCTACTGACCGTGGGCAGGCGGGGAATTTTGCGGAGATAAATCTCAACGCTGACCCAGCTGGGACTCGAACCTGGAAACTACAGATTACGAGCCTGGCGCGCTACCGACTGAGCCACTCCCACCCCAGAGAGAGATTCATGGTTACTGTGCAGAGATCATCTCGAGTTTATTTTGGTTCTTATTCAAAGCATTTCAGAAGGGCTTGGAATACTTTCGAATTATGGCATGCAAAATTTAGAACAATTTTGCATTTCTAATAAAAGTCATAGTTATGCCAAAAAAACCATATTTTCCGGAAATTCACCTACGCACATTGTAAATGCAAAAATATTTAAATATATTTCACATTGTGTTTGAATGTATATAACTCTACAACCCAGAGGCCATTCGTAACTCGTCCTATATATTGTACATGGATGTTTGTGTTGTTTTTCTGCTGAGGTCCTGCCATCCTCTCAGAACTTCTACTATAGCGTATAAACCGACAGGCTCTTGTCAGACCTCTCTGGCAAAGCAGCTGCTTGAGGGGGTATTTTTTTTTTATGTTAATCGTAATGTGTGTAATCCAGCATTCTATGGAATGCCTAGACTACCAAACAATTCTAATTGTGCCAATTCTAATAATGCCTAAAATTACCAGGCAAAGCATAAAAATGGATAAAGCTTCATAAAAATGCCTAGGTATTTTATATAATACCGGGTAAGTTTTAGGTAATATGTGGAATGAGTGTTATATGATGCCTTTTCTTTTCTGCCGGTGCCTGTCCTCACTGGCTCCCTTAAATCCACCCTTTTTCATTGGGGCGGGGGTGGCTCAGTCGGTAGCGCGCCAGGCTCGTAATCTGTAGTTCCCAGGTTTGAGTCCCAGCTGGGTCAGCGTTGAGATTTATCTCCGCAAAATTTCCCCGCCCTGCCCACGGGCAGTAGGGGACATCGATGGGCTTGGAAAGGCCGCCGTCCGTCGGATGGGACGTTAAGCAGTGGTCCCGTGTGCGGGAGAGCCATACCCTGTGCACGTTAAAGAACACGCTGGATGGCCTTGACGGGAGGCTACCATCTGTCTCCCAACAGCTGTTCCAGTGGGTCCCCTCACCCAACCTTCTCTGAGCCTTCGGGGTCCATGTGACCTGGCCATTTAGCCCATGGTGTGCAAAAAAGTGCCGCTCAGAGGTAAAACAACCCAACCCAAGCCAGGTCACATGGACCCCGAAGGCTCAGAGAAGGTTGGGGGAGGGGACCCACTGGAACAGCTGTTGGGAGACAGATGGTAGCCTCCCGTCAAGGCCATCCAGCGTGTTCTTTAACATGCAGAGGGTATGGCTCTCCAGCACACGGGGCCACGGCTTAACGTCCCATCCGACGGACGGCGGCCTTTCCAAGCCCATCGATGTCCCCTACTGACCGTGAGCAGGGCGGGGAGTTTTGCGGAGATAAACGGAATGAGTGTTATATGATGCCTTTTCTTTTCTGCCGGTGCCTGTCCTCACTGGCTCCCTTAAATCCACCTTTTTTCATTGGGGCGGGGTGGCTCAGTCGGTAGCGCGCCAGGCTCGTAATCTGTAGTTTCCAGGTTCGAGTCCCAGCTGGGTCAGCGTTGAGATTTATCTCCGCAAAACTCCCCGCCTTGCCCACAGTCAGTAGGGGACACCGATGGGCTTGGAAAGGCCGCCGTCCGTCGGATGGGACGTTAAGCCGTGGCCCCGTGTGCGGGAGAGCCATACCCTGTGCACGTTAAAGAACACACTGGATGGCCTTGACGGGAGGCTACCATCTGTCTCCCAACAGCTGTTCCAGTGGGTCCCCTCCCCCAACCTTCTCTGAGCCTTCGGGGTCCATGTGACCTGGCCATTTAGCCCATGGTGTGTAAAAAAGTGCCGCTCAGAGGTAAAACAACCCAACCCAACCCTCTTTCATCCATAAGTCAATAGTATAATAGTGTTTAAGATGGTGACAAAAGCAGAATGCGATCGCCACGTAAAATGAAGAAATGGTTGTACACTGAATTAACACAAAAACGGAGCGGCATTGAGAAAAGTAATGTTTTTCTTACTCACCAGAGCCCAGTCTGTGATTGCAATATTCATGTCTGTGGCAACCCTACTGAATGCGATGACGAGGAAGAAGGATATCAGGCAGCCATTTTTGTCCTCTTTGGGGCAACAACAAAAATGCTGCTAACGGTCGACAATAAGCAAAGCATGAACTTGTTATGAAAAGATTGTCTGACAATACGTTTCCGCAAACTGAACAAGTGGCCGCGGTTAGAGTTCCTGAGGTAAAGGGTCAAGGAGATGCTCGCAATATTTTGGACGTTGTAATGGGTTGGGTTGTTTTACCTCTGAGCGGCACTTTTTTGCACACCTTGGGCTAAATGGCCAGGTCACATGGACCCCGAAGGCTCAGAGAAGGTTGGGGGAGGGGACCCACTGGAACAGCTGTTGGGAGACAGATGGTAGCCTCCCGTCAAGGCCATCCAGCGTGTTCTTTAACGTTGGGTTGTTTTACCTCTGAGCGGCACTTTTTTGCACACCATGGGCTAAATGGCCAGGTCACATGGACCTCGAAGGCTCAGAGAAGGTTGGGGGAGGGGACCCACTGGAACAGCTGTTGGGAGACAGATGGTAGCCTCCCGTCAAGGCCATCCAGCGTGTTCTTTAACGTTGGGTTGTTTTACCTCTGAGCGGCAATTTTTTGCACACCATGGGCTAAATGGCCAGGTCACATGGACCTCGAAGGCTCAGAGAAGGTTGGGGGAGGGGACCCACTGGAACAGCTGTTGGGAGACAGATGGTAGCCTCCCGTCAAGGCCATCCAGCGTGTTCTTTAACGTTGGGTTGTTTTACCTCTGAGCGGCACTTTTTTGCACACCATGGGCTAAATGGCCAGGTCACATGGACCCCGAAGGCTCAGAGAAGGTTGGGGGAGGGGACCCACTGGAACAGCTGTTGGGAGACAGATGGTAGCCTCCCGTCAAGGCCATCCAGCGTGTTCTTTAACGTTGGGTTGTTTTACCTCTGAGCGGCACTTTTTTGCACACCATGGGCTAAATGGCCAGGTCACATGGACCCCGAAGGCTCAGAGAAGGTTGGGGGAGGGGACCCACTGGAACAGCTGTTGGGAGACAGATAGTAGCCTCCCGTCAAGGCCATCCAGCGTGTTCTTTAACGTTGGGTTGTTTTACCTCTGAGCGGCACTTTTTTGCACACCATGGGCTAAATGGCCAGGTCACATGGACCCCGAAGGCTCAGAAAAGGTTGGGGGAGGGGACCCACTGGAACAGCTGTTGGGAGACAGATGGTAGCCTCCCGTCAAGGCCATCCAGCTTGTTCTTTAACGTTGGGTTGTTTTACCTCTGAGCAGCACTTTTTTGCACACCATGGGCTAAATGGCCAGGTCACATGGACCCCGAAGGCTCAGAGAAGGTTGGGGGAGGGGACCCACTGGAACAGCTGTTGGAAGACAGATGGCAGCCTCCCGTCAAGGCCATCCAGCGTGTTCTTTAACGTTGGGTTGTTTTACCTCTGAGCGGCACTTTTTTGCACACAATGGGCTAAATGGCCAGGTCACATGGACCCCGAAGGCTCAGAGAAGGTTGGGGGAGGGGACCCACTGGAACAGCTGTTGGGAGACAGATGGTAGCCTCCCGTCAAGGCCATCCAGCGTGTTCTTTAACTTTGGGTTGTATTACCTCTGAGCGGCACTTTTTTGCACACCATGGGCTAAATGGCCAGGTCACATGGACCCCGAAGGCTCAGAGAAGGTTGGGGGAGGGGACCCACTGGAACAGCTGTTGGGAGACAGATGGTAGCCTCCCGTCAAGGCCATCCAGTGTGTTCTTTAACGTTGGGTTATTTTACCTCTGAGCGGCACTTTTTTGCACACAATGGGCTAAATGGCCAGGTCACATGGACCCCGAAGGCTCAGAGAATGTTGGGGGAGGGGACCCACTGGAACAGCTGTTGGGAGACAGATGGTAGCCTCCCGTCAAGGCCATCCAGCGTGTTCTTTAACATTGGGTTGTATTACCTCTGAGCGGCACTTTTTTGCACACCATGGGCTAAATGGCCAGGTCACATGGACCCCGAAGGCTCAGAGAAGGTTGGGGGAGGGGACCCACTGGAAGAGCTGTTGGGAGACAGATGGTAGCCTCCCGTCAAGGCCATCCAGCGTGTTCTTTAACGTTGGGTTGTTTTACCTCTGAGCGGCACTTTTTTGCACACAATGGGCTAAATGGCCAGGTCACATGGACCCCGAAGGCTCAGAGAAGGTTGGGGGAGGGGACCCACTGGAACAGCTGTTGGGAGACAGATGGTAGCCTCCCGTCAAGGCCATCCAGTGTGTTCTTTAACATTGGGTTGTATTACCTCTGAGCGGCACTTTTTTGCACACCATGGGCTAAATGGCCAGGTCACATGGACCCCGAAGGCTCAGAGAAGGTTGGGGGAGGGGACCCACTGGAAGAGCTGTTGGGAGACAGATGGTAGCCTCCCGTCAAGGCCATCCAGCGTGTTCTTTAACGTTGGGTTGTTTTACCTCTGAGCGGCACTTTTTTGCACACCATGGGCTAAATGGCCAGGTCACATGGACCCCGAAGGCTCAGAGAAGGTTGGGGGAGGGGACCCACTGGAACAGCTGTTGGGAGACAGATGGTAGCCTCCCGTCAAGGCCATCCAGTGTGTTCTTTAACATTGGGTTGTATTACCTCTGAGCGGCACTTTTTTGCACACCATGGGCTAAATGGCCAGGTCACATGGACCCCGAAGGCTCAGAGAAGGTTGGGGGAGGGGACCCACTGGAACAGCTGTTGGGACACAGATGGTAGCCTCCCGTCAAGGCCATCCAGTGTGTTCTTTAACGTTGGGTTGTTTTACCTCTGAGCGGCACTTTTTTGTACACCATGGGCTAAATGGCCAGGCCACAAGGACCCCGAAGGCTCAGAGAAGGGTGGGGGAGGGGACCCACTGGAACAGCTGTTGGGAGACAGATGGTAGCCTCCCGTTTAGGCCATCCAGTGTGTTCTTTAACATTGGGTTGTATTACCTCTGAGCGGCACTTTTTTGCACACCATGGGCTAAATGGCCAGGTCACATGGACCCCGAAGTCTCAGAGAAGGTTGGGGGAGGGGACCCACTGGAACAGCTGTTGGGAGACAGATGGTAGCCTCCCGTCAAGGCCATCCAGCGTGTTCTTTAACGTTGGGTTGTTTTACCTGTGAGCGGCACTTTTTTGCACACCATGGGCTAAATGGCCAGGTCACATGGACCCCGAAGGCTCAGAGAAGGTTGGGGGAGGGGACCCACTGGAACAGCTGTTGGGAGACAGATGGTAGCCTCCCGTCAAGGCCATCCAGCGTGTTCTTTAACGTTGGGTTGTTTTACCTCTGAGCGGCACTTTTTTGCACACCATGGGCTAAATGGCCAGGTCACATGGACCCCGAAGGCTCAGAGAAGGTTGGGGGAGGGGACCCACTGGAACAGCTGTTGGGAGACAGATGGTAGCCTCCCGTCAAGGCCATCCAGCGTGTTCTTTAACGTTGGGTTGTTTTACCTATGAGCGGCACTTTTTTGCGCACCTTGGGCTAAATGGCCAGGTCACATGGACCCCGAAGTCTCAGAGAAGATTGGGGGAGGGGACCCACTGGAACAGCTGTTGGGAGACAGATGGTAGCCTCCCGTCAAGGCCATCCAGCGTGTTCTTTAACGTTGGGTTGTTTTACCTATGAGCGGCACTTTTTTGCGCACCTTGGGCTAAATGGCCAGGTCACATGGACCCCGAAGGCTCAGAGAAGGTTGGGGGAGGGGACCCACTGGAACAGCTGTTGGGAGACAGATGGTAGCCTCCCGTCAAGGCCATCCAGCGTGTTCTTTAACGTTGGGTTGTTTTACCTCTGAGCGGCACTTTTTTGCACACCATGGGCTAAATGGCCAGGTCACATGGACCCCGAAGGCTCAGAGAAGGTTGGGGGAGGGGACCCACTGGAACAGCTGTTGGGAGACAGATGGTAGCCTCCCGTCAAGGCAATCCAGTGTGTTCTTTAACATTGGGTTGTATTACCTCTGAGCGGCACTTTTTTGCACACCATGGGCTAAATGACCAGATCACATGGACCCCGAAGGCTCAGAGAAGGTTGGGGGAGGGGACCCACTGGAACAGCTGTTGGGACACAGATGGTAGCCTCCCGTCAAGGCCATCCAGTGTGTTCTTTAACATTGGGTTGTATTACCTCTGAGCGGCACTTTTTTGCACACCATGGGCTAAATGGCCAGGTCACATGGACCCCGAAGGCTCAGAGAAGGTTGCGGGAGGGGACCCACTGGAACAGCAGTTGAGAGACAGATGGTAGCCTCCCGTCAAGGCCATCCAGCGTGTTCTTTAACGTTGGGTTGTTTTACCTCTGAGCGGCACTTTTTTGTACACCATGGGCTAAATGGCCAGGCCACAAGGACACCGAAGGCTCAGAGAAGGTTGGGGGAGGTGACCCACTGGAACAGCTGTTGGGAGACAGATGATAGCCTCCCGTCAAGGCCATCCAGCGTGTTCTTTAACGTGCACAGGGTATGGCTCTCCCGCACACGGAGCCACGGCTTAACGTCCCAACCGACGGACGCCGGCCTTTCCAAGCCCATCGGTGTCCCCTACTGACCGTGGGCAGGGCGGAGAATTTTGGGGAGATAAATCTCAACGGTGACCCAGCTGGGACTCGAACCTGGGAACTACAGATTACGAGCCTGGCGCCCTCCGACTGAGCCACCCCCGCCCCTAAAGATCAAGGAGATGCTCGCAATATTTTGGACGTCGTAATGGACATGACGATTGATGGTTTATCTAAGTTGGGCTTTGGTTGGTTGCTTTACTTCTGAGTGGCACTTTTTTTTTTGTGGGGCGGGGGTGGCTCAGTCGATAGCGCGCCAGGCTCGTAATCTGTAGTTCCCAGGTTCTGAGTCCCAGCTGGGTCAGCGTTTAGATTTATCTCCGCAAAATTCCCCGCCCTGCCCACGGTCATAGGGGACACCAATGGGCTTGGAAAGGCCGCCGTCCGTCGGATGGGACGTCAAGCCGTGGCCCCGTGTGCGGGAGAGCCATATCCTGTGCACGTTAAAGTACACGCTGGATGGCCTTGACGGGAGGCTACCATCTGTCTCCCAACAGCTGTTCCAGTGGGTCCCCTCCCCCAACCTTCTCTGAGCCTTCGGAGTCCATGTGACCCGGCCATTTAGCCCATGGTGTGCAAAAAAGTGCCGCACAGAGGTAAAACAACCCAACCCAACTTTTTTTTTGCATCTGTCTCCCAACAGCTTTCCAGTGGGTCCTCTCCCCCAACCTTCGGGATTCGTGTGAGCTTTAATGTGCAAGGGTATGGCTCTCCCGCACACGGACCCACGACTTAACGTTCCCTCTGACGGACGGCGGTCTTTCTAAGCCCATCGGTGTCCCCTACTGACCGTGGGCAGGGCGGGTAGTTTTGTGGAGATAAATCTCAACGCTGACTCAGCTGGGATCTGCAGATTACGAGTCTGGCACGCTACCGACTGATCCACCACCGCCCCACTCTAAGTTGGGCACATCAAAATTAGTCTGAAAGCAATTACATGCATGACCGCAGTTTACATTATGAGGGAAAAACTTAATTGCATTGGAAGACATCCCTGTCGACAAGGAAATCTCACGAAGTCGTGTGCAACTTCAGCAATCTACAGGTACTGGCCAAGGATTTTTGAAGTGTATCTGCAAAACCAAAGTTCCGAACAATAAAATGATTTTATGTAAGAAGGTACTATGTAATCCAAGGTGTCATTTCAATTTTGTTTTCTGTAATAAATAATACCTTAAATGCACTTATCAAGAGTAATTTTTAATATTTTTTCTTGTTTTGTCGAATCTATATTTTGGCTTTTGATTCCAGATGCTTACGCAGTATCTTGGGCATTAGGTGGTTCAACTTTGTAACTAATGATGAGGTTAGGCAAAGGAGTTTGCAACCTCCTTTAAGCAGCATATTGTGCAGAGAGAGACTCCGTTGGTTTGGCCATGTTGCCCGTATGAATAATTATAGATTGGCGAATAGGGTTATGAACAGTGTGCCTAAAGGCCTCAGAAAGAAGGGGAGACCTAGGATGCGGTGGGCAGACAATGTCAAACAGGACCTTGTTAGAATTGGTGTGCAGTGGCCAGATGCAGTAGATGTATCTCAGGATAGACTTGCTTGGAGAACTAGATTGCACGGTCTGGTTGGACCTCCGTAGCAGATGGCTGCTTGAGGATGATGATATTTTGATCGAATTCAATATTTTTTCGAATCTCAAATTAAGAGACTGAAGCTGGTTGGCTTTCAACAGCTATCTCGCTTCCCCTTATTGCCGTTCCTTGTGGCAATAATGACTAGCAGACCTTCTGAGTTCGACTTTGCCTCCTCAGAGTGAAACATCGCTAACCGATATTTTGCCATCAGAGCATCTCATTATCCTTCATCGTGGGCGTCTGAAAATGACGGAGCACTTCGAACATCAGCTGACACAAGCGGATGTGGTTGCTGCACGAGGAAAGTCGAACATCAATAAGTCTCGAGATTTAGAAATGGAAACAGAGAGCGACCTCATCGGTACCTGACGTAGCTGAAGGAAAAAGGAAGTGGGGATTTAAAGGGAAAAATAAAGCAGAAACCGGTTTGGTTCACAGAAAGGAACTTCTGCATTCCAGAGTAAAAGTATCGAAAATTTGTCTACGCTTTGCGAAGTTTTTTTTTTTATCTCTTAGCTACTTTGCTTTTGCTGCGAAAGTCCAGGTCATAAAGACCCTCCCAAAGCGGGAAAGATTAGGCGACAAAGATTCCAAGACTCAAAAGGTCAGGTCACAAAACTTCCCAAATATCGAAATGTCAGGAAATAAGAACCGCGAGACTCGAAATTTTAGTTGCATCACCTTCGTCAGACCTCAAGGTCAGTGGCACATCTTTGCTCTTCGAGTTCAAGGTCAATTAGGTTGGTTTACTTCTGAGCGACTCTTCTTTTTGCACAAAATTGGCCATGTGAAAAGGACCCCAAGGCTCCGAGATGGTTCAGTAAAGGGGATTAACTGGATGGTTGCTGTTAGGAGACAGATTGGAGCCTCCAGTCAAGGCCATCCGGGATGTTCTTTAATGTGCACAGGGTATGGCCCTCCCGCACAGAGATCAATGACTTAACGTCCCATCCGATGGACGGCAACCTGTCCAATCCCATCGGGTTGGGTTGTTTTACCTCTGAGCGGCACTTTTTTGCAAACCATGGGCTAAATGGCCAGGTCACATGGACCCCGAAGGCTCAGAGAAGGTTGGGGGAGGGGACCCACTGGAACAGCTGTTGGGAGACAGGTGGTAGCCTTACGTCAAGGCCATCCAGCGTGTTCTTTAACGTGCACAGGGTATGGCTCTCCCGCACACGGAGCCACGGCTTAACGTCCCATCCGACGGACGGTGATCTTTCCAAGCCCATCGGTGTCCCCTACTGACCGTGGGCAGGGCGGGGAATTTTGCGGAGATAAATCTCAACGCTGACCCAGCTGGGACTCGAACCTGGGAACTACAGATTACGAGCCTGGCGCGCTACCGACTGAGCCACCCCCGTCCCCAAGATAGTTGAGACAATCCAGAAATAAATATAACACAACACGTTTATGTTTCATGATAAATGACTTTTTATTTCATGCACGTTAAAAAGGAAACAAACACACCGGGAAATATACAAATGAGGAAATGATTTTCCTCCACTTGCTCTTGCCACTGGAATGTGAAAAGGCCCTTTCTTCCTCTATTCGTTGTTGGATTCTTTTCCACACTTGAGTCTCTTTTTATCTGCAGTCTGGAAGCAACAGATAGCAATGATTATCCTACGGTCTGGTACAATCGCTCAAAAAGGTATCCGAACACTATGGTGGATTACAGAATTCAGAAAAAATATCTGGCAACGATTTTTTTTAGAAATGAGTGACCTGGCAACCTTCGTGTCACGTGATTACAGAATTCTGGAAAAATATCTGGAGCATGTACAGTAATTGTACACGCTCCAGTTACCGTTCACAGCAAACTGGAGCGTGTGCAGTTACTGCACACGCTCCAGTTTGCTGTGAACGGTAACTGCACATGCTCAATATTTCCGTGAGTGAGCCCACACAATCTAGTATCAAAATAATATGACCACCTGCAGTCGCTCAAAAAAATATCCAAACACTATGGTTGATTACAGAATTCAGAAAAAATATCTGGCAACGATTTTTTTTAGAAAGTAGTGATCTGGCAACCTTCGTGTCACGTGACACGAAGGTTGCCAGATCATTATTTTCTAAAAAAAAATCGTTACCAGATATTTTTTCTGAATTCTGTAATCAACCATAGTGTTAGGATATTTTTTAATATATATAATGCGTATGAATATATAATGCAATGAATATGGAGCGTGTGCAGTTACTGTTCACAGCAAACTAGAGCGGTTGCGATTAATGTTCACAGCACATTGGATCGTGTGAGCTCACAAAGACCTGGTTCGTGTGGGCTCACTCACGGAAATATTGAGCGTGTGCAGTTACCGTTCACAGAAAATGGAGCGGTTGCGGTTAATGTTCACAGCACATTGAACGTGTGAGCTCACAAAGACCTGGATCGTGTGGGCTCACTCACGGAAATATTGAGCGTGTGCAGTTACTGTTCACAGCAAACTAGAGCGGTTGCGATTAATGTTCACAGCACATTGGATCGTGTGGGCTCACTCACGGAAATATTGAGCGTGTGCAGTTACCGTTCACAGCAAACTGGAGCGGTTGCGGTTAATGTTCACAGCACATTGGATCGTGTGAGCTCACAAAGACCTAGATCGTGTGGGCTCACTCACGGGATATATTGATCGTGTGCAGTTACCGTTCACAGCAAACTGGAGCGGTTGCGGTTAATGTTCATAGCACATTGGATCGTGTGAGCTCACAAAGACCTGGATCGTGTGGGCACACTCACGGAAATATTGAGCGTGTGCAGCTACCGTTCACAGCAACCTGGAACGTGTGCAGTAACTGCACGCGCTCCAGTTTGCTGTGAACGGTAACTGGAGCATGTACAGTTGCTGTACATGCTCCAGATATTTCTCCTGAATTCTGTAATCACGTGACACGAAAGGTTGCCAGATCACTAATTTCTAAAAAAAAATCGTTGCCAGATATGTTTTCTGAATTCTGTAATCAACCGTAGTGTTCGGATACTTTTTTTGAGCGATTGTACCATCTCCACTTCAATAGCAAAATACAAAAGAAACGAGCAGTGACGTTGTCGCGTGAGCTTAGCCTCGCGTCAAGAGAATTTCGATTCGTCAAGAGAAATCGAATCGATCCAGCACCAGAAATAACAATCACTTAGAATATTGATGTTGAGATGTTTAATTGATAGGCTTTTCATTGAAGTTTGGATTGTTTTACCTCTGAGCGGCACTTTTTTGCACACCATGGGCTAAATGGCCAGGTCACATGGACCCCGAAGGCTCAGAGAAGGTTGGGGGAGGGGACCCACTGGAACAGCTGTTGGGAGACAGATGGTAGCCTCCCGTCAAGGCCATCCAGCGTGTTCTTTAACGTGCACAGGGTATGGCTCTCCCGCACACGGGGCCACGGCTTAACGTCCCATTAGACGGACGGCGGCCTTTCCAAGCCCATCGGTGTCCCCTACTGAACTTGGCAGGGCGGGGAATTTTGCGGAGATAAATCTCAACGCTGACCCAGATGGGACTCGAACCTGGGAACTACAGATTACGAGCCTGGCACGCTACCGACTGAGCCACCCCCGCCCCAGGTCGTAGTGGTGCTCGCTTCAGTAGGCAAGTGTGTCAAGGGGGAGGGGATCAAACCCACTTCCTTGGTAGTAGCAATAAAAAGATGTAAAAAGAGTGTATAATTAAAGAGTCCTTTTTGATTGAAATGCACATAAAAACACGAG
The DNA here is from genome assembly GCA_038380435.1 of Ryuthela nishihirai. Lineage (NCBI taxonomy): Eukaryota > Metazoa > Arthropoda > Arachnida > Araneae > Heptathelidae > Ryuthela > Ryuthela nishihirai. Next base: position 67,825,528 of record JAWZYU010000019.1, on the reverse strand, counting down.
AGTAAATTTAAAACTTTTTCTTTGGAAAATTGTCATAAGGGAAGAGAGGGCAGTTTCTGAACGCTCTTTCACCAATTTCTATCTACTCAACTGGTGGAGATGGCGCAGTGTTTTTTTTTCACTTTAAACAATAAATTAATTACGACAAAAAACTTGAAAGGTTTTCTTTCCAGCATGAAAAGAAATCGGAACGACAATTTAAGAATTATTTCACTCGAGATGTTGTTAATTTACCTATTCATGCGATGAAATTAAAAAAAAATATAGTAATTAAGAATATAGATTATGAGAATTTCCCAACATTGTTTCTGAGCGGTACTTTATGAGATGAAATGTTTCATCTGAACTTTTTTTTCTTTCTTTACAAAAAAAAAATCTACTCTCTTGCACCTCGTTATATGTGGAAGACAGGTGGAAAGCATTAAGCAATCAAAACTTTAATAAACACACGTGCATTTGGTATATTACGCATTTTCTGCAGTTTTAAAAGCAATGTTACTACGTCAGATATAGAGAAATATTTTATGAATTCCGTAAATATGTAGAGTTGTTTTCTAACATGTAACTCTAACCAAATCCACGACATGGCCGCGCCAATACTTCGCTCTTCTTTGCTCTAGTTCTTAAATTTCTCAAGAGATGGCGCCACCAGTATTCGCTACTGTCCCTCGGCACAGTCGCACAACTGATTTCTCAGCTGTTCAAATTCCAATTCTCAGGAAAAGAGACTATTCACACACACTATTTTATTACCTACATTACAATTCTGTGTTAAATTTTTACTGTTTTACCCTCCTTTTCAGATTTTTTTTTTTTCTTAACAGTCCCATGGCCGAGTGGTTAGCGCGCTTGGCTACTGATCTAAGGGACCTGGGTTCGAGCCCCGGATAAGGCATGGTTGTCTGTGTTGTTTTTCTGCTGAGGTCCTGCCATCCTCTCAGATCTTCTACTTTGGCATATAAACTGACAGGCAGACCTCTGTGACAAGCAGCTGCTTGAGGGGGTATTTATTTTTTTATTAATTTTCTTTGCTTATATCTTTTACTCTTTTAAGTACAAAGGAAAATTCACAAGAAAAAACAAGTCATTTCTGGAAAACTGGAAAATAACGGATATTCCAAACTTCAAAAATCATTTTTATTCTCAGCTTTAAACAAGTCATTTCTGGAAAACTGGAAAATAACGGATATTCCAAACTTCAAAAATCATTTTTATTCTCAGCTTTAAACAAGTCATTTCTGGAAAACTGGAAAATAACGGATATTCCAAACTTCAAAAATCATTTTTATTCTCAGCTTTAAACAAGTCATTTCTGGAAAACTGGAAAATAACGGATATTCCAAACTTCAAAAAACATTTTTATTCTCAGCTTTTTTTATTTTTATTTAAACCAGGTTGTCCAAGTTCAGTTCCTAATTAGTAAAGTGCCGCATTTATACCTTGGACAAAAACTGAAGATTAAAATAAGAAATTAATATATATCTAATAATTCAATGATAGATATATAAAGTACGTAACAACTGAGGAACTGTGCCTTTAGGTCCAAAAATATTAATTTATAGCGTTGCAATATTACAAATTAATTTGAGGCGAGGGCATGTTGTATTCACCACACTTGTCTTACAAAAGAATTTCAATACTTTTTTATGTATATAGTGGTTAGCGTGCTTGGCTACTGATCTAAGGGACCTGGGTTCGAGCCCCGCGTAAGACATGGATGTTTGTGTTGTTTTTCTACTGAGGTCCCGTCATCCTCACATACATTCTAATTTAGCGTATAAACTGACAGTCTCATGTCAGACCTCTGTGGCAAGCAGCTGCTTGAGGGGTATTTATTTTTAACCCGGAGAAGCCTTTGAGAGGGTATGAGTTGGGACAAATCACCCTTTGCGAGGGGGGGGGGGCTAAAATTAATATGCATGCTTTATTTTACATGATCTGTAATAACATGATTGATGGCTAATCGCCCGTTTGCCTAACCTAGAACCAGGTCTGTATGGAACCACTACATTGCAATTTGGTAGAGACATCAAGAACGTTGCTGTACAGTCGCTCAAAAAAGTATCCGGACACCATGGTTGATTACAGAATTCAGAAAAAATATCTGGCAACGATTTTTTTAGAAATTAGTGATCTGGCAACCTTCGTGTCACGTTAATATATATAATGCAATGAATATGGAACGTGTGCAGTTACCGTTCACAGCAAACTGGAGTGGTTGCAGTTAATGTTCACAGCACATTGGATCGTGTGAGCTCACAAAGACCTGGATCGTGTGGGCTCATTCACGGAAATATTGAGCGTGTGCAGTTACCGTTCACAGCAAACTGGTGCGATTGCGGTTAATGTTCACAGCACATTGGATCGTGTGAGCTCACAAAGACCTGGATCGTGTGGGCTCACTCACGGAAATATTGAGCGTGTGCAGTTACCGTTCACAGCAAACTGGAGCGGTTGCGGTTAATGTTCACAGCACATTGGATCGTGTGAGCTCACAAAGACCTGGATCGTGTGGGCTCACTCACGGAAATATTGAGTGTGTGCAGTTACCGTTCACAGCAAACTGGAGCGGTTGCGGTTAATGTTCACAGCACATTGGATCGTGTGAGCTCACAAAGACCTGGATCGTGTGAGCTCACAAAGACCTGGATCGTGTGAGCTCACAAAGACCTGGATCGTGTTGGCTCACTCACGGAAATATTGAGCGTATGCAGTTACCGTTCACAGCAAACTGGAGCGATTGCGGTTAATGTTCACAGCACATTGGATCGTGTGAGCTCACAAAGACCTGGATCGTGTGGGCTCACTCACGGAAATATTGAGCGTTTGCAGTTACTGCACACGCTCCAGTTTGCTGTGAACGGTAACTGGAGCGTGTACAGTTGCTGTATACGCTCCAGATATTTTTCCTGAATTCTGTAATCACGTGACACGAAGGTTGCCAGATCACTGATTTGTAAAAAAAATCGTTTCCAGATATTTTTTCTGAATTCTCTAATCAACCATAGTGTTCGGATACTTTTTTGAGCGACTGTACCATGACTACACAATTACTTAAGATAGCTGATACCTCTGAACGGCACTTTAAGCTTTGAAGCTTTGAAGGAGTTTTCAGATTTTATTTTGCAATCTCCCGATGTATTATTTGGCAGTGTAACTATATCAAAATTACTTACTTACTATAGAACTAGGAAACGGTTTTGAGAATATTTTCTCTATATTTTTCTTGGCTAATAAGCATTTTATCTAAAAAACATTTCACAGGTTGATTCACAATGCACGAGATGCTCCTGTTAAATTTTCTTTTCAAGAAGCTACAAACGTACAAAACAATATTTATTACAATTACTTCTGACACAACAATTCATAGAGCATCCTTATCTATGACAACACTGAACATTTTTGCGTCACACAATTATAAAAAACATTGCCACGGGATATTTTTTTACTGTAGTTTTAAAAAAAGGACCAGTTGTTTTCAACTCGTACCTGAAAAAGTACAAAATATTAGAAATCCACATTAGGCTAGACTATTTCATTTTCTGATAGAAATTCCTATTTCATTTTCTGATAGAAATTCCTATTTCATTTTCTGATAGAAATTCCTATTTCATTTTCTGATAGAATTCCTATTTCATTTTCTGATAGAAATTCCTATTTCATTTTCTGATAGAAATTCCTATTTCATTTTCTGATAGAAATTCCTATTTCATTTTCTGATAGAAATTCCTATTTCATTTTCTGATAGAATTCCTATTTCATTTTCTGATAGAAATTCCTATTTCATTTTCTGATAGAATTCCTATTTCATTTTCTGATAGAAATTCCTATTTCATTTTCTGATAGAATTCCTATTTCATTTTCTGATAGAAATTCCTATTTCATTTTCTGATAGAAATTCCTATTTCATTTTCTGATAGAAATTCCTATTTCATTTTCTGATAGAATTCCTATTTCATTTTCTGACAGAAATTCCTATTTCATTTCTTCTTCTAGATTTCTCATTTCGGGAACAGGAATGCTTCATTATTGGTGATATTTTTAAACACTGTTTATCAATGCAGTAAAAAAACAAAGCTCAAGTTTTTTTTTATTATTCAAGTGTTTCTTATTATTTTGATTCAAATAACATTATTGCAACTATTTTCATCATCACCAATTGTTGTTTAGTGTTTTTTTTTTAAACAACTTTCTTAAAGAACAAATGTCTTGGATTATTTTTCACTTCACTAACACGACACAAACGGAAAAATAATTAAAAATTTAAAATTCCGCTAAGAAAGTATTTTATCGAAATAAGCACAAATCAGTTGATCCATCAGTGGCGAAGAAAGCAAACCAAAAAAAAAAAGGGATAGAGATCTTCAAGATCTGACTAGAGGTTCTTAAAACTCACGGCACGAGGAGCGACAAAGGATTATCACGTGAATCGATGCAATTTGAAACTTCATCGCGCCCAAAACACACCGAAAAAACACAAGCGACGGAAAAAAAAATTAATGATTAAATGCCTCTAAGGCATCTCACTTTAAATCCCCCACTAACATGTGATCTGCGTCATTTCATCTAAGGATGCGGAAGATCCTTCCTCTAACGGGATGCAAGAGGCAGCAGATGATGAGGATGGAATTAAGAGATGATGTCTAAAACAGTCTTCAGATCGCTTACATTCCAACAGTGCTCAGATGATAAGAGTATTCCTTGTTATGATGATGATGAGGATAAAGAAGAGGATTTTTTTAATGAAAAAACACAATTTTAAAATGTGAATGTGAAGTACTTCATTTAACAACAACTCTTTGATTTCGATCTACTTTTCTTCTTTTGGCGTTTTCAGAAGGTATTATGTATTTTAAAAATGTCATCATCTTTTTTAATCGTCGACAAGTACTGTCGCTCAAAAAAGTATCCGAACACTATGGTTGATTACAGAATTCAGAAAAAAATATCTGGCAACGATATTTTTAGAAATTAGTGATCTGGCAACCCTTCGTGTTTAGAAGTTAGTGTTTTAGAGATCTGTCAACCACTTGGACTCGAACCTGGGAACTGCAGATTACGAGTCTGGCGCGCTATCGACTGAGCCACCCTCGTCCCCATTCCTCTCGGTAAGAAAGGGTAGGCCGATGGTTTTAGAAAGGCCGATATCCATAGGATAAGACCTTAAATCGTGTGTAGGAGGACTTACCCTGTGCATGTTATAAAACACACTTGATGGAATAACGACTGTCCATTGTATTCCCTCCTTCTTCTACCTAGTTCTGAGCTGTTGGGGTTTTTGTGACCTGGCCACTTTGCCCATTGTGTCAACAAAACTCTTGCTCAGCGGTGAAACTACCTAGCCCATGATGCAGCGAGATTTTGGGTTGTTTTACCTCTGAGCGGCACTTTTTTGCACACCATGGGCTAAATGGCCAGGTCATATGGATCCCGAAGGCTCAGAGAAGGTTGGGGGAGCGGACCCACTGGAACAGCTGTTGGTAGACAGATGGTAGTCTCCCGTCAAGGCCATCCAGCGTGTTCTTTAACGTTGGGTTGTTTTACCTCTGAGCGGCACTTTTTTGCACACCATGGACTAAATGGCCAGGTCACATGGACCCCGAAGGCTCAGAGAAGGTTGGGGGAGGGGACCCACTGGAACAGCTGTTGGTAGACAGATGGTAGTCTCCCGTCAAGTCCATCCAGCGTGTTCTTTAACGTGCACAGGGTATGGCTCTCCCGCACACGGGGCCACGGCTTAACGTCCCATTAGACGGACGGCGGCCTTTCCAAGCCCATCGGTGTCCCCTACTGAACTTGGCAGGGCGGGGAATTTTGCGGAGATAAATCTCAACGCTGACCCAGATGGGACTCGAACCTGGGAACTACAGATTACGAGCCTGGCACGCTACCGACTGAGCCACCCCCGCCCCAGGTCGTAGTGGTGCTCGCTTCAGTAGGCAAGTGTGTCAAGGGGGAGGGGATCAAACCCACTTCCTTGGTAGTAGCAATAAAAAGATGTAAAAAGAGTGTATAATTAAAGAGTCCTTTTTGATTGAAATGCACATAAAAACACGAGAGTAAATTTAAAACTTTTTCTTTGGAAAATTGTCATAAGGGAAGAGAGGGCAGTTTCTGAACGCTCTTTCACCAATTTCTATCTACTCAACTGGTGGAGATGGCGCAGTGTTTTTTTTTCACTTTAAACAATAAATTAATTACGACAAAAAACTTGAAAGGTTTTCTTTCCAGCATGAAAAGAAATCGGAACGACAATTTAAGAATTATTTCACTCGAGATGTTGTTAATTTACCTATTCATGCGATGAAATTAAAAAAAAATATAGTAATTAAGAATATAGATTATGAGAATTTCCCAACATTGTTTCTGAGCGGTACTTTATGAGATGAAATGTTTCATCTGAACTTTTTTTTCTTTCTTTACAAAAAAAAAATCTACTCTCTTGCACCTCGTTATATGTGGAAGACAGGTGGAAAGCATTAAGCAATCAAAACTTTAATAAACACACGTGCATTTGGTATATTACGCATTTTCTGCAGTTTTAAAAGCAATGTTACTACGTCAGATATAGAGAAATATTTTATGAATTCCGTAAATATGTAGAGTTGTTTTCTAACATGTAACTCTAACCAAATCCACGACATGGCCGCGCCAATACTTCGCTCTTCTTTGCTCTAGTTCTTAAATTTCTCAAGAGATGGCGCCACCAGTATTCGCTACTGTCCCTCGGCACAGTCGCACAACTGATTTCTCAGCTGTTCAAATTCCAATTCTCAGGAAAAGAGACTATTCACACACACTATTTTATTACCTACATTACAATTCTGTGTTAAATTTTTACTGTTTTACCCTCCTTTTCAGATTTTTTTTTTTTCTTAACAGTCCCATGGCCGAGTGGTTAGCGCGCTTGGCTACTGATCTAAGGGACCTGGGTTCGAGCCCCGGATAAGGCATGGTTGTCTGTGTTGTTTTTCTGCTGAGGTCCTGCCATCCTCTCAGATCTTCTACTTTGGCATATAAACTGACAGGCAGACCTCTGTGACAAGCAGCTGCTTGAGGGGGTATTTATTTTTTTATTAATTTTCTTTGCTTATATCTTTTACTCTTTTAAGTACAAAGGAAAATTCACAAGAAAAAACAAGTCATTTCTGGAAAACTGGAAAATAACGGATATTCCAAACTTCAAAAATCATTTTTATTCTCAGCTTTAAACAAGTCATTTCTGGAAAACTGGAAAATAACGGATATTCCAAACTTCAAAAATCATTTTTATTCTCAGCTTTAAACAAGTCATTTCTGGAAAACTGGAAAATAACGGATATTCCAAACTTCAAAAATCATTTTTATTCTCAGCTTTAAACAAGTCATTTCTGGAAAACTGGAAAATAACGGATATTCCAAACTTCAAAAAACATTTTTATTCTCAGCTTTTTTTATTTTTATTTAAACCAGGTTGTCCAAGTTCAGTTCCTAATTAGTAAAGTGCCGCATTTATACCTTGGACAAAAACTGAAGATTAAAATAAGAAATTAATATATATCTAATAATTCAATGATAGATATATAAAGTACGTAACAACTGAGGAACTGTGCCTTTAGGTCCAAAAATATTAATTTATAGCGTTGCAATATTACAAATTAATTTGAGGCGAGGGCATGTTGTATTCACCACACTTGTCTTACAAAAGAATTTCAATACTTTTTTATGTATATAGTGGTTAGCGTGCTTGGCTACTGATCTAAGGGACCTGGGTTCGAGCCCCGCGTAAGACATGGATGTTTGTGTTGTTTTTCTACTGAGGTCCCGTCATCCTCACATACATTCTAATTTAGCGTATAAACTGACAGTCTCATGTCAGACCTCTGTGGCAAGCAGCTGCTTGAGGGGTATTTATTTTTAACCCGGAGAAGCCTTTGAGAGGGTATGAGTTGGGACAAATCACCCTTTGCGAGGGGGGGGGGGCTAAAATTAATATGCATGCTTTATTTTACATGATCTGTAATAACATGATTGATGGCTAATCGCCCGTTTGCCTAACCTAGAACCAGGTCTGTATGGAACCACTACATTGCAATTTGGTAGAGACATCAAGAACGTTGCTGTACAGTCGCTCAAAAAAGTATCCGGACACCATGGTTGATTACAGAATTCAGAAAAAATATCTGGCAACGATTTTTTTAGAAATTAGTGATCTGGCAACCTTCGTGTCACGTTAATATATATAATGCAATGAATATGGAACGTGTGCAGTTACCGTTCACAGCAAACTGGAGTGGTTGCAGTTAATGTTCACAGCACATTGGATCGTGTGAGCTCACAAAGACCTGGATCGTGTGGGCTCATTCACGGAAATATTGAGCGTGTGCAGTTACCGTTCACAGCAAACTGGTGCGATTGCGGTTAATGTTCACAGCACATTGGATCGTGTGAGCTCACAAAGACCTGGATCGTGTGGGCTCACTCACGGAAATATTGAGCGTGTGCAGTTACCGTTCACAGCAAACTGGAGCGGTTGCGGTTAATGTTCACAGCACATTGGATCGTGTGAGCTCACAAAGACCTGGATCGTGTGGGCTCACTCACGGAAATATTGAGTGTGTGCAGTTACCGTTCACAGCAAACTGGAGCGGTTGCGGTTAATGTTCACAGCACATTGGATCGTGTGAGCTCACAAAGACCTGGATCGTGTGAGCTCACAAAGACCTGGATCGTGTGAGCTCACAAAGACCTGGATCGTGTTGGCTCACTCACGGAAATATTGAGCGTATGCAGTTACCGTTCACAGCAAACTGGAGCGATTGCGGTTAATGTTCACAGCACATTGGATCGTGTGAGCTCACAAAGACCTGGATCGTGTGGGCTCACTCACGGAAATATTGAGCGTTTGCAGTTACTGCACACGCTCCAGTTTGCTGTGAACGGTAACTGGAGCGTGTACAGTTGCTGTATACGCTCCAGATATTTTTCCTGAATTCTGTAATCACGTGACACGAAGGTTGCCAGATCACTGATTTGTAAAAAAAATCGTTTCCAGATATTTTTTCTGAATTCTCTAATCAACCATAGTGTTCGGATACTTTTTTGAGCGACTGTACCATGACTACACAATTACTTAAGATAGCTGATACCTCTGAACGGCACTTTAAGCTTTGAAGCTTTGAAGGAGTTTTCAGATTTTATTTTGCAATCTCCCGATGTATTATTTGGCAGTGTAACTATATCAAAATTACTTACTTACTATAGAACTAGGAAACGGTTTTGAGAATATTTTCTCTATATTTTTCTTGGCTAATAAGCATTTTATCTAAAAAACATTTCACAGGTTGATTCACAATGCACGAGATGCTCCTGTTAAATTTTCTTTTCAAGAAGCTACAAACGTACAAAACAATATTTATTACAATTACTTCTGACACAACAATTCATAGAGCATCCTTATCTATGACAACACTGAACATTTTTGCGTCACACAATTATAAAAAACATTGCCACGGGATATTTTTTTACTGTAGTTTTAAAAAAAGGACCAGTTGTTTTCAACTCGTACCTGAAAAAGTACAAAATATTAGAAATCCACATTAGGCTAGACTATTTCATTTTCTGATAGAAATTCCTATTTCATTTTCTGATAGAAATTCCTATTTCATTTTCTGATAGAAATTCCTATTTCATTTTCTGATAGAATTCCTATTTCATTTTCTGATAGAAATTCCTATTTCATTTTCTGATAGAAATTCCTATTTCATTTTCTGATAGAAATTCCTATTTCATTTTCTGATAGAAATTCCTATTTCATTTTCTGATAGAAATTCCTATTTCATTTTCTGATAGAATTCCTATTTCATTTTCTGATAGAAATTCCTATTTCATTTTCTGATAGAATTCCTATTTCATTTTCTGATAGAAATTCCTATTTCATTTTCTGATAGAATTCCTATTTCATTTTCTGATAGAAATTCCTATTTCATTTTCTGATAGAAATTCCTATTTCATTTTCTGATAGAAATTCCTATTTCATTTTCTGATAGAATTCCTATTTCATTTTCTGACAGAAATTCCTATTTCATTTCTTCTTCTAGATTTCTCATTTCGGGAACAGGAATGCTTCATTATTGGTGATATTTTTAAACACTGTTTATCAATGCAGTAAAAAAACAAAGCTCAAGTTTTTTTTTATTATTCAAGTGTTTCTTATTATTTTGATTCAAATAACATTATTGCAACTATTTTCATCATCACCAATTGTTGTTTAGTGTTTTTTTTTTAAACAACTTTCTTAAAGAACAAATGTCTTGGATTATTTTTCACTTCACTAACACGACACAAACGGAAAAATAATTAAAAATTTAAAATTCCGCTAAGAAAGTATTTTATCGAAATAAGCACAAATCAGTTGATCCATCAGTGGCGAAGAAAGCAAACCAAAAAAAAAAAGGGATAGAGATCTTCAAGATCTGACTAGAGGTTCTTAAAACTCACGGCACGAGGAGCGACAAAGGATTATCACGTGAATCGATGCAATTTGAAACTTCATCGCGCCCAAAACACACCGAAAAAACACAAGCGACGGAAAAAAAAATTAATGATTAAATGCCTCTAAGGCATCTCACTTTAAATCCCCCACTAACATGTGATCTGCGTCATTTCATCTAAGGATGCGGAAGATCCTTCCTCTAACGGGATGCAAGAGGCAGCAGATGATGAGGATGGAATTAAGAGATGATGTCTAAAACAGTCTTCAGATCGCTTACATTCCAACAGTGCTCAGATGATAAGAGTATTCCTTGTTATGATGATGATGAGGATAAAGAAGAGGATTTTTTTAATGAAAAAACACAATTTTAAAATGTGAATGTGAAGTACTTCATTTAACAACAACTCTTTGATTTCGATCTACTTTTCTTCTTTTGGCGTTTTCAGAAGGTATTATGTATTTTAAAAATGTCATCATCTTTTTTAATCGTCGACAAGTACTGTCGCTCAAAAAAGTATCCGAACACTATGGTTGATTACAGAATTCAGAAAAAAATATCTGGCAACGATATTTTTAGAAATTAGTGATCTGGCAACCCTTCGTGTTTAGAAGTTAGTGTTTTAGAGATCTGTCAACCACTTGGACTCGAACCTGGGAACTGCAGATTACGAGTCTGGCGCGCTATCGACTGAGCCACCCTCGTCCCCATTCCTCTCGGTAAGAAAGGGTAGGCCGATGGTTTTAGAAAGGCCGATATCCATAGGATAAGACCTTAAATCGTGTGTAGGAGGACTTACCCTGTGCATGTTATAAAACACACTTGATGGAATAACGACTGTCCATTGTATTCCCTCCTTCTTCTACCTAGTTCTGAGCTGTTGGGGTTTTTGTGACCTGGCCACTTTGCCCATTGTGTCAACAAAACTCTTGCTCAGCGGTGAAACTACCTAGCCCATGATGCAGCGAGATTTTGGGTTGTTTTACCTCTGAGCGGCACTTTTTTGCACACCATGGGCTAAATGGCCAGGTCATATGGATCCCGAAGGCTCAGAGAAGGTTGGGGGAGCGGACCCACTGGAACAGCTGTTGGTAGACAGATGGTAGTCTCCCGTCAAGGCCATCCAGCGTGTTCTTTAACGTTGGGTTGTTTTACCTCTGAGCGGCACTTTTTTGCACACCATGGACTAAATGGCCAGGTCACATGGACCCCGAAGGCTCAGAGAAGGTTGGGGGAGGGGACCCACTGGAACAGCTGTTGGTAGACAGATGGTAGTCTCCCGTCAAGTCCATCCAGCGTGTTCTTTAACGTGCACAGGGTATGGCTCTCCCGCACACGGGGCCACGGCTTAACGTCCTGTATGACGGACGGCGGCCTTTCCAAGCCCATCGGTGTCCTCCTACTGACCGTGGGCAGGGCGGGGAATTTTGCGGAGATAAATCTCAACGCTGACCCAGCTGGGACTCGAACCTGGGAACTACAGATTACAAACCTGGCGCGCTACCGACTGAGCCACCCCCGCCCCATATGCAGCGAGAAGTGGTATTAGAGATTAATAACGAAAATCCAAATGTAGCAGATTTCGTTTAAGAGATATCAAAGATATTAAGCCCCCCCCACCCCACTTTCTTTATTCCAATTGTCCCTAATGTTTCTCCGGGAACTGGTAAGCAACTGGTTCCGTTCAGGGTCAGTGGACTTTCGTTCGTGGCACGTTGCCGCTTCCCGACGAAGAGAGAATTCTTCCAAATATAGAATCACGACGGATCGATTTTTAAGATGTTGGCGGTGAAATCTTTCGCTTTCCGGCGATCACGAGACTTCTGCGCAAAAGCTCCGGTGAGTGCTGATTGCAGCTGCCCTAGCTCGCTCGCTTACCTTCCGGGCGCAGCTCTCTTCCTTTGCTCCAGACGTCGAGGTTGAGGGGGGGGAGAGAGAGAGAGACAGAGATGATACATTTTCAGACAAAGATGGATTCGCGAAGTTAGCATTGCCACTTTCACAATGAAATCTTAGCATATTCCAACAATCGGATTTTTTTTTAATGGAACTGAGCTTGAATTTGAGTCTCAATGACCTGTGGGTCATTGACCTCGTTAGAATCACATGTAATGGTAAGGTACTGCCGGCCCCACATTGGCGTGAGGTATGCCAGGGTACGAAATGAGCTGAAGAACCGAGTCACAACAAGCTTTAAATCCACAGCTGAGTTGTTTTACCTCTGAGCAGCACTTTTTTTAGCACTATGGGCTAAATGGCCAGGTCACAAGGACCCCGAAGGCTCAGAGAAGGTTGGGGGAGGGGACCCACTGGAACAGCTGTTGGGAGACAGATGATAGCCTCCTGTCAAGGCCATCCAGCGTGTTCTTTAAAGTTGGGTTGTTTTACCTCTGAGCAGCACTTTTTTGCGCACCATGGGCTAAATGGCCAGGTCACAAGGACCCCGAAGGCTCAGAGAAGGTTGGGCGAGGGGACCCACTGGAATAGCTGTTGGGAGACAGATGGTAGCCTCCCGTCAAGGCCATCCAGCGTGTTCTTTAACGTGCGCGGAGTATGACTCTCCCGCACACGGAACCACGGTTTAACGTCCCATCCGACGGACGGCGGTCTATCCATGCCCATCGGTGTCCCCTATTCACCGTGGGCAGAGTGGGGGAGTTTTGGGGAAATAAATCTACGTTGACCCAGCTGGGACTCGAACCTGAGAACTGCAGATTACGAGCTGGCGCGCTACCGACTGAGCCACCCCCTCTGATTTTATAAGTTGATTAGGTTGATTTGTTGCGACGTACGTGTCTTGAAAAAAAAAAAAAACAGAAATATATATGATGACAAGACCCACTAGTTTCGCCTAAAGCAACTACCAGTATTGGGTTGGGTTGTTTTACCTCTGAGCAGCACTTTTTTGCACACCATGGGCTAAATGGCCAGGTCACATGGACCTCAAAGGCTCAGAGAAGGTTGGGAGAGGGGACGCACTGGAACAGCTGTTGGGAGACAGATGGTAGCCTCCCGTCAAGGCTATCCAGCGTGTTCTTTAACGTGCATAGTGTATGGCTCTCCCGCACACGGAGCCACGGCTTAACGTCCTGTATGACGGACGGCGGCCTTTCCAAGCCCATCGGTGTCCCCTACTGACCGTGGGCAGGGCGGGAAATTTTGCGGAGAAAAATCTCAACGCTGAGTCAGCTGGGACTCGAACCTGAGAACTACAGATTACGAGCCTGGCGCGCTACCGACTGAGCCACCCCCGCCCCACCAGTATTGGGATAATGCCATGTAGTCAAATTTCGAGTCTCTGGTTTGCATTACTCAACCTTTCAATCTTCGTAACTTTGAAGGTGTTTTGCGGGAAAATTGACCCTGCGGATAAGTTAGCGCTATAAATTAAATCTCCCTAAATCTTCTATTTGAAACAGTTTGTGGTTGAAGAGTTAAGAAAGCTCGAAATTTTGATCTCCTCTTTCTCATCATCATCATCTCTACCTCTGAAACTGAGCAGTTGGAATCTAAGCAAAGGGATTATTTTATGTACAAATATAAGCCTCCCACCCTCCCCCTCCCCTTCCTTGTCAAGGTAAGGATAAGAAAGCACGAAACGAGTAAAAAACGTAAAAAAAAAAACTGAGGAACTACTTTTGTGTCACATGAACTCCTTGAACGAACTGAGTTCTTCCATCATCGCTTCCCTTTGTTTCGGGGAGAGAACATCTTCCATATGGAGGATGAAGATGATTTTTTATCTCCTGCTCCGTAGTCCTTTTGAGGTCCTCCTTCCATCGCTGACTTGGGCTGATTGTTTCTGTACTTCAGAGAGGCAGGTGGAGCTCTCCAGTTTTTCTCGATATCCTCATCTTCCTCGTCATCGAGCACATCGTTCGTCGGACTGGAATGTCCGGAATCCCTCTCCTCCACGCTCACCTTTAACATATCGAGCACGTTCTGCTCAGACTTGGCCATCTTGGCTCTAGTCAGGGTGATCCCATAATCCTGTTTCTTCTCCGTCGGGGGGGTTACGTTCATCTCCGGGCTCCCAGAATCCAGGAGCTTCGGATCATCGACGAACGCTTGAGCCAGGTTGCGGCTGATTTGTTTCCTAATGGTTTTTTTCATCGACAGATGGCGTTCCAAGTGTCTGATGTCTCGCTCCGTGAGAGTCTTGCTCGAATAGCTCTGGTTGTTGTTCCTGTTGTTGCGTCTGTCAGAATCGTGCTTGGAGTCTTCCAGAGATAAATGATGGTTCTCCTTGTCAGTGACGTCATCCCTTTTCCAGCCTCCGGATTGCGGGGAAGGGATGGCGGGAAGATCCCTCTCTTTCCCGCCTACGTGGTGGTCGACGTCGATGTAGTCGGCCGGTCTCTTGTCCTGATCCTTGAGTCGCCTTCTGCTCCTCGGTGACTTGTCGTACAGACACAGCTCCTGGGGATCTCCGGATTTCTGGCGGGAAGAGAAGATGTCTCGCACGTGCGGGATGCTGCGGTCCATGACGTCAGCTCAACAGACACCTGAGAAAGAGAGCAAAAGAGAAATTTAGCGATGAGTACGAAATAAGAAATATTTTGCTTTAAAAAAATACTCCTCATTGCAATTACGATATGTATTTTAATATAACAGAATTTCGATAATCCGATTAAACAGGGTCGAAACCGATTCGGTTAAAACGAAAATAATTTAGATACATCTTTTGTAATAAACGTTAATCAATTGCTTTTTTTTTAAATTTTTATATAGCAAAAAGATGCTCCTGTAGGGAATCAGCGTTCTTGTAAGGTCTTTTGCATCAAAATTACATCCTCCATGTTAAGAGGTTTGAAAACGAAAAAAATTGTGATTGTATGGGAGTCGCATTTAGTGGTTCAATTAATAAGGAACGTCGGATACAAAAAAAAAAACCATTTACACATCCTACGTCTGAAGCTTTCATTTGACATAAAGCTCGTTACATTAGGAAATTGTTTAAAGCATTCCCCCTTTTTTTGGGGGGGGAGGGGGTTCAGTTCGTAGCGCCCAGGCTCGTAATCTGCAGTTCCTAGGTTCGAGTCCCAGCTAGGTTAGCGTTGAGATTTAGCTCCACAAAAACAACCCGATCTGCTCTCGGTCAGTGGAGGACACCGATGGGCTTCGAAAGACCGTCGTCCGTCGGATGAGACGTTAAGCCGTGGTATCCTGTGTACGTTAAAGAACACGCTGGATAACCTTGACGGGAGGCTACCAACTCCTCAAAAAAGTATTCGAACACTATGGTTGATTACAGAATTCAGAAAAAATATCTGGTAACGATTTTTTTAGGAATTAGTGATCTGGCAACCTCATGTCACGTGATTACAGAATTCAGGAAAAATATCTGGAGCGTGTACAGCAACTGTACATGCTCCAGTTACCGTTCACAGCAAACTGGAGCGTGTGCAGTTAATGCACACGCTCCAGTTTGCTGTGAATGGTAACTGCACACGCTCAATATTTCCGTGAGTGAGCCCACACGATCTAGTATCAAAATAATATGACCACCTACAGTCGCTCTAAAAAGTATCTGAACACTACAGTTGATTACAGAATTCAGGAAAAATATCTGGAGCGTGTACAGCAACTGTACACGCTCCAGTTACCGTTCACAGCAAACTGGAGCGTGTGCAGTAACTGCACACGCTCCAGTTTGCTGTGAACGATAACTGCACGCGCTCAATATTTCCGTGAGTGGGCTCACACGATCCAGGTTATTGTGAGCTCACACGATCCAGGTTATTGTGAGCTCACACGATCCAATGTGCTGTGAACATTAACCGCACACGCTCCATATTCATTGCATTATATATTCATACGCATTATATATATTAAAAAATATCCGAACACTATGGTTGATTACAGAATTCAGAAAACATATCTGGCAACGATTTTTTTTAGAAATTAGTGATCTGGCAACCTTCGTGTCACGTGACACGAAGGTTGCCAGATCACTAATTTCTAAAAAAAAAAATCGTCGCCAGATATTTTTCCTTAATTCTGCAATCAACCAGTGTTCGGATACTTTTTTTGAGCGACTGTACCTTGCCCCCCTCCCTTCCCCTGTATTTTTTCTAGATAATTAAATATCCTCTTTAATGACCGTTCTGGTTCCGTAGCTATTTAACCTGCAATCCCCTTTAAATTTATTTTTTTTTAACTATAAGCCTGGTGAATACCTGTGATTTTCAGAGCACTTTTCCCGGAATTGACGGACCTCGGCGAACTCCCCGATGGTTGGACTCATTTCACAGTCGGATGGATCGCTTGGTGTTGGAGTCAAGCAAGTGTGAAATGGAAAAAGATTCTTAAGCGAGTAAGAAGAAAAACGCTTTGGAAGAAGATGCTGTAGTCGTCGAGATGAAGATCACACCTGGAGACGGTTGCTATGGAGAAGTGGGATGTTGTTGAAGGAGCCACGCACTACTAATTATTTCCTCTTTGTGCTTCCTTGGTTTGATGCTGGGGGAGGGTTAAGTGCTCTCACCCGTGGATGACATTTCCTGTTCATTTGAATGTCTTACAGGAAAAGTGACGAGAGTTTGGTTTAGATGTCTTAGAGCAATTGATAGTAAAAAAAAATATTAATGCTGAAAAACGGTTTTTTATTTCTTGTGCGAAAATTACTGTCGAAAAGCGAGACTGACTTGAGCGGATTATTTGAGCAGTTTGTTGTTTGCGATGGTGACACTAGGAGGCGTTGAATGCTGGTGCATGTTTGACAACTAGAATTAAATTCTCTGAACGGAAAATTAAATTTCATTTTCTTTCGCCGTCCTATGACCGAGTGGTTAGCACGCTTGGCTACTGATCTAAGGGACCTGGGTTCGAACCCCGGGTAAGGCATGGATGTATGTGTCGTTTTTCTGCTGAGGTCTTGCCATCCTCACAGACCTTCTACTGTGGCATATAAACTGACAGGCTCCTGTCAGACCTCTGTGGCAAGCAGCTGCTTGAGGGGGGATTTATTTTTATTTTATTTACATTGGATCGTCTGAGATCACAAAAACCTGGATCGTGTGGGCCCACTCACAGAAATACTGAGCGTGTGCAGTTACCGTTCACAGCAAACTGGAGCGTGTGCAGTAACTGCACACGCTCGAGTTTGCTGTGAACGGTAACTGGAGCGTGTACAGTTGCTGTACACGTTCCTGAGGTCCTGCCATCCTCACAGACCTTCTACTATGGCATATAAACTGACAGGCTCCTGTCAGACCTCTGTGGCAAGCAGCTGCTTGAGGGGGGGGGGGATTTATTTTTATTTATTTCGGAATTTGAGTATCTCACCTTGTGTCCCATTTATTTGGATCAAAGTTGTTGTTTTTTATATTCATTAATCCTGCTGCTACGAAATGTCTTCCAGAGATTACAAGGATGGCAATACGGCCTAGTAGCTGTACAGTCGCTCAAAAAAAATCCGAACACTATGGTTGATTACAGAATTCAGAAAAAATATCTGGCAACGATTTTTTTTTAGAAATTAGTGATCTGGCAACCTTCGTGTCACGTGACACGATAACACTATGGTTGATTACAGAATTCAGAAAAAATGGTTGCCAGATATTTTTTCTGAATTCTGTAATCAACTGTAGCGTTCGGATACTTTTTTGAGCGACTGTACACGAAGGATGATTTAAATGACATTTTACAATTTTCTATATTGTAGATTTAATTTTCCCTCGTTTTCTACATTGGGTAGTTTTACCTCTGAGCGGCACTTTTCTTGCACACTATGGGCTGAATGGCCAGGTCACAAGGGCCCAAGGGCGGAGATACCTCAGTCGGTAGCGCGCCAGGCTCGTAATCTTTAGTTCCCAGGTTCGAGTCCCAGCTGGGTCAGCGTTGAGATTTACCTCCGCAAAACTCCCCGCCCTGCCCACGGTTAGTAGGGGACACCGATGGGGTTTGAAAGACTACCGTCCTTCGGATGGAACGTTAAGCCGTGGCCCCGTGTACAGGACCCTGTGCACATTAAAGAACACGCTGGTTGGCCTTGACGGGAGGCTACCATCTGTCTCCCAACAGTTGTTCCAGTGGGTCTCCTATCCCAACCTTCTCTGAGACTTCGGGGTCCATGTGACCTGGCCATTTAGCCCATGGTGTGCAAAAAAGTGCCGCTCAGAGGTAAAACAATCCAACGTTAACGAACACGCTGGATGGCCTTGACAGGAGGCTAACATCTGTCTCCCAACAGCTGTTCCAGTGGGTTCCCTCCCCCAACCTTCTCTGAGCTTTCGGGGTCCTTGTGACCTGGCCATTTAGCCCATGGTGTGCAAAAAAGTGCCGCTCAGAGGTAAAACAATCCAACGTTAAAGAACACGCTGGATGGCCTTGACGGGAGGCTACCATCTGTCTCCCAACAGCTGTTCCAGTGAGTTCCCTCCCCAAACCTTCTCTGAGCCTTCGGGGTCCTTGTGACCTGGCCATTTAGCCCATGGTGTGCAAAAAAGTGCCGCTCAGAGGTAAAACAATCCAACGTTAAAGAACACGCTGGATGGCCTTGACGGGAGGCTACCATCTGTCTCCCAACAGCTGCTCCAGTGGGTCCCCTCCCCCAACCTTCTCTGAGCCTTCAGGGTCCTTGTGACCTGGCCATTTAGCCCATGGTGTGCAAAAAAGTGCCGCTCAGAGGTAAAACACCCAACCCTCTCCATATCAAAACACGAGATCATTTCATCACTGACAATCCTGTTGTCCTAGCACTTTCATTTATGACGAAGTCACGGTCTCTCTTATTGCATCATACCTCAATTCTGTGTTATGCAACTGAAGTGCGCGAGCTTCGTCATTCACCGTGGACAGGCCATTGTTACTCGCTCACGTTGGGCTTTGCCCCGTGATTAAACGAGTTCCATTAGCAACAAGCTCGATGCGACGCGTTCGCCCGCGGCTGTCATGTCCGGTCAGATTAAACATTGTCGCATCACGTGACTTACGCAACTAAACAATGGCTCTCCACCCACCTGATAAATATGCAATATTCTGGGTGGAGTCTGGCATCAACAAAGCATCAGTCGAAACTGGAGGAGCCACGAATAATTTGGGCGTCGACCGACATGAGAATCCGGAGCAGCCAATTACATAAAGAGGCTGAAGCATTTGGAGCTGGATCATTCGTAAGATGTGGAAATGGCCCATTTTGACTGCGGGAATCTCTCCGACTTTCAGAATATCTTTGTCGTTATTTTTCATCTCAAAATGGGTTATTTTACCTCTGAGCGGCACATTTTTTTGCACACAATGGGCTAAATGGCCAGGTCACAAGGATTGGGTTGGGTTGTTTTACCTCTGAGCGGCACTTTTTTGCACACCATGGGCTAAATGGCCAGGTCACATGGACCCCGAAGGCTCAGAGAAGGTTGGGAGAGGGGACCTACTGGAACAGCTGTTGGGAGACAGATGGTAGCCTCCCGTCAAGGCCATCCAGCGTGTTCTTTAACGTTGGGTTGTTTTACCTCTGAGCGGCACTTTTTTGCACACCATGGGCTAAATGGCCAGGTCACATGGACCCCGAAGGCTCAGAAAAGGTTGGGGGAGGGGACCCACTGGAACAGCTGTTGGGAGACAGATGGTAGCCTCCCGTCAAGGCCATCCAGCGTGTTCTTTAACGTGCACAGGGTATGGCTCTCCCACACACGGGGCCACGGCTTAACGTCCCATCCGACGGACGGCGGCCTTCCCAAGCCCATCGGTGTCCCCTACTGACCGTGGGCAGGACGGGGAATTTTGCGGAGATAAATCTCAACGCTGACCCAGCTGGGACTCGAACCTGGGAAGTACAGATTACGAGCCTGGCGCGCTACCGACTGAGCCACCCCCGCCCCTCTAACAGTGCAAATTAGAACTAAAGGATGATTAAATAAAATAAATAATAAATACCCCCTTAAGCAGCTGCTTGCCACAGAGGTCTGACAGGAGCCTGTCAGTTTATATGCCACAGTAGAAGGTCTGAGAGGATGGCAGGCCCTCAGCAGAAAAACGACACAAACAGCCAAACAAAAAACCCGGGGCTCGAACCCAGGTCCCTTAGATCAGTAGCCAAGCGCGCTAACCACTCGGCCATGATTAGAAAATTGAAAATAGCAATATTTTATTATTGCATATATATACCATAAAAAGAATTTTCCATTTTTCTATTAAAACAAAAAGTCTGCTTTCCTCCGTCCCCCCCCCCCTCTTATGGGTAAGAGAAAAATCATTGCTGCCAATGTAAACTTCTTGATCCCCTTAGACCACCAAATTTTCAAATCTCTAGCATAAGTAGATTGGTTGCAATATTCGTCTAAACTTTTGGCAATCTCATCGCCATTTCGTAACAAAATGTCTACGCAAAACCTCATTGATTGATTTTTTTGTAAACGCCCATTGTTAACCCTTTATTTACTGCCATTTCTAAGATCATCGTTGCCCTTTTTGAGTACTGAGAAACTTCCGGTGGGTTTGTTTGACATTTTTGAGTGTAGTGGGGAGGGGGGTAGTACCATTTTTACCCCTCCCCACCCTTTTTAAACATTTCTTTGTAAGCCGATTATTATTATAGCTTCTTAAATATGTTTTGTGAAGTTAGACAGTCTACACCACATGCTCCGATTGTAAGGGGGGCGGGGTCAGTCGGTAGCGTGCCAGGCTCGTAATCTGTAGTTCCCAGGTTCGAGTCCCAGCTGGGTCAGCGTTGAGATTTATCTCCTCAAAATTCCTCGTCTTGCCCACGGTCAGTAGGAGACACCGATGGGCTTGGAAAGGCCGCCGTCCGTCGGATGGGACGTTAAGCCGTGGCCCCGTGTGCGGGAGAGACATACCCTGTGCACGTTAATGAACACGCTGGATGGCCTTGACGGGAGGCTACCATCTGTCTCCCAACAGCTGTTCCAGTGGGTCCTCTCCCCCAACCTTTTCTGAGCCTTCGGGGTCCATGTGACCTGGCCATTTAGCCCATGGTGTGCAAAAAAGTACCGCTCAGAAGTAAAACAACCCAACATTAAAGAACACGCTGGATGTCCTTGACGGGAGGCTACCATCTGTCTCCCAACAGCTGTTCCAGTGGGTCCCCTCCCCCAACTTTCTCTGAGCCCTTAGGATCTTTGTGACCTGGCCATTTAGCCCATTATGTTCAAAAAAAGTGTCGCTCAGAGGTAAAACAACCCACAATCCATTCATTGCCTCCTAACTTGGAAGGAGTATTGTCTCAATCGGTAGTGCTTCAAGTAGGGACGAAACCAGAGGGGGGGGGGAGAGCTTGAGGCTCCCACCTCTCTGAAAATCCTGTCTTCTTATACTGAATCTCAAACTTGTCTACCTGCTTTGAAATCCAAAACATTTGCCCTTGTATAATCTTGTTTTAGCCCCATATAATTATGTCCGACACTAAAAATAAATTTAAAGAGCTACTATAAAACCTCATTCCATATAGAATAACATTTTGACCTTTCCTATTTCTCCGCCCTGTAGTAGGGGACACCGATGGGCTTGGAAAGATCGCCGTCCGTCGGATGAGAGGTTAAGCCGTGGCCCCGTGTGCGGGAGAGACATACCCTGTGCACGTTAATGAACACGCTAGATGGCCTTGACGGGAGGCTACCATCTGTCTCCCAACAGCTGTTCCAGTGGGTCCCCTCCCCCAACCTTCTCTGAGCCTTCGGGGTCCTTGTGACCTGGCCATTTAGCCTATGGTTTGCGAAAAAGTGCCGCTCAGAGGAAAAAACAACCCAAACCTTTTTGAGTACTGAGAAAATTCCAGTGGGTTTGTTTGACATTTTTGAGTCTAATGGGGGGTAGTACCATTTTTACCCCTCCCACCCTCTTTAAACATTTCTTTGTAATTATTTTTATCGCTTCTTAAATATGCTTTGTAAGCCAACTTAGGCAGTCTGAACCACATGCTCCAATTGTGAGAGGCGCTCTTGTAAATCCTGTGGCGATCTCGTTCGTCAGCAAATACCATAAACCAACATGTACAAGAAGAAATATAACATTAGGACTAAAAAAAATACACATTAGGAAGCCACAGAGGGAGCCATTCAGGAAAGCAACCTCATTTTTTTTTGTCTGCGCACCGCAACCAAGTTTCTATTTCTACAATTACGCAGCGAGCTTTGAAAGTCTCCCATTGTCGAAAAAAGCGGGGAGGGAGATTTTGAAAAAAAAAATCCCCACGTGATTTTCTCGGTTGCCAATAGATTGAACCGTGTCCATCTCTTCGGTGCGACGCCAGATGGCGCGCTCCGAAGCGACAATCAGTACGTAACAAGAGGCTCGTGGAGCATTATGGGAAACAAGGAGACTCGAGGCGAGAAGGCAAAGGGTCAGACGAACATCGAGGAGATGCGAGTTACGTGTATAATGTTGGCAACAGAAACTGAAATGGCCTGGTTGCCACCATCTTGTGGTCATTTAAAGCACTTAATCGCCATCAAGAAAAAAGTTTAAGCAATAAAAAAAGACTTTTGTGTGAGTAGGGTTAGGCTAAACTTCCCTCCCCCTATATATTTATAAAATAATAATAATAAATACCCCCTCAAGCAGCTGCTTGCCACAGAGGTCTGACAGGGTTGGGTTGTTTTACCTCTGAGCGGCACTTTTTTGCACAAAATGGGCTAAATGGCCAGGTCACATGGACCCCGAAGGCTCAGAGAAGGTTGGGGGAGGAGACCCACTGGAACAGCTGTTGGGAGACAGATGGTAGCCTCCCGTCAAGGCCATCCAGCGTGTTCTTTAACGTGCACAGGGTATGGCTCTCCAGCACACGGGGCCACGGCTTAATGTCCCATCCGAAGGAAGGCGGTATTTCCAAGTCCATCGGTGTCCCCTACTGACCGTTGGCAGGGCGGGAAATTTTGCGGAGATAAATCTCAACACTGACCCTGCTGGGACTCGAACCTGGGAACTACAGTTACTAAAACTACAGTTAGTCTGGCGCGCTACCGACTGAGCCACCCCCGCTCCGGTCTGACAGTAGCCTGTCAGTTTATATGCCACAGTAGAAGGTCTGTGAGGATGGCAGGACCTCAGCAGAAAAACGACACATACATCCATGCCTTACCCGGGGCTCGAACCCAGGTCCCTTAGATCAGTAGCCAAACGCGCTAACCTACGTCTCAAAAATTATTTTGCATTTTAATGCTTCTGAAACATTTAGCGACTCTTAAGAACTGATGCAAAATGCACTACTAGTTTTTATTTACTTATTAGTTGCCCTATATTTAAATATTTAGATATTGATTACCTAGGAGTTAATCGTTTGAAAAACCCGTTTTCAGAAGAAACACAATCGAGCCAAAAAAATGAAAAAATTGAACAGTGTATATGTGTGTGTTGGGGGGGGGGGGAGATACTGTATTTCCAATGCATTATAACATATAACTTTAAAAAGTTTATTGAAAAATACATGATATATAAATAAGTTTAATAATTTTCTTTTGTCTCTGTTACCATTTCCAGCATTTTGAAACGGGGGAGGCATGGCCCCTCGGATCCAGCCATGTTCTGGATTTTTCAATCATTTAAAATTTGACCTCATTGAACTGAATAACCCTTACATACATTTAGTTCACATTAACAAATGTTAATAAAATAGAAATTTCAGTTCAAAGAGTTCAAAGCGAAGAAACTGATTAACCGACATCAAATTAAAGGGGAGGGGGGTGGCTCAGTCGGTAGCGCGCCAGGCTCGTAATCTGTAGTTCCCAGGTTCGAGTCCCAGCTGGGTCAGCGTTGAGATTTATCTCCGCAAAATTCCCCGCCCTGCCCACGGTCAGTAGGGGACACCGATGGGCTTGGAAAGGCCGCCGTCCGTCGGATGGGACGTTAAGCCGTGGCACCGTGTGGATGGCCTTGTCGGATAGGCCGTGTGGATGGCCAGAACGGATTGTGTGGATGGTCGTGTGGATGTCGGATTGTGTGGATGGCCGTGTGGATGGCCAGAACACGCTGGATGGCCTTGTCGGGAGGCTACCATAGTGTGCAAAAAAAGTGCCGCTCAGAGGTAAAACAACCCAACCGTTGTGTTGTGTTACCTCTGAGCGGCACTTTTTTGCACACCATGGGCTAAATGGCCAGGTCACATGGACCCCGAAGGCTCAGAGAAGGTTGGGTGAGGGGACCCACTGGAACAGCTGTTGGGAGACAGATGGTAGCCTCCCGTCAAGGCCATCCAGCATGTTTTTTAACGTGCACAGGGTATGGCTCTCCCGCACACGGGGCCACGGCTTAACGTCCCATCCGACGGACGGCGGCCTTTCCAAGCCCATCGGTGTCCCCTACTGACCGTGGGCAGGACGGGGAATTTTGCGGAGATAAATCTCAACGCTGACTTAGCTGGGACTCGAACCTGGGAAGTACAGATTACGAGCCTGGCGCGCTACCTACTGAGCCACCCCCGCCCCAACCCTCAAATTAATTCAAATAATTGCCATTCTGCTCTACTTGTTTACCTCCATAATTATCTGCTCTTTTTTTTTAAAAGAAGGACAGAGTAGGGGGGGGGGGAAAGGAATTGCCTTCTCCACTCCCCCTTTAGACCAACCGCTTTCAACAAACTAACAATTGTTGAGCTGGTAAACGAACAGATCGAAACGAAAACCACAAACTTTATTGAAAACGATGACGTGTGAAAAAGCTAAGAAGAAAAAGCGACAACACCCGCCACACAATTATTGTCAACGCATAACAAGATCCAATATTTGAAAGAGCAAAAGAACCCCTGCCGGGAACGCTATATGCCTCGCCACCGAAACAATAGCTCGTGTTACAAGTAATGATGCCACGTGCTCCTTAAATATTACACGCGTTGCTACTATAAATAGAAGCGGACAACCTCCAGGAGAGAAGAAAATACGGCGTTCGTTTCATACGTGACTTGCAGCAAAAAAAAAATGGGAACAAACAGCAACTTCCTAAATAAAGGAGGGGAAACTTCTTGGCACTCTCTGTCTACACCCCCCCCCCTCTATTCCACCTCTTCCTTCCCCTATTCATCCTCCCAATGCATTAACAATTCACCTTTACAATTTTTACCGCTGCATCGTGAATTATTCAGCCGCGAAGCAGCGCGCGCCGCACTCCGTCGGGCCAAGTCACGTTCTCTTTACCAGCCGAGAAAAAACTTTCCGTCTTGTTTTGGTGAAGATTTGTTTTCTTGGCAAGTGGAGTCTGTCTGTCACGTGCTACGGACGCTTGTGTTGGTCGTTGTCGTTTTAATGTTGACGAAGAAGGCTCGCGGGACATTGAGTTGGAGGAGGAGGATGTTCCTCCTCCTCCTCCGAAGAGGAGATTTCATTTCCCTTTCAGGTGGAGTGCATGGGTGGATATGAGTCGCCATAAGAGTCTTCCTTTATATCTCCGATTGTGAGAGGATTTCAGGTTGATTTAGTCGGTAGAGAGGCAAGTTCGTATCTAATAGTCTCATGGTTGGGTCGAGTAGTTTTACCTCTGAGCGGCACTTTCTTGCACACCATGGGCTAAATGGCCAGGTCACATGGACCCCGAAGGCTCAGAGAAGGTTGGGGGAGGGGACCCACTGGAACAGCTGTTGGTAGACAGATGGTAGTCTCCCATCAAGGCCATCCAGCGTGTTCTTTAACGTTTGGTTGTTTTACCTCTGAGCGGCACTTTTTTTGCACACCATGGGCTAAATGGCCAGGTCACATGGACCCCGAAGGCTCAGAGAAGGTTGGGGGAGGGGACCCACTGGAACAGCTGTTGGGAGACAGATGGTAGCCTCCCGTCAAGGCCATCCAGCGTGTTCTTTAACGTTGGGTTGTTTTACCTCTGAGCGGCACTTTTTTGCACACCATGGGCTAAATGGCCAGGTCACATGGACCCCGAAGGCTCAGAGAAGGTTGGGGGAGGGGACGCACTGGAACAGCTGTTGGGAGACAGATGGTAGTCTCCCGTCAAGGTCATCCAGTGTGTTCTTTAACGTTGGGTTGTTTTACCTCTGAGCGGCACTTTTTTGCACACTATGGGCTAAATGGCCAGGTCACATGGACCCCGAAGGCTCAGAGAAGGTTGGGGGAGGGGACCCACTGGAACAGCTGTTGGTAGACAGACGGCAGCCTCCCGTCAAGACCATCCAGCGTGTTCTTTAACGTGCACAGGGTATGTCTCTCCCGCACACTGGGCCACGGCTTAACGTCCCATCCGACGGACGGCAGCCTTTCCAAGCCCATCGGTGTCCCCTACTGACCGTGGGCAGGGCGGGGAATTTTGCGGAGATAAATCTCAACGCTGACCCAGTTGGGACTCGAACCTGGGAAGTACAGATTACGAGACTGGCGCGCTACCGACTGAGCCACCCCCGCCCCAGTCGTCCAGTAGTCTAATGGTAGACGTCAAGTAGTCTAATGGTAGCCATCCAGTAATCTCCTGGTAGATTTTCCTCTAGACTCAAAGAGTTGTTTGGGGTGCTCCACGTTCTTGGAGTCCTTGTAACCAGGGCCGGCGTGAACTTTTGCGGGGCCAAAAAAACCGCATTTATATTTACTTCAAAATTTTTTAATAATAAATTATTTATTATATGTACAAAGTGCGGTACATATTTACATACAAATTAGTGATCTGGCAACCTTCGTGTCACGTAACACGAAGGTTGCCAGATTGGGGCGGGGGTGGCTCAGTCGGTAGCGCGCCAGGCTCGTAATCTGTAGTTCCCAGGTTCGAGTCCCAGCTGGGTCAGCGTTGAGATTTATCTCCGCAAAACTCCCGCCCTGCCCACAGTCAGTAGGGGACACCGATGGGCTTGGAAAGGCCGCCGTCCGTCGGATGGGAGGTTAAGCTGTGGCACCGTGTGCGGGAGAGCCATACCCTGTGCACGTTAAAGAACACGCTGGATGGCCTTGACGGGAGGCTACCATCTATCTCTCAACAGCTGTTCCAGTGGGTCCCCTCCCCAACCTTCTCTGAGCCTTCGGGGTCCATGTGACCTGGCCATTTAATCCATAGTTTGCAAAAAAGTGCCGCTCAGAGGTAAAACAACACAAGGCTGCCAGATCATTAATTTCTAAAAAAATCGTTGCCAGATATTTTTTCTGAATTCTGTAATCAACCCGTAGCGTTCGGATACTTTTTTTGAGCGACTGTACACGAAGGATGATTTAAATGACGTTTTTACAATTTTCTAAATTGTAGATTTAATTTTCCCTCGTTTTCTACATTGGGTAGTTTTACCTCTGAGCGGCACTTTTCTTGCACACTATGGGCTGAATGGCCAGGTCACAAGGGCCCCAGGGCGGGGATGCTCAGTCGGTAGCGCGACAAATTCCTAATCTGTAGTTCCCAGATAGCCGTCCCGTGGCCGAGTGGTTAGCGCGCTTGGCTACTGATCTACGGGACCTGGGTTCGAGCCCCGGGTAAGGCATGGTTGTGTGTGTTGTTTTTCTGCTGAGGTCCTGCCATCCTCACAGACCTTCTACTATGGCATATAAACTGTCAGACCTCTGTGGCAAGCAGCTGCTTGAGGAGGTATTTATTTTAAGCCGTCCCGTGGCCGAATGGTTAGCGCACTTGGCTTCTGATCTAAGGGACCTGGGTTCGAGCCCCGGATAAGGCATGGACTTTTGTGTTGTTTTTCTGCTGAGGTCCTGCCATCCTCTCAGACCTTCTACTATGGCATATAAACTGACAGGCTCCTGTCAGACCTCTGTGGCAAGCAGCTGCTTGAGGGGGTATTTATTTTTATTATAGTTCCCAGGTACGTATTTTTCAGCTGCCTCTTGGGAAAGAATGTGACGGTTTATCATTTCGAGCAAGAAACCTTGGCCTGTCCTGAGTCCGATCCTTTGTCATCACATGCCAGCTGTCAGTTGTGATATGCAAAGGGGGAACCTAATTATTGCCATCCCTATTGAAAGAATTTCCCGTTTTCTTTCTTCCCACATTCGTCTGCGGTTCAATGTCCACTGCCAGTTAATAATGGCATCGTTCGCTCTGTAACGTCGCATCATTTGCAGGGAAGTTTATTTCTTATCACCCACCCCCCCTTTCTCTGTTGGACATTCGCGAGACTTCGTTGTTATGCAACAATGGCTGCCTGTGTCACCAGGTCGACGTCATCTTCTTGTCTTTGCATCGTTACGAGATTACTTCCGAAAAAACCTGGGGGAGGGGGTGGGGGAAGAATGATTTCTGACGCTTCGACCATCGCAAATGACGTTCCAGATCGTTTGCAATAACAACTGAAGATAGATTAGCCTCGCGACTTAAAAAAAAAAGATTTTGCCACGGAATGGAAAAAAAAAATGCATTTTTTAAAATTAAATAATATTTACATAAATGTATTTCGAACTCCTCTTGAGACATCGACTTCAATTATTATGGTCTACCTGAGTGATTTTGCACCCTTGACAGGTTATCTCTGAGAGGCACTTCTTTTGCACACAATGGGCTAAATAGGCAAATCGCAAAAACCCCAAGGGGCTTAGATAAGGTTGCGGAAGGGGACCCACTGGACAACTTAGGAGACAGGTGGTTGCCTTCAGTCAAGGCCATCTAGCGTGTATTTTAACGTGCACGAGTCCCAGCTGGGTCAGCGTTGAGATTTATCTCCGCAAAATTCCCCGCCCTGCCCACGGTCAGTAGAGGACACCGATGGGCTTGGAAAGGCACCGTCCGTCGGATGGGACGTTAAGCCGTGGGCCCCGTGTGTGGGAGAGCCATACCCTGTGCACGTTAAAGAACACGCTGGATGGCCTTGACGGGAGGCTACCATCTGTCTCCCAACAGCTGTTCCAGTGGGTCCCCTCCCCCAACCTTCTCTGAGCCTTCGGGGTCCATGTGACCTGGCCATTTAGCCCATAGTGTGCAAAAAAGTGCCGCTCAGAGGTAAAACAACCCAACCCAACGTGCACAGAGTATGGGTCTCCCGCACACGGGGCCACGGCTTAACGTCCCATCCGACGGACGGTGGCTTTTCCAAGCCCATCGGTGTCTCTCCTGACCGTGGGCACGGCATGTAGGGAGTTTAGCAAATATAAATCTCAAAGGCGGGACTCGAATCTGGGAACGGCAGATTACTAACCCTGCCTCCTACTTTCTGTTTATACTTTTCACACAAAAAATGGTAGATTTTTTTTTGCTACAGATATATGAATGATTTTACATTTAAAATTCGTCATCAGAAACTGAGTTCTAGCAGGGTTGGGTAGGGTTGTTTTACCTCTGAGCGGCACATTTTTGCACACCATGGGCTAAATGGCCAGGTCACATTGATCCCGAAGGCTCAGAGAAGGTTGGGGGAGGGGACCCACTGGAACAGATGTTGGGAGACAGATGGTAGCCTACCGTCAAGGCCATCCAGCGTGTTCTTTAATGTTGGATTGTTTTACCTCTGAGCGGCACTTTTTTGCACACCATGGGCTAAATGGGCAGGCCACAAGGACCCCGAAGGCTCAGAGAAGGTTGGGGGAGGGGACCCACTGGAACAGCTGTTGGGAGACAGATGGTAGCCTTCCGTCAAGACCATCCAGCGTGTTTTTTAACGTGCACAGGGTATGGCCCTCCCGCACACGGAGAGACACGGCTTAACGTCCCATCCGATGGACGGCGGCCTTTCCAAGCCCATCAGTGTCCCCTACTGACCGTGGGCAGGGCTGAGAAATTTACGGAGATAAATCTCAACGCTGACCCAGCTGGGACTCGAACCTGGGAACTGCAGATTACGAGCCTGGCGCGCTACCGAGTGACCCCGCCCCCTCCCGAGTTTTAGCCGGAAGTGGTCATCACATTGGTAGCCCCACTTCTTTCCTCGGTGAGAAAGGGGGCCACCGGTGCCGCCCGATGGGATGTTCAGTCATGGCTCCTCCTGTATCTCCAATCTCAGGAGGTTGCATGTACTTGGTCTATTTTACAACCTGGCTATTTAGTCCAAAAAAAAGAAAGTGTCCTTAAAGTATACCAAACTCACTCAAATAATTCACCAAAATTCAATCTAAATGAAAAACATCGACCATTTACACAATGTAGTACAGTAAAAAAAAATTGTTTTATCTCTCGAATTGTGTGTTATCAATGAGCCAATTCTCGCGTCGCAATCCTCGAGATCTCGCTCGTGCTCGACGAGCCAAAAGATCATTCTCTAACAAAGACCTCCGCGAGGGAAGACGATAGCGATCTTCTGCTCAAGCTCGGTTCGAGGTCGTGTTCTAAGGTTCACGCCACGTGCAAGCGTGATCCAATAAACCACGTGCTAAACTCTTCTTTTATCTGGGAGCTGGAGAATCAAAATTCGGCTCAGAACAAGCGGCTGCAAACCGAGGATCCTCTTTGTGGAATTTCCGGTCAACGAGGCAGCTTCATAACGGATACGGAAAGTGGTAGAGATGATCCCTTGCGTGATAAAGGAAACTTTGATGACAAACCAGATCTGCAGCAGATAGACAGGGGGGGGGGGGATCGCGGGGCTCAAAATCAAAGTCTCCCCCCACCCAGAAAATGCTAAGACGATAAAAATTTTGAAACCGATTTTTTTTTGTGTGTGTGAAGGACCAGATCTAGAGGGTTGGGTTATTTTACCTCTGAGCGGCACTTTTTTGCACGACATGGGCTAAATGGCCAGGTCACATGGACCCCGAAGGCTCAGAGAAGGTTGGGGAAGGGGACCCACTGGAACAGCTGTTGGGAGACAGATGGTAGCCTCCCGTCAAGGCCATCCAGTGTGTTCTTTTATGTGCACAGGGTATGGCTCTCTCCCGCACACGGGGCCACGGCTTAACGTCCCATCTGACTACGGCGGCCTTTCCAAGCCCATCGGTGTCCGCAACTGACCGTGGGCAGGGCGGAGAGTTTTGCGGAGATGATCTAGGGGGAGGGAGTGCATGCCTTCCCCTTTCAAAATTCTAGTATGAGTAATAGAAGCAAAAAATTATTCAACTTATTTATATTTCATGCATTTTTCAAGAAATTTTTTAAAGACCTGAAAACGGAGAGGAAAATGTTATACTGTATTGGAAATCCAGAGCCCAGCCCCCCCCCCCCCCACCCCTGCTCGATTTTTTTCCCTAGATCCGGACCCCTGTTTGTGTGTATATTTAATTGCTTTAATTAATTGAAGATGACCTTTCGAAACCTATGTGTGGCTTCCTTCTCAGTAGGGGGCGGGGGTGGCTCAGTCGTTAGAACGCCAGGGTCGTAATCTGTAATTCGTAGGGTCGAATCCCAGCTGGGTCAGCGTTGAGATTTATCTCCGCAAAATTCCCCGCCCTGCCTACGGTCAGTAGGGGACACCGATGGGCTTGGAAAGGCCGCCGTCCGTCGGATGGGACGTTCAGCCGTGGCCCCGTGTGTGGGAGAGAGCCATACCCTGTGCACGTTAAAGAACACGCTGGATGGCCTTGACGGGAGGCTACCATCTGTCTCCCAACAGCTGTTCCAGTGGGTCCCCTCCCCCAACCTTCTCTGAGCCTTCGGGGTCCTTGTGACCTGGCCATTTAGCCCATGGTGTGCAAAAAAGTGCCGCTCAGAGGTAAAACAACCCAACCTTTTCTCAGTACGGGCAGTCAGGACAGCGCTTCGCGGAGATATATGTAGTAAGTCTTAATGCAGATACAGGGGGGCAGATACAGGGGGCTCGAATCTTTGAAATATCTGGATGCCATTTTAGTTGTTTTAATTCATTTATTATTTATGTCCCATGCTATTATAATTTATAACGAGAGTAAATAAAAAAAAATTAAATTTTTTTTCCTTCCACCACTTTTTCTAATAGTGGACCCCTCCAAAAATTATGCTTACATCCCCCAGCAAATTCCCCGCCCTGCCCTCGGTCACCGATGGGCTTGGAAAGGTCGCCATCCGTCGGATGGGACGTTAACTCTTGGCCCCGTGTGCGGGAGAGACATACCCTATGCACGTTAAAGAACATGCTGGATGGCCTTAACGGAAGGCTACCATATGTCTCCCAACAGCTGTTCCAGTGAGTCCCCTCCTCCAACCTTCTCTCAGCCTTCGGGGTCCTTGTTACCTGGCCAATTAGCCCATGGCAAAAAAAGAGTCTCTCAGAGGAAAAACAACCCAACGGTCGTTAGTTTGTTTGAAAACTTATCTCCCTTGCATCACAATTGATGTTTTTCCCCCTTATTTAAGTTTAAAAGCATTAGTCATCCCCGTCATGACACTGAACTTCATACATAAGTTAGTGCTTTATTGATGTCTGTCTCTGATCCCCATCCTCAATCTTTCCCTCAGCTGGAGACGCAGATGGTAAGAACGTTTTAAAAATTCCCTCAACGGTCGAAAATTAAAGGCCTCAAAACAATAAAATGGGTTAACAAAAATCTATAATTTTAAATATGCGTGTAATAAGATACTACCTTTAATTTTCGGGTAAAAAATGTACCTTTTTCAACAATGAGCTAAGCGGCCAGGTCACAAGGAACCCAAAGACTCGGAGTTTGAAGGGAGAGAAAGATCTACTGGAAAGGGGGACTCCCTCCCCCTTGAGAATGCAAGTAAGTGCGATGGAGTCAAAAAAAGTAGTACTCATGTATCTAGTGGCAACCATCTAGTAGTCTCATATTAGCTGTTCATCCTCCTCCTCCTCAAGCAGCCATGGGCTACGGAGGTCCAACCAGACCGTGCCATTTACTTCTCCAAGCAAGTCTATCCTGAGCTACATCTACTGCATCTGGCCACTGCACACCAATTCTAACAAGGTCCTGTTTGACATTGTCTGTCCACCGCATCCTAGGTCTCCCCCTCCTTCTGAGGCCTTTAGGCACACTGTTCATAACCCTATTCGCCAATCTATAATTATTCATACGGGCAACATGGCCAAACCAACGGAGTCTCTCTCTGCACAATATGCTGCTTAAAGGAGGTTGCAGACTCCTTTGCCTAACCTCATCATTAGTTACAAAATTGAACCACCTAATGCCCAAGATACTGTATAAGCATCTGGAATCAAGGGCATTCTAGATGCTTACACAGTATCTTGGGCATTAGGTGGTTCAACTTTGTAACTAAGGCTATTCAGTAGTACTTTTTTTTTTTCGTTTTTTGTCTCTATAAAATTTTTCTCGTATAATTTACGTATTCGTCAGTTTAGACTTAACGCGTAAATTTCACACTTATTTGCGTCTTCCATATATTTTTCCTCTTCGCGAATTCCTCCCTTTGCAATTGCATCCGCACGTGACGTTTCACCAAAGAATGCTTCTTTTTTTTCTACCCAACAAGATTCCTTCAAGGACAAGGTCGCTTCAAGCCCGAAATCAACAATCACTTTCAATTCACACTCGGCGAAATAGTGAATTCCACCCAAAAGCCTTTCTCGCTTCGCCATTGGCTACTCAAGAATCCGTTGGCACTTCCTCTAAGACCATCGACAATTAACAGCCACAGTCTTCCGCAGTCAACTCCTCACCGCCACCCCCCCACCCAATCAACAACAAAGAGAACTCTTGTACAACACGTGAACGCCGGAGCCGTAGGCAACTTCATTCCCGCTCCGTTGCTTCTGTATTCCCCCAATCACGACACAAATGAAAAGAATTCATTCCTTACCTATAGTGAAGCACAAGAGAGAAAAGTCTCGGCGAGCAGTTACGACACAATGCTTCTGACTTCTACACAACCGAACCTTGAACACCAGACGTCTTCTTGACGACAGTTTTAAGCGGAAAAAGAGTCATCCTCATCAACAGATGCTATGGTTACAGAGAGGAACAGCTGAATTCCTGGAAAGGATCCTTCTGTCTGCATCTCCAGAGGCTACTGAACGAGATGCTGTTCAGCTGCACTTTGCCAATTTTGATTCTCTCTGATTGAAGGGGGTGATTCAGAGGACAAAGACTGCTGCGTGTGAAGTCATTCGAAGATAACTATTATCAACCACCTATTGATAGCTACGCACACAAGGAACGAAAAGATTACAGAAATTGGTAGTGGTGGTGGGGGGGGGGATGATATAACCAATTTATAGGAAATAAATATGAAGTATTTGGGTTGTTAGGTTGTTTAACGTTTAGTGGCACTTTTTCTTTCCATGCAATGAGCTAAATGGACAGGTCACAAGGACCCTACACCTCAGAGCTGGGGTTGGGGGAAGGGAATCTGATTAACTGGGAAGTCTCCCGTCAAGGCTGTTTGGATTGTTATCTAACGTGGATGTTTCAACGACCCATCAGACGGATGGTGACATTTGCAAAGTCGATCGGTAATCCCTTTTGCACCGAAGGTGTGGATGGAGGTTGGCGGAAGAAATCTCGACGTTTGGTTTGTTTGGTTTATTTTACCTCTGAGCGGCACTTTTTTGCACACCATGGGCTAAATGGACAGGTCACAAGGACCCCGAAGGCTCAGAGAAGATTGAGGGAAGGGGACCCACTGGAACAGCTGATGGGAGACAGATGGTAGCCTCCCGTCAAGGCCATCCAGCGTGTTCTTTAACGTTGGGTTGTTTTACCTCTGAGCGGCACTTTTTTGCACACCATGGGCTAAATGGACAGGTCACAAGGACCCCGAAGGCTCAGAGAAGGTTGAGGGAAGGGGACCCACTAGAACAGCTGTTGGGAGACAGATGGTAGCCTCCCGTCAAGGCCATCCAGCGTGTTCTTTAACGTTGGGTTGTTTTACCTCTGAGCGGCACTTTTTTGCACACCATGGGCTAAATGGCCAGGTCACAAGGACCCCGAAGGCTCAGAGAAGGTTGAGGGAAGGGGACCCACTGGAACAGCTGATGGGAGACAGATGGTAGTCTCCCGTCAAGGCCATCCAGCGTGTTCTTTAACGTTGGGTTGTTTTACCTCTGAGCGGCACTTTTTTGCACACCATGGGCTAAATGGCCAGGTCACATGGACCCGGAAGGCTCAGAGAAGGTTGGGGGAGGGGACCCACTGGAACAGCTGATGGGAGACAGATGGTAGCCTCCCGTCAAGGCCATCCAGCGTGTTCTTTAACGTTGGGTTGTTTTACCTCTGAGCGGCACTTTTTTGCACACCATGGGCTAAATGGACAGATCACAAGAACCCCGAAGGCTCAGAGAAGGTTGAGGGAAGGGGACCCACTGGAACAGCTGATGGGAGACAGATGGTAGCCTCCCGTCAAGGCCATCCAGCGTGTTCTTTAACGTTGGGTTGTTTTACCTCTGAGCGGCACTTTTTTGCACACCATGGGCTAAATGGCCAGGTCACATGGACCCCGAAGGCTCAGAGAAGGTAGGGGAGGGGACCCACTGGAACAGCTGTTGGGAGACAGATGGTAGCCTCCCGTCAAGGCCATCCAGCGTGTTCTTTAACGTTGGGTTGTTTTACCTCTGAGCGGCACTTTTTTGCACACCATGGGCTAAATGGCCAGGTCACATGGACCCCGAAGGCTCAGAGAAGGTAGGGGAGGGGACCCACTGGAACAGCTGTTGGGAGACAGATGGTAGCCTCCCGTCAAGGCCATCCAGCGTGTTATTTAACTTGCACAGGTATGGCAAGTTACGACATAAATGAAGAGAATTCGTTTCTTACCCATAGGGAAGCACAAGAAAAGAGTGGTCCCCGGGAGCTGCTACGATACAATGCTTTTGACTCCTACACACATACACGGGACCACGGCTTAACGTCCCATCCGACGGACGGCAGCTTATCCAAGCCCATCGATGTCCGCTTCACCGAGTGAAGGGTGGGAGTTTTACGGAGATAAATCTCAACGCTGACCCAGCTGGGACTCGAACCTAGGAACTGCAGATTACGAGTCTGGTGCGCTACCGACTGAGCCACCCCCGCCCTAAATCTCGACGTTGGCACGGTGGGGATTTAGATTCAAGAAAAGTCTTAAGTGAGAAAAGGGATCCTTTTTTTAGTTTAAAACCTCAGTGAGAAACAGTTGGGTGGTTTTATCTCTGAGCGGCAGTTCTATTTCACACAATGGGTTGGGTTGTTTTACCTCTGAGCGGCACTTTTTTGCACACCATGGGCTAAATGGCCAGATCATAAGGACCCCGAAGGCTCAGAGAAGGTTGGGGAAGGGGACCCACTGGAACAGCTGTTGGGAGACAGATGGTAGCCTCCCGTCAAGGCCATCCAGCGTGTGCTTTAACGCGCACAGGGTATGGCTCTCCCGCACACGGAGCACGGCTTAACGTCCCATCCGAAGGACGCCGTCCTTCGGATGGGACGTTAAGCCCATCGGTGCCCCTTACTGACCGTGGGCAGGGCGGGGAATTTTGCGGAGATAAATCTCAACGCTGAACCAGCTGGGACTCGAACCTGGGAACTACAGATTACGAGCCTGGCGCGCTACCGACTGAGCCACCCCCGCCCCTAAGTCAGGGGTCATTATGCAAATGCAATGATGTTTCGTGATTGTTGAAAAGAAACTGGATTTCCAAAGCACCTAGAGCGCTTTTTGTTAAGATTCCAATAAATATTTTATATAGTACTATTATAATTTATATTCTAATATTTTTAAACGCCATAAGATAATCGCAAAGCTACAAGAATCTGTGAAAATGTTTTCTCATTAAGGAAATATATCCCTGTTATTCTTTTTTTTTTTGCGAACATAAAAATCGCATCACATTTTGCTGTAAAACAGTTTTGTCCTTTATCTTTTGGGGCACTCGCCACCTAAAACAGGAAGGGCGTTTTCGTAACGGCTATTTTCTCTTCTGAAGGAGCGGGGGTGGCTCAGTCGGTAGCGCGCCAGGCTCGTAATCTGAAGTTCCCAGGTTCGAGTCCCAGCTGGGTCAGCGTTCAGATTTAGCTCCGCAAAATTCCCCGCCCTGCCCACGGTCAGTAGGGGACACCGATGGGCTTGGAAAGGCCGCCGTCCGTCGGATGGGACGTTAAGCCGTGGCCCCGTGTGCGGGAGAGCTATACCCTGTGCACGTTAAAGAACACGCTGGATGGCCTTGACGGGAGGCTACCATCTGTCTCTCAACAGCTGTTCCAGTGGGTCCCCTCCCCCAACCTTCTCTGAACATTCGGGTCACTTGTGACTTGGCCATTTAGCCCATAGTGTGCAAAAAAAGTGCCGCTCAGAGATAAAACAATCCAACGTTAAAGAACACGCTGGTTGGCCTTGACGGGAGGCTACCATCTGTCTCCCAACAGCTGTTCCAGTGGGTCCTCTCCCCCAACCTTCTCTGAGCCTTCGGGGTCCATGTGACCTGGCCATTTAGCCCATGGTGTGCAAAAATGTGCAGCTCAGAGGTAAAAACAACCCAACCTTAAAGAACACACTGGATAGCCTTGACGGGAGGCTACCATCTGTCTCCCAACAGCTGTTGGTCCCCTCTCCCAACCTTCTCTGAGCCTTCGGGGTCCATGTGACCTGGCCATTTAGCCCATTGTGTGCAAAAAAGTACCGCTCAGAGGTAAAACAACCCAACCCAACCCTTTCTTCTGATAGCGATAATCGATTTTGTTGGAACTGTGTCGATCGGAATGGGAATGAAAGCATTAAAAAAAGAAATGTTCCAACATTGTGTGTCTAATCATTTACTACTATCTGTTGATTGTTTCTATAGTGGCCGCACTAATAATCATTATGCCATTGATAACGCTTAGCTGATAGGATTATTAATGCACTGAAAAACAGATGTTAAGTCAAGAACAAAAAAAATGATCTTTTGGGTAAGAAGTATTTTTAATAAATGAGATATTGTTTATACCAGGCGGATATGGGGGAGGGGATGGCAAGGGACCACGCCCCTCTCAGAAGGGTAGTAAGAGTAACAGAGACAAAAAAATAATTAAACTTATTTATAGGGTTTGGTTGTTTTATCTCTGAGCGGAACTTTTTGGCACACCATGGGCTAAATGGCCAGGTCACAAGGACCCCGAAGGTTCAGAGAAGGTTGGGGGACGGGACCCACTGGAACAGCTGTTGGGAGACAGATGGTAGCCTCCCGTCAAGGCCATCCAGCGTGTTCTTTAACGTGCACAGGGTATGGCTCTCCCGCACACGAAGCCACGGCTTAACGTCCCATCCGACGGAAGACGTCCTTTCCAAAGTGTCCCCTACTGACCGTGGACAGGGCGGGGAGTTTTGCGGAGATAAGTCTCAAAGCTGACCCAGCTGGGACTCGAACCTGGGAACTGCAGATTACGATACTAGCGCGCTACCGACTGAACCACCCCCGCCCCCTCATGAGAGGTAAAACCGTGGTTCCGTATGCAAGAGAGAGCCATAACCTGTGCAGGTTAAAGGTCACACTGGATGGCCTTGACGGGAGACTTTCACCTGTCTCCTAACACCTGCCCAGTGGGTCCCTTCCCGCAGCCTTCTCTGAGCCCTTGGGGTCTTTGTGACTCAGCAATTTATCCCATTGTGTGGAAAAAAAAAAGTGCCTCTGAAAGCTAAAACAACCAAACCCACAACCCAACTAACGTTGAATTTGTCAAATCAGAATAGATTTTATAACAGGAAAAAACAACTAAAAAGCTTACGAAAAAAAAAAAACACCCCCTCAAGCATCTGCTTGCCACAGAGGTCTGACAGGAGCCTGTCAGTTTATATGCCATAGTAGAAGGTCGAGAGGATGGCAGGACCTCAGCAGAAAAACAACACAAACAGCCATGCCTTATCCGGGGCTCGAACCCAGGTCCCTTAGATCAGTTGCGAAGCGCGCTAACCACTCGGCCACGGGACGGCTTTACGAATAAAGAACTAAATTTAAAAACAAAAAACTAATCAGTGTAAAGAATCTCTTTTTTTTTGAATCTGAGGCCAAAATCTTTAACCCATATGTAAGA
The DNA here is from genome assembly GCA_038380435.1 of Ryuthela nishihirai. Taxonomy (NCBI): domain Eukaryota; kingdom Metazoa; phylum Arthropoda; class Arachnida; order Araneae; family Heptathelidae; genus Ryuthela; species Ryuthela nishihirai. The sequence continues at coordinate 67,786,380 of JAWZYU010000019.1, read as the reverse complement.
GTCAGATTCCGAGTAATATTTCCTCTGTCGCTCATTGTTGCTGGAAGATAAAAAAAGCAAAGGAGATAATGTTGCTCCGAAAATCTAGAATGCAGGCGAAATAATATAAAATAGGAACAAGCGATGGGGTTAGAGGAGGGTGGGGGGAGAATGCGCGAGAGAGACGTTTTCCACCCAATGCGATGAGATAACAGAGAGATAAAGGGTTTGGGTTGTTTTACCTCTGAGCAGCACTTTTTTGCACACCATGGGCTAAATGGCCAGGTCACATGGACCCCGAAGGCTCAGAGAAGGTTGGGGGAGGGGACCCACTGGAACAGCTGTTGGGAGACAGATGGTAGCCTCCCGTCAAGGCCATCCAGCGTGTTCTTTAACGTTGGGTTGTTTTACCTCTGAGTGGCACTTTTTTGCACACCATGGGCTAAATGGCCAGGTCACATGGACCCCGAAAGCTCAGAGGTTGGGGACCCACTGGAACAGCTGTTGGGAGACAGATGGTAGCCTCCCGTCAAGGCCATCCAGCGTGTTCTTTAACGTGCACAGGGTATGGCTTTCCCACACACGGGGCCACGGCTTAACGTCCCATCCGACGGACGGCGGCCTTTCCAAGCCCATCGGTGTCCCCTACTGACCGTGGGCAGGGCGGGGAATTTTGCGGAGGTAAATCTCAACGCTGATTCAGCTGGGACTCGAACCTGGGAACTACAGATTACGAGCCTGGCGCGCTACCGACTGAGCCACCCCCGCCCCAGAGATAAAAGGAACATGGTGAAGAGGAGGTCGGTCACCCAGCAACCATAGTTGTGGGAGTGAGGGTGGAGGAAATGCAAGTCGAACAGATGATTCGCTTTCGTTTCGGGAATAAACTGGATTTGATATTGCGTGTGCAAGAGGGGGGAGGGGGGTTAGGAGGGGAGGTTCCATTTCTAGCGGACAAGAAAAACACGTGGCGCACTTTACCATTTTTGCCGAGGTTCAGGTTAAGTCACGAAAGGTTCATTCGTTAAAGTAGGTTAAAAGCTTCTGTGTCATTAGGAAATAAAGATCGTAAATCTCATGAACAGAATCCCAAGTATTAAGGTTGCAATGGCCTCGAAGAACAGCTTAGTCTTATTCAGATTCTGAAGCAGCAGAAGCTGAAAGCAGAGACTGGAACGGTTTATTCGAAAGAACTACAACCCGTTTGAATTTGAATTAATTTCAGCTGGAATTCTCAATCCTTTATTTGTTCAGGAGTTAAAAGAATAACTGCTGGAGTTGTAATAGGTTCGGTGAATAAAAGGTACAAACTTAATAATAGCCACGCAAAAATGAAGTTGTATAATTGCGATGCATTCAGGCATAATGTGCAAATTCTAAAGTTGTAAATATTCCTGACTGGCGTTCGTTGGTGTGGCCAGCGAAGACTTGTCCTTGTGATCCGAACATTTTAACTCTGGTGCATTGGGTTGTTTTATCTCTGAGCAGCACTCTTTCGCACACCATGGGCTAAATGGCAAAGTCTCAAGGACCCTGAAGGCTGAGAGAAGGTTGGGGGAGGGGATTCACTGGAACAGCTGTTGGGAGACAGATGGTAGCCTCTCGTCAAGACCATCCAGCGTGTTCTTTAAGGTGCACAGGGTGTGGCTCTCCCGCACACGGGGCCACGGCTTAACGTCACATCCGACGGATGGCGGCCTTTCCAAGCCCATCGGTGTCCCCTACTGAACGTGGGCAGGGCGGGGAGTTTTGCGGAGATAAGTCAACGCTGACCCAGCTGGGAATCGAACCTGGGAACTACAGATTATGAGCCTGGCGCGCTACCGACTGAGCCACCCCCCGCCCCAACTCTGGTGTAGGTATAATGTGCAACTGAAGACGAGATTTATCATGAGGATGTTTTAGAGGTGAGAATGTGAGGCACAATGGGTTAAGGAGCAAGGTCACAAGGACCCCAAGGCCCAGAACAGATTTCGGAAGCAAGATAAAAACCTAAAATATATCGAAATATAGTAAATAGAGTGTAATTACAACAAAGGAAATAGAAACTCTTGAAATAATTAGTTGAAAAAACTGGTTTTCCCGACTGGGATTCGAACCCAGATCTTTCTTATTTCAATACCTGATTAATCTACTATTTCCCAAATTCTAGTCTAAACTGTGATAGCGTTGAGATTTATACGTGGCCGAGTGGTTAGCGCGCTTGGCTACTGATCTAAGAGACCTGGGTTCGAGCCCCTGGTAAGGCATGGCTGTTTGTGTCGTTTTCCTCCTGAGGTCCTGCCATCCTCTCAGACCTTCTACTATGGCATGTAAACCGACAGGCTCCTGTCAGACCTCTGTGGCAAGTAGCTGCTTGAGGGGGTATTTATTATTTTCATTATTATTTATTAGATGGACGTTAAGAGGTGACTCCTTTGTGCACGAGAGCTATACCCTGTGTACGTTGATGAACACGCTAGATGGTATTGACGGGAGACTCCAACGTCTCAAAGATGTCCAATGGATTCTCTTCGATTACCTTTTCTGAACTCCTGGCTTTTAGACTAATATGGGTTGTGTTGTTGGGTTGTGTTACTTCTGAGCGGCACTTTTTTGCATAGCATGGGCTAAATGGCCAGGTCACAAGGACCCCGAAGGCTCAGAGAAGGATGGTGGAGGGGGACCCACTGGAGCAGCTGTTGGGAGACAGATGGTAGCCTTCCGTCAAGGCCATCCAGTGTGTTCTTTAACGTGCACAGGGTATGACTCTCCCGCACACGGGGCCACGGCTTAAGGTCCCATCCGACGGACGGCGGCCTTTCCAAGCCCATCGGTGTCCCATACTGACCGTGGGCAGGGCGGGGAATTTTGCGGAGATAAATCTCAACGCTGACCCAGCTGGGACTCGAACCTGGGAACTACAGATTACGAGCGTGGCGCGCTACCGACTGAGCCACCCCCGCCCCTACTAATATGGGTAAAAAAAAATGCCATTCAAAAGTAAAACAACTTAACCCTAATATTTTGTCAATTTTTTTTGCGCAGCAATATTTTCAATGAGTTGAAGGAGGGAGTCTCAACTCTTGCTAGTGATCTCTTCTCCTTTAGGTTTGAAACACTTCAACTGTCTGGTTGTTTTACTCGTAAACGGTCAATAGGTCAAGGTCACAAAGACCCCATGCTCAAAATAAATAAATACCCCCTCAAGCAGCAGCTTGCCACAGAGGTCTCACAGGAGCTTGTCAGCTTATATGCCATAGTAGAGGGTCTGTGAGGATGGCAGGACCTCAGCAGAAAAACAACACAAACGTCCATGCCTTACCCAGGGGCTCGAATCCAGTTCCCTTAGATCAGTAGCCAAGCGCGCTAACCACTTCCGCAACGGGACGGCAAAGTAAAAATCAAGGTTCTCATACAATGTAATGAGAGGCCAATCTATTCATCCCCTTGTGCGAATTAGTTACTTTACCCCTGGGTAGCAGTTGTTTTAAGCATAATGGATTAAATGGTCAGGTTACAAGATCCTCCAAAGACTCGGATGGTAGAAAAAGATTTGCCATTCATCTTGTATTCATAGAGTACGTTTTTTCAACACGGGTGGGCGGGGGTGGCTCAGTCGGTAGCGCGCCAGGCTCGTAATCTGTAGTTCCCAGGTTCGAGTCCCAGCTGGGTCAGCGTTGAGATTTATCTCCGCAAAATTCCCCGCCCTGCCCACGATGGGCTTGGAAAGGCCGCCGTCCGTCGGATGGGGCGTTAAGCCGTGGCCACGTGTGCGGTAGAGCCATACCATGTGCACGTTAAAGAACACGTTGGATGGCCTTGACGGGAGGCTACCATCTGTCTCCTAACAGCTGTTCCAGTGGGTCCCCTCCCCCAAACTTTCTCTGAGCCTTCAGGGTCCTTGTGACCTGGCCATTTAGCCCATGGTGTGCAAAAAAGTGCCGCTCAGAGGTAAAACAACCCAACGTTAAAGAACACGCTGGATGACCTTGACGGGAGACTACCATCTGTCTCCCAACAGCTGTTTCAGTGGGTCCCCTCCCCCAACCTTCTCTGAGCCTTCGGGGTCCATGTGACCTGGCCATTTTGCCCATGGTGTGCAAAAAAGTGCCGCTCAGAGGACAACCCAACCCAAATTCTACACGGGTCACGTTTTAACGTCCTGTCTAAAGGACGACGACGTTTCCAAGCTCATGGGGTTTGAGCTCGAGAGACAGAATGATGGAACACGTTTAGATGAATCCACATAGACAGAAAGTTCAAGCAAGGTCGGTAAGAAATACCTTTCTAAGCCCAAACCTCAATCTCGACGTTAGCTCCCTTCGGGCGAACTTGGAGTTTAAAAAACCGTCTTCGGGGCATTCCCCGTTCTCTGGCAGTTGGCAGTTGCTCCAACGGTTAACCGTCGCTAGGGGCAAAAACACATTACCTGACTGTGAGCATTACCTCCCACGTGACTCCGGTGGCCGTGGCCCGGATGAACGAACGACGTCTGAACTAGTCGCTGGCGTGGATGTAGCCACCGCCGCGGCTACACGCTCTTCGCATCCACACCCACTGACCCCAATAGAGACGACGGACACGACCAAAGGCGATTTGCCCCTCGCAGACGTCGAGCAACGAACGCTCACATCACGAGAGCACGAGCGGGGAAATCGTTCGTTCCTTTGATGTTTTTGTTGCAACTAATTCGGTTGTTGGTTATTGTGGGTTAAATGTTTCACCTCGTTAGTTTATTAGAAGTTTTATCTTGGAGCAGTACTTTTGTCCACACAATGGACTAAATGAATTGGGCAGAAGAGGCCATTTATTAGAAGTTTTATCTTGGAGCAGTACTTTTGTCCACACAATGGACTAAATGAATTGGGCAGAAGAGGCCACAAGGACTCATTCTTTCTATTTTGTTGCGATCTTATGCAACCACGGCAATTCCCGATTCCGCCTGAAAGCACTACCAGTTATGAAAAGCCGTGCTATCTAGAGCCGGGGGCAAGGAATACGCCATATAGGAGCACCTCAACCCCGACCTCACATGTCAGCAGTCCTATAGAAGGAAAGCTTACTACCGGAAGAAACCTAAATTTAATCTGTTCCCCGGTTAGCCATGAACAAGGATATATAGATCCAAGTTCGCTCGGCATCCGGGGTGGAGACTCTTAGTAAGGCCCAGACTTTGGTAAGGGCTCGACCTACTGGGGTACAAATCTTTTCAGAAGAGCCCTCGAACTGCTCACCCAGAGCACCTGAGAGGTGAGGTCTCAGACGCCGTCACCGTCCAACCGGTCAACACGGAACCAGTCAGCGGCATCGTCAACCTCGGTTGGTCTTGGCTATGTCCAGTCGGTGCAGCCACGCCGGTCGGCACATCCTTCGACCTGGTTGCTGGACCTTAGGCCCCCCCACCACGACAAGGTAGTCCCCTATTGGGGGGGGGGGGCTACAGGGACTCAGACGAAAAGGGATCTACAAGACAGATGTTACCACTAACAACTAGTAGTTATCACAACTATCTAGTAGAACCAATCGTATGGAAAGGCCGTCGTCCGTTAGATGCAACTTTACGCCGTAGAGTTTTACCTCTGAGGCGCACTTTTTTGTACACAATGGGCTAAATGACCAGGTCACAAGTACCCCAAGAGCTTCGAGAAAGTTGGGGAAGGGGATCCATTGGAACAGCTGTTAGGAGACAAATAGTAGTCTCCAGTCAAGGTCATCCAGCGTGTACTTTAACGTGCACACGGTATGGCTCTCCCGCACTCAGAGACACTGTTTTACGTCCCATTTAACGGCCGGTGGTCTTTGAAAACCCATCGTTGGCCCCCACTAACCGAGTGCGAGGGATGAAGGGTGGATGGTGGTGATGGGGGGGGGGGGGGGTCCCTCATTAAGCCGTGATCCGTGTGCAAAAAAGATACACTCTGTGAGAGAGGTGGAAACTTCTTATCCAAGACCAACGTGTCTTCTGACGTGCAGAGGGTATGGTTCTTCTGTTCACAGGACCACGGCTTAAAGACCTATCCAACAGACGCAGCCTTTTCAAGCTTCTAGGTGTGCCTTTCTTGTCAAGGGTTAAGCGGGAGTGAGCACAGAAAAGCGAAATGCAGACACATTGGAGAATCGAAACTGGAACCATCAGGTTATATGAGGGGTGGGGGTGGCTCAGTTGGTAGCGCGACAGGCTCGTAAATTTGCAGTTCCCACGTTCGAGTTCCAGCTGGGTCAGCGTTGAGATTTATCTCCGCAAAATTCCCCGCCCTGCCCACGGTCAGTAGGGGACACCGATGGGCTTGGAAAGGCCGCCGTCCGTCGGATGGGACGTTAAGCCGTGGCACCGTGTGTGTGGGAGAGCCATACCCTGTGCACGTTAAAGAACACGCTGGATGGCCTTGACGGGAGGCTACCATCTGTCTCCCAACAGCTGTTCCAGTGGGTCCCCTCCCCCAACCTTCTCTGAGCCTTCGGGGTCCATGTGACCTGGCCATTTAGCCCATGGTGTGCAAAAAAGTGCCACTCAGAGGTAAAACACCCAACCCAACAACCTCTGAGCGGCACTTTTTCGCACACCATGGGTTAAATGGCTAGGCCACGTGGACCTCGAAGGCTCCGAGAAGGTTGGGGGAGGAGACCCGCTGGAACAGCTGTTCGGAGACAGATGGTAGCCTCCCGTCAAGGCCATCCAGCGTGTCCTTTAACGTGCATAGGGTGTGGCTCTCCCGCACACGGGGCCACGGCTTAACGTCCCATACGACGGACGACGGCCTTTCCAAGTCCATCAGTATCCCCTACTGACCGTGGGCAGGGCGGGGAGTTTTGCGGAGATAAATCTCAACGCTGACCCAACTGAAAAAAACGAGAAAGAAAAAACCGTTTACATTAACAACAGTGTGTTGCAATTGAAGTTGGTTGATCACTGGGGAGACTTAAGAGAATTCAGGAGGAAAGTGACGATGTGAAGAAAACCCTGATTACAAAAATCAGCGGTCCGTTAGCAACACCTTTTTGAAGGAGCAACCCCTTGGCGACAGCCTGTTTATAAATGATCAACGCCTTACTTAGCTAGACATGTTCAACGGACTTTGAGTCTCGTGCACAAAGTCCGAGTTCCTACTAATGCAATTTTTGTCTTGATTGTGACTAATTCTGAGCTATTCCCCTCTCGGTATCCTGGATACAGGTTTAAATAAATTGTTATTGCAAATGCCGAGGTCATTCGAGCATACGCTTCCAGAAAGAAGGAAGAAAAGGAATTCTTACAATCATCTCGTGTCATCCACTAAAATTTTGGCCATCTTATGATAGGCCAGAATCTATAAAAGTTAAAAAAAAAACATGTGATTTGATGTGAAAAATATTTGGGATTTGGGTTGTTTTACCTCTGAGCGGCACTTTTTTGCACACCATGGGCTAAATGGCCAGGTCACATGGACCCCGAAGGCTCAGAGAAGGTTGGGGGAGGGGACCCACTGGAACAGCTGTTGGGAGACAGATGGTAGCCTCCCGTCAAGGCCATCCAGCGTGTTCTTTAACGTGCACAGGGTATGTCTCTCCCACACACGGGGCCACGGCTTAACGTCCCATCCGACGGACGGCGGCCTTTCCAAGCCCATCGGTGTCTCTTACTGACCGTGGGCAGGGCGGGGAATTTTGCGGAGATAAATCTCAATGCTGACCCAGCTGGGACTCGAACCTGGGAACTACAGATTATGAGCCTGACGCGCTACCGACTGAGCCACCCCCGCCCCTAAATATTTGGGAGAGGGAGGAGGTAGATCATAGGATGGGATGAATTGAAAATCTAGGGAAGTGAGTCGATTGAAAGAAAAGATTCAGAAATTTTCCTTACGAAAGAAAGTATATGTTTCTTCCCTCCAATACATCGTCTTTTTTTGAAAGAATATTAAAAAATATGTGCAATATATGCATTTTTTATTTGTCCCCATTTCGGTTAATAAAATTCCTTCGAGAGGCTGTCCCTCGCACTATTAATTAAATATAAATTCACGTTAGTCCAAAATTAAACAGTTCATAAATTTTTGTTACTCCAAAATTAATTAAAGTTTAAATCCGTATTAGTCCAACGAAATGAAAGCATAAACTTATTTTACTCCAAAATTAATCTAAATAAAAAAAAAGAGATCTAAGCAAAACGTTAGCTGAACAAGTTCACCCTTTTCGTCAAGTAACACTGTTATTACATGTACTATATTACCAAAAGTATTGGGGGCGGGGGTGGCTCAGTCGGTAGCGCGCTAGACTCGTAATCTGCAGTTGCCAGGTTCGAGTCCCGGCTTGGTCAGCGTTGAGATTATCTCCGCAAACTTCCTCGCCCTGCCCACGATCAGTAGGGTTTGGAAAGGCCACCATCCGTCGGATGGGACGTTAAGCCGCGGACCAGTGTGGGAGAGAGAGCCATACCCTGTGCACGTTAAAGAACACGCTGGATGGCCTTGACGGGAGGCTACCATCTGTCTCCCAACAGCTGTTCCAGTGGGTCCCTTCCCCCAACCTCCTCTGAACCTTCGGGGTCCTTGTGACCTGGCCATTTAGCCCATGGTGTGCAAAAAATTGCCGCTCAGAGGTAAAACAACCCAACGTTAAAGAACACGCTGAATGGCCTTGACGGGAGGCTACCATCTGTCTCCCAACAGCTGTTCCAGTGGTCCCCTCCCCCAACCTCCTCTGAACCTTCGGGGTCCTTGTGACCTGGCCATTTAGCCCATGGTGTGCAAAAAAGTGCCGCTCAGAGGTAAAACAACCCAACGTTAAAGAACACGCTGAATGGCCTTGACGGGAGGCTACCATCTGTCTCCCAACAGCTGTTCCAGTGGGTCCCCTCCCCCAACCTCCTCTGAACCTTCGGGGTCCTTGTGACCTGGCCATTTAGCCCATGGTGTGCAAAAAATTGCCGCTCAGAGGTAAAACAACCCAAATCTGACAGGAGAAATTTGTCTTCTTGCCTCATAATCAAAAAGGTAAAAGATTGGAAGAGACGATTTCATTGTTAAAAAAACACGTGATAAGTCTTCGTGTTATTGTTTCGTTAATGGGAAAAACGAAAATATAAATAAATGAAGGTGAAATTCACACCATGCAATTTACAAACGTGATCGTTATGTTAATTTTCGCAACTGATGATAAATGGAGCAATATTTGACCGTTAGTGCCATTGCTAGTTAATGCAATGATAAGGTGATAAATCAGATAGCAAAGAAATGCCAAATGCATGCAACTGTGTCAGAAAGACAATAACAGCCGTCACTGATAAAGTAGGACGCAAGTGCTCTCAGATTTGGGTTGTTTTACCTCTGAGCGGAACTTTTTTGCACAACATGGGCTAAATGGCCAGGTCACATGGACTCCGAAGACTCAGAGACAGTTGGGGGAGGGGACCCACTGGAACAGCTGTTGGGAGACAGATGGTAGCCTCCCGTCAAGGCCATCAAGCGTGTTCTTTAACGTTGGGTTGTTTTACCTCTGAGCGGCACTTTTTTGCACACCATGGGCGAAATGGCCAGGTCACATGGATCCCGAAGACTCAGAGAAGGTTTGGGGAGGGGACCCACTGGAACAGCTGTTGGGAGGCAGATGGTAGCCTCCCGTCAAGGCCATCCAGCGTATTCTTTAACGTTGGGTTGTTTTACCTCTGAGCGGCACTTTTTTGCACAACATGGACTAAATGGCCAGGTCACATGGACCCCGAAGGCTCAGAGAAGGTTGGGGGAGGGGACCCACTGGAACAGCTGTTGGGAGACAGATGGTAGCCACCCGTCAAGGCCATCCAGCGTGTTCTTTAACGTGCACAGGGTATGGCTCTCCCGCACACCGGACCACGGCTTAACGTCCCATCCGACGGACGGCGGCCTTTCCAAGCCCATCGGTGTCCCCTACTGACCGTGGGCAGGGCGGGGAATTTTGCGGAGATAAATCTCAACGCTGACCCAGCTGGGACTCGAACCTGGGAACTACAGATTACGAGCCTGGCGAGCTATCGACTGAGCCACCCCCGCCCCAGTGCTCTCTGATGATCCAAACTATCACAAAGGGAGAAACTTTCTTTAGCAACTAGTGGCGAATGTAAATATATAGCGTAATAATTCTTCGGTTTTTGAAATAACCGAAGAACAACATAAAAAAGGTAAAAATTTAAAAAAATTGAAATTTTAATTTTTTTTTATGTTAGAGGGCAGACTTTATAAATTTTTTGGATTTATGTAATGGTCATTTGTAAGTTACTTTGATGCTGTAAATAACGCAAGGGTTACCAAGGATATTCTTCGATACTGCAATTAAAGCGCAATGTTGAAAGCAATTAGTAAATACACAGTCGTATCAGAATAATATGACCACCTACCATAGTATATGTATGGTAGGTGGTCATATTATTCTGATACGACTGTGTAATTATTTATGTCATGATAATGGAAACCGAGGGGCGGGGCTGGCTCGGTAGGTAGCTCGGTAGGTAGCGCGCCAGGCTCGTAATCTGCAGTTCCCAGGTTCGAGTCCCAGCTGGGTCAGCGTTGAGATTTATCTCCGCAAAATTCCCCGCCCTGCTCATGGTCAGTAGATGGGCTTGGAAAGGCCGCCGTCCGTCGGATGGGACGTTAAACCGTGGCCCCGTGTGCGGGAGAGCCATACCCTGTGCACGTTAAAGAACACGCTGGATGGCCTTGACGGGATGCTACCATCTGTCTCCCAACAGCTGTTCCAGTGGGTTCCCTCCCCCAACCTTCTCTGAGCTTTCGGGGTCCTTGTGACCTGGCCATTTAGCCCATGGTGTGTAAAAAAGTGCAGCTCAGAGGTAAAACAACCCAAATAGAAACCGATATTCAAAGCACCGTAAGTTTGAGAAAACTTTTTTACAAAAAAAAGTATCCTTTATATATAAAAAAGTAATTAAAAAATGCAAACTGATGAACCCAACACCTTTACAATCACAAGAAATTAAAAAGAAACGTAGGCTTCTAATACACAATTTTTTATACTTCAAAGAATATTATGTTCTTAAAATATGTCTGGTCATTGTCAGACTTGATTGCGACACAATTGCGGGAAAAGAATCTAATCTGCATCCGTGATTGCGATTTCGTAGTCGCCAGTGAATGTCACGTGAGATCCTCCGTTTCATGCAAATCATCCCTCAACTTCTGCCACCTGCTGAAGGAAGAAACAGATCGGTTCTCGGACTTCGCACTGTAACAGGAAGCGAA